>CM029563.1:24564000-24795635 GCA_017309665.1 Coelopa frigida
AAGGAGATTTTTTTGGTGGAATTAAAGAGGACGTTCCCCTCTACCTGCATGTGAAATTACAGTTGATTCCAGCTGCAAATTTGGAAATTATAACCAAGAGCAAATACCTAAAAAACTAAAAAAACCAAAAAATTAAAAAATTGATTTTGCATACTTTGGGTGCTCTAGCTCAGAAGAGCTAGAAAGGAGATTTTTTGTGGAATTAAAGAGGACGTTCCCCTCTACCAGCATGTGAAATTACAGTTGATTCCAGCTGCATGTTTGGAAATTATAACCAAGAGCAAATACCTCAAAAACTAAAAAAACCTAAAAAAATTAAATAATTGATTTTGCATACTTTGGGTGCTCTAGCTCAGAAGAGCTAGAAAGGAGATTTTTTGTGGAATTAAAGAGGACGTTTCCCCTCTACAGCATGTGAAATTACAGTTGATTCCAGCTGCATGTTTGGAAATTATAACCAAGAGCAAATACCTCAAAAACTAAAAAAACCTAAAAAAATTAAATAATTGATTTTGCATACTTTGGGTGCTCTAGCTCTTCTCGTTTGGCTTGTAGAGGTGTTTAAAGATATTTCTGAGTACATCTGGTGATAATTGGGCGAAAAATCGAAAATTTTGAAATTTTTCCTCGTGCAACTTTTACCCCTCTATCTGCTCTAGTTTAGCCGCTAGAGCGATTTAAAGTTTTCACTGCGAACATTTTTGATATCAGCCGTCCCAGAAGAGCTAGAAAGGAGATTTTTGGTGGAATTAAAGAGGACGTTCCCCTCTACCTGCATGTGAAATTACAGTTGATTCCAGCTGCAAGTTTGGAAATTATAACCAAGAGCAAATACCTAAAAAACTAAAAAAACCAAAAAATTAAAAAATTGATTTTGCATACTTTGGGTGCTCTAGCTCTTCTCGTTTGGCTTGTAGAGGTGTTTAAAGATATTTCTGAGTACATCTGGTGATAATTGGGCGAAAAATCGAAATTTTGAAATTTTTCCTCGTGCAACTTTTACCCCTCTATCTGCTCTAGTTTAGCCGCTAGAGCGATTTAAAGTTTTCACTGCGAACATTTTTGATATCAGCCGTCCCAGAAGAGCTAGAAAGGAGATTTTTGTGGAATTAAAGAGGACGTTCCCCTCTACCTGCATGTGAAATTACAGTTGATTCCAGCTGCAAGTTTGGAAATTATAACCAAGAGCAAATACCTAAAAAACTAAAAAAACCAAAAAATTAAAAAATTGATTTTGCATACTTTGGGTGCTCTAGCTCTTCTCGTTTGGCTTGTAGAGGTGTTTAAAGATATTTCTGAGTACATCTGGTGATAATTGGGCGAAAAATCGAGAATTTTGAAATTTTTCCTCGTGCAACTTTTACCCCTCTATCTGCTCTAGTTTAGCCGCTAGAGCGATTTAAAGTTTTCACTGCGAACATTTTTTGATATCAGCCGTCCCAGAAGAGCTAGAAAGGAGATTTTTGGTGGAATTAAAGAGGACGTTCCCCTCTACCTGCATGTGAAATTACAGTTGATTCCAGCTGCAAGTTTGGAAATTATAACCAAGAGCAAATACCTAAAAAACTAAAAAAACCAAAAAATTAAAAAATTGATTTTGCATACTTTCGGTGCTCTAGCTCTTCTCGTTTGGCTTGTAGAGGTGTTTAAAGATATTTCTGAGTACATCTGGTGATAATTGGGCGAAAAATCGAAAATTTTGAAATTTTTCCTCGTGCAACTTTTACCCCTTCTATCTGCTCTAGTTTAGCCGCTAGAGCGATTTAAAGTTTTCACTGCGAACATTTTTTGATATCAGCCGTCCCAGAAGAGCTAGAAAGGAGATTTTTGGTGGAATTAAAGAGGACGTTCCCCTCTACCTGCATGTGAAATTACAGTTGATTCCAGCTGCAAGTTTGGAAATTATAACCAAGAGCAAATACCTAAAAAACTAAAAAAACCAAAAAATTAAAAAATTGATTTTGCATACTTTCGGTGCTCTAGCTCTTCTCGTTTGGCTTGTAGAGGTGTTTAAAGATATTTCTGAGTACATCTGGTGATAATTGGGCGAAAAATCGAAAATTTTGAAATTTTTCCTCGTGCAACTTTTACCCCTCTATCTGCTCTAGTTTAGCCGCTAGAGCGATTTAAAGTTTTCACTGCGAACATTTTTTGATATCAGCCGTCCCAGAAGAGCTAGAAAGGAGATTTTTGGTGGAATTAAAGAGGACGTTCCCCTCTACCTGCATGTGAAATTACAGTTGATTCCAGCTGCAAGTTTGGAAATTATAACCAAGAGCAAATACCTAAAAAACTAAAAAAACCAAAAAATTAAAAAATTGATTTTGCATACTTTCGGGTGCTCTAGCTCTTCTCGTTTGGCTTGTAGAGGTGTTTAAAGATATTTCTGAGTACATCTGGTGATAATTGGGCGAAAAATCGAAAATTTTGAAATTTTTCCTCGTGCAACTTTTACCCCTCTATCTGCTCTAGTTTAGCCGCTAGAGCGATTTAAAGTTTTCACTGCGAACATTTTTTGATATCAGCCGTCCCAGAAGAGCTAGAAAGGAGATTTTTGGTGGAATTAAAGAGGACGTTCCCCTCTACCTGCATGTGAAATTACAGTTGATTCCAGCTGCAAGTTTGGAAATTATAACCAAGAGCAAATACCTAAAAAACTAAAAAAACCAAAAAATTAAAAAATTGATTTTGCATACTTTCGGTGCTCTAGCTCTTCTCGTTTGGCTTGTAGAGGTGTTTAAAGATATTTCTGAGTACATCTGGTGATAATTGGGCGAAAAATCGAAAATTTTGAAATTTTTCCTCGTGCAACTTTTACCCCTCTATCTGCTCTAGTTTAGCCGCTAGAGCGATTTAAAGTTTTCACTGCGAACATTTTTTGATATCAGCCGTCCCAGAAGAGCTAGAAAGGAGATTTTTGGTGGAATTAAAGAGGACGTTCCCCTCTACCTGCATGTGAAATTACAGTTGATTCCAGCTGCAAGTTTGGAAATTATAACCAAGAGCAAATACCTAAAAAACTAAAAAAACCAAAAAATTAAAAAATTGATTTTGCATACTTTGGGTGCTCTAGCTCTTCTCGTTTGGCTTGTAGAGGTGTTTAAAGATATTTCTGAGTACATCTGGTGATAATTGGGCGAAAAATCGAAAATTTTGAAATTTTTCCTCGTGCAACTTTTACCCCTCTATCTGCTCTAGTTTAGCCGCTAGAGCGATTTAAAGTTTTCACTGCGAACATTTTTTGATATCAGCCGTCCCAGAAGAGCTAGAAAGGAGATTTTTGGTGGAATTAAAGAGGACGTTCCCCTCTACCTGCATGTGAAATTACAGTTGATTCCAGCTGCAAGTTTGGAAATTATAACCAAGAGCAAATACCTCAAAAACTAAAAAAACCAAAAAATTAAAAAATTGATTTTGCATACTTTCGGTGCTCTAGCTCTTCTCGTTTGGCTTGTAGAGGTGTTTAAAGATATTTCTGAGTACATCTGGTGATAATTGGGCGAAAAATCGAAAATTTTGAAATTTTTCCTCGTGCAACTTTTACCCCTCTATCTGCTCTAGTTTAGCCGCTAGAGCGATTTAAAGTTTTCACTGCGAACATTTTTTGATATCAGCCGTCCCAGAAGAGCTAGAAAGGAGATTTTTGTGGAATTAAAGAGGACGTTCCCCTCTACCTGCATGTGAAATTACAGTTGATTCCAGCTGCAAGTTTGGAAATTATAACCAAGAGCAAATACCTCAAAAACTAAAAAAACCAAAAAATTAAAAATTGATTTTGCATACTTTGGGTGCTCTAGCTCTTCTCGTTTGGCTTGTAGAGGTGTTTAAAGATATTTCTGAGTACATCTGGTGATAATTGGGCGAAAAATCGAAAATTTTGAAATTTTTCCTCGTGCAACTTTTACCCCTCTATCTGCTCTAGTTTAGCCGCTAGAGCGATTTAAAGTTTTCACTGCGAACATTTTTTGATATCAGCCGTCCCAGAAGAGCTAGAAAGGAGATTTTTGGTGGAATTAAAGAGGACGTTCCCCTCTACCTGCATGTGAAATTACAGTTGATTCCAGCTGCAAGTTTGGAAATTATAACCAAGAGCAAATACCTCAAAAACTAAAAAAACCAAAAAATTAAAAAATTGATTTTGCATACTTTCGGTGCTCTAGCTCTTCTCGTTTGGCTTGTAGAGGTGTTTAAAGATATTTCTGAGTACATCTGGTGATAATTGGGCGAAAAATCGAAAATTTTGAAATTTTTCCTCGTGCAACTTTTACCCCTCTATCTGCTCTAGTTTAGCCGCTAGAGCGATTTAAAGTTTTCACTGCGAACATTTTTTGATATCAGCCGTCCCAGAAGAGCTAGAAAGGAGATTTTTTGTGGAATTAAAGAGGACGTTCCCCTCTACCAGCATGTGAAATTACAGTTGATTCCAGCTGCATGTTTGGAAATTATAACCAAGAGCAAATACCTCAAAAACTAAAAAAACCTAAAAAAATTAAAAAATTGATTTTGCATACTTTGGGTGCTCTAGCTCTTCTCGTTTGGCTTGTAGAGGTGTTTAAAGATATTTCTGAGTACATCTGGTGATAATTGGGCGAAAAATCGAAAATTTTGAAATTTTTCCTCGTGCAACTTTTACCCCTCTATCTGCTCTAGTTTAGCCGCTAGAGCGATTTAAAGTTTTCACTGCGAACATTTTTTGATATCAGCCGTCCCAGAAGAGCTAGAAAGGAGATTTTTTGTGGAATTAAAGAGGACGTTCCCCTCTACCAGCATGTGAAATTACAGTTGATTCCAGCTGTAAGTTTGGAAATTATAACCAAGAGCAAATACATAAAAAACTAAAAAAAAACAAAAATTTTAAAAATTGATTTTGCATACTTTGGGTGCTCTAGGTCTTCTCGTTTGGCTTGTAGAGGTGTTTGAAGATATTTCTGAGTACATCTGGTGATAATTGGGCGAAAAATCGAACATTTTGAAATATTTCCTCGTGCAACTTTTACCCCTCTATCTGCTCTAGTTTAGCCGCTAGAGCGATTTAAAGTTTTCACTGCGAAAATTTTTTGATATCAGCCGTCCCAGAAGAGATAGAAAGGAGATTTTTTGTGGAATTAAAGAGGACGTTCCCCTCTACCTGCATGTGAAATTACAGTTGATTCCAGCTGCAAGTTTGGAAATTATAACCAAGAGCAAATACCTCAAAAACTAAAAAAAACAAAAAATTAAAAAATTGATTCTGCATACTTTGGGTGCTCTAGCTCTTCTCGTTTGGCTTGTAGAGGTGTTTAAAGATATTTCTGAGTACATCTGGTGATAATTGGGCGAAAAATCGAAAATTTTGAAATTTTTCCTCGTGCAACTTTTACCCCTCTATCTGCTCTAGTTTAGCCGCTAGAGCGATTTAAAGTTTTCACTGCGAACATTTTTTGATATCAGCCGTCCCAGAAGAGCTAGAAAGGAGATTTTTTGTGGAATTAAAGAGGACGTTCCCCTCTACCTGCATGTGAAATTACAGTTGATTCCAGCTGCAAGTTTGGAAATTATAACCAAGAGCAAATACCTCAAAAACTAAAAAAACCACAAAATTAAAAAATTGATTCTGCATACTTTGGGTGCTCTAGCTCTTCTCGTTTGGCTTGTAGAGGTGTTTAAAGATATTTCTGAGTACATCTGGTGATAATTGGGCGAAAAATCGAATATTTTGAAATATTTCCTCGTGCAACTTTTACCCCTCTATCTGCTCTAGTTTAGCCGCAAGTTTGGAAATTATAACCAAGAGCAAATACCTCAAAAACTTAAAAAAAACCCAAAAAATTAAAAAATATATTCTGCATACTCTGGGTCCTCTACAAGGCCACCTACACAGCTGGTTGAAGAGAAAGAAGTACTCTCCTTCTTGCCGCAGCAAAGTGAGCACCTAAAATCCGAAAATTCTAAAATTTCAAATTTTTCAACCAATATAATATTATTATATCATTAATATATTTTAATATTAACCTTATATCAAATCTAATACCAATTTAACAAGTAAGTGTTGGGTATCGTCAGAAATCAATCAAAACTCCAGTGCTTTGTATTCCGTTTCTCGCCTGAAATTTTAGCAAATACTGGAACCATTTCTACACATCCGAACAGAGATCGACTCTCCAAGCGATTCATTCTTGTCTCCACAATTCCACTGATCCATGGTCTACAGAAGAAGAAAGAACCCCAGATGGAAAAATCAGTGGAAAGTTTTTCTGTCAGCAACAGGGATGCTGCGCCGAAATTTTTGACCGTAGAGTAATAGTGGGAAAAGTGAAGTGTTGTGAAATGATAAAATTTGATAAACTTAAGAAAATACTTTTTTCCTTCCGATTTTTGGCGACTTCGGTTTACTTTTTTTTTTGCTTTCCTGGATGACTGATTCTAAATTTGAATTTAAAAATTAAATTGTTAATTGATTGATTTATTTAATATTATTATTTATTAATAATTAACTGTGGTTTTGTTTTAATTAATTAATCTCGTATGTTTCACAATTCATGAAATGTGGTGAAATAAAATATGCGACTAGTCAAAGCTATAAAAAAGCATCGAATTAATTTACAAAACCAAATTCTTTTTGGCACTTGGAAAATAATTCAAAGTTAAAGTTCTTAAAAAAATATATATATAAACTTGAAAATATAATATAAAACTTTCCACTTTTAAATTCATTTATTCTATAGGTGGCGATACAATGGTATATTCAAGAAGTTACTTTTAAGCATTTATTCTTTCTTTATTATTTATATTTTCTATTATTTGTTACTTTTTATTGTTTACACGTCTATGCTATATTTAAAGCCTTAAACTAATAATTGTTTAACACTGTGTTGAGGCAAATAGTGCATACTAATTTTTCATTTACATAGATGATTCATGTGAAATTTTCCTCTTGATTCATTTGGATTTTTATAAAATGTATAAAATTATAAAAATGATAGCTGAATTGTTCGAAAGGTGTTTCCAAGTATGGTGCTAGTCTTCTACGAGATGTGTGTTAATTGCATATTCCAAAGTATTACATTTATTCACTCATACTTGAGCAAATTGGTACAAGTACTATCTGTACTTTCGTCAACTATGAATTCATAGTTGCATAGTTGTGAATACCCCAATTGTGTTCTTGTTTCTTGGTATTTGCTAACCATTGAGCAATTCATATCGTACTTTTGTTCATAGGGAAATTATATATCACACTTTAAAAATATGATTTACTTTGTGATTTTATTATATCGCCGATAACTACGTGAGTTTCGGAAAGAACTCGAATAGCACGTAGGTCATTATCTTCCAGCAACTCAGTCAGCAAAGGGTTTTCCCAGTGCGACGTGAGCAACATTGGACAGAGACTTCCGTCATCTCTGTATACATCATCTACCTGGACCATGCATCATGGGTCGAGTGTAAACACTGAGAGAAAAAATGTTGCCAATTGAAGCGCGGCTGATTGATTGATTGTTTATAGCAAAGAGCAAAAATAAATAAAAATATTTAATTTATAAAAAACCAAGCAGGCACTTCTTGTTTATCGAAAACATGGATATCATTGGGACGGACATACTACCGTGTACATATTATTGGTATAAGCACTTCGTTCCTAGCTAGAAAAAATATGGTACTTAGAAAGAATGTACCATAGCATAGAACAGCCAGCTGCATTGTGGGATAGCAGAACTTTGTCGAGACGAACTTCCAATCAATCAACTCGTCGAGAATGAAAGAAATCTACAGCATGCAAAAATAAGATATTTAATTGATATAAACAAATGAAAGAGCCAAATGTTGTTTTATTTTAAAATGGGTTTTAATGGAATTGGTGTTTCCGTGTTTTTTTTTTAAATAAAATCAAATTGAATAGATAAAACAAACCTAAGAGCTAAACAATTTATGCGTTTATAATTACATATTGCATAATTCGTATCAATTTAATATAGATAGAGAATAGAAAACTTTTGTACAACCATATTTACTTATTCGCTTAAATGTACAATTTTAAAAAACAAAATGAGAATTTTGAAAATGTTTAGATATATTTCCCTTCATGCGTTGAGTTTCTCTTTCTAAATCAAGTAGAAAGTAACTAGATCGATTACGGGGGAACAAGACTATAATGTTTACTATTAATAATATTAATTACAAAATTATATTTTAAATCTACTATCGAGAATCGTGTTTCCAGTCATATTATTATTTGAATTTCAATTGAAACATCTTCCTTCGCATTCGCATTCTCTCTGAGGGACTAAAATAGTACAAATATCTACTTCTACAGTGTTTTTATTAAAACTAAAGTCTTTCGCAGTACAAATATTTCTCTCTTCGTTTTTTTTATGTGTATAAATAATAGAAAGAATATATATATAATTAATTTCAAGAGCCCGCTATCGCTTATATGTATTTAGAAAATCATATAAGGTAGTACATTTCTTCAAAAATACAAACATGTACGTAATTGTGATCACTCTCTTCTCTTCTACATATTATTAAACTTGTCCTAATTCGACCTTCGTAAAATTTAAAATCTCAAACAAAATATATGTATGACGACGACTGTCTGTCTGTCTGTCAATCTGCATGAATCTCAGCTTGTCCGCCCGCCCATCAATTTTGCCATCCATCTTGCATGTAGTAGGGAATAAAGCAAATAAAGGCGGCAAACTGCGGTCCTCAGCACATACTCAATCTACGAATTTTACTTCGATCACTCGGCGGACTCGATTCGACTCGTTCGTTCGACCAGTTATAAATAAATTGCAAGTTGTTAATATGTATCTACTAGTTCAACATCTGTGTACGTAGGTTCTCCTCCTGATGGTTTTACAATTTTGTTTGTCTATGATTTTTCGATTATATTTTTTTCATTTTATGTAAACAACGGCAGATGATAGAAGTCGAACCCTCGATATCCTTTGGCCGCCAGCCAAATGTACACGACATGATATGCGCCGGGTATAAAGCAAATCAGACCGGCCACAAAGAAGACGACACCCTGTGACGTGTTCGCCGGATCGGCGACAGCGAAGGTTCCCATCACGAAGAGGCCGGTGCCGACGAGCAGCAATGTGACCGCTGCCAGGACGGTCCGCCAATTCTCGCGCACCTTCGGATGCCGCCAGCAGTAGGTGTTCGTCTCCTCCGTGGGCAGATTGCCGTATTCCTGTATGAGTGAGTCGCTGTCACGTGACGTGGTATCCTCGGCGTATTTGTTGTAGTTCCTGTGAAACAAACAAAACACACACAAATCATTAGCAATCGACAAGTTCAAGGGTTCTGCGAGGCAATAAAAATTCAATATCAACCGATCCGAGTAAAATAGGAAGAACACGATATCTATTTTGCAATGATAGAGGTTCTTCCGTGATAGAAATTCTACTGTTTTTTTTTCTGAGGGGCCAAAGTATGGCAACAAATTGGTATTACAACTGATTAGATCAAATTGATAGTGTGTACTATGGGTGCTGCAGTACTCAAAACAACGATTTTGATATACATATATATGTAGGTTTGAACAATATTGGCATTTGTTATGGTAATACTTCGCATACCATTGACCATAAAAGCCAATCGACTGGTTGTCGGTTACTGAAACTGGTTGAAATTTTACACGTCAGGAATTACAGCAATTCAATTCGATTCGTTCGTATTTTGTTTTGTTTTCTGTACTGTTGCCAGTTGTTGTAACGCTGTTCAACAGCGCGTGTCCACGATGTCGTCATTTTAAGCCCCATTCGTCAGTGTCAAGTTTGCACCTTCTTTTACTTTTATTCACATTTAGAATGAATAATTACCGAGTTCCCTATCAATTTCTTTCATTGCTCGATGATTCGCCAACATTTTCCATTTCTTTTATAGTTGGTTTTCCATCGAAAAGTGAAATTATCAGAGGAATTTGATTGATTATGTCGTTCGTTCAGTTCAGTCTGGATAAATCCAGAAGACCAACCACCTGTTTGTTCCTTCCGTCCTCAGGAACAACGCAGGAATTTTGAACAACATCAACATCGGTGTGTGGATTTCTGTCATCGCTTTTTATAGAATCGATTGATAGTTTGCATTTTTATTAGGTGCAAATGTGCAGTGTAAACACGAAGATATATATTATACCTGTCGATGTTTAGCTGGGAAACGACAACCCCTGTACATATTAGTTGACAGCTAGAATCCCAAATATAAAATCCATATATGTACTATGTTGACAAAAATATTATAAATTCCACTGATAAACATTTTGAATTTACGGCGACCAATCAAATAAAGTATTTAAGGTATTTTTGAGTTCCTAAGATCGTGCACGCTTCAGTTGTTCATGTACGGTAGGATAAAGCAAACAATTTTACCCATGAATTTCCAGAAACCCACAGAGAAAATAAAACTCTTATCAGACTCGGGTCTTATTTTTAAACACTCAATCTAATTATATCAGCTTATAACGTCACTCAAAGTGACCGGAAGCCTTGTACGAGAGGTTGATTGGGACGAACTTGAACCCATTGTGGTCGGGTTCAACTCCAAGAAAATGGGAAGAGTTTGATGGATGTGAAAATTCAGTATTTTCAAAATTAAACGAAATATATTTGTGGTTAAATGACGTCGATTTTCAAAATAGTTTCAAGAGATCTCTGGCAGCATGCCCACAACGCGTCCCGATATATCAAACATATATAGTATAAAGCATTGCAATGAGTACCCACCACCAACATTCAATTCGAAGAAGCAAAGAAGCATCGATTGTGGCCGGTGAGTTGTTGCATACGGTTAAAACAATATCGATTTTAGGTCAGGGTTAATGGAAAAACAAAACAAGTTTCGAACGCCGTTCGAAGGGTCTTCCATTGACAACAATAGCTATTTAGCAACGGGGAAACCGGATTTTATTCACTTATTGATAGTGCACTTTGCCTTAACACAATGATAGAGATGTGTGGATATTGTTAAACCGGAATGCATTGAATGCACAATTAATTCACTTAGGAATGAGTATTTCATCTGAAGGGGCGGGAAATTACATGCAAATGTCGAGCAGTAGACAAAAATATTTATTCAAAAATATATCGGGAAGTAATCAGTAAAAAGTAGAAAACTCTATTACTGTCTTAATACTACAGAGATTGTGGCTCATGTTTACACGCTATCGAATAGTCAAATAGATGGGATATTATGCAACATCTTGTTGAACAGTTTCGAGTAAATAAAAACCATGAAAATATTTAATTCATAACACCTAAAAACTCTACTCTAAAAAGCGTTTTGAAAGATCAAAGATATCAAACATTATAATTTGCATGCTTTCTAAATCCAGAGATACACACAAATGTACCTATGTATATGTATGTGTGTATATTATTTTGTTGATGTATTTGTGAGCGTATATTTTCAAACATTTCGCCTCTCTGTCACAACGAAAAAGGTTAACGACATTAACTGGGTCGATAGCATTTGAATAGCTTCATCTTGAGGGGTTTTGAAAGATACTTTTGAATAATTGTAAAATTATTTAAAGCGTTTAACACTTCATATTTTTATTTTTGTATTTTTTACTTGTGTAACAACAACAAAGTCTCTCTTTAATGAGTGTAAAATTAAATTTGAATGAAGTGCACAAAAAAGAGGCAACGCAAACCCTCTATAAATTATGAGGCTGAGAGAGGGTTGCGGCTAAACACGTTTATTGATGCCGAAAATAAACACAGAACGTCCGATCGAGTGCGGGCAAGATATTGGATACGTTTTAGGAATCCATTTACCAGAAGAAACCTCGTCGGACGGGTTCTGCCGAAGCCCAGATGCTCGCTGCAAAGCTTCCTTAACCAAGAAATGATGTGTCATAACTTGAAATTTCGGTTATGACGCAAACCTTTGGGTTCTTTTAGCCGTAACCAAACGGAAGAATGAAGGGAGATGGCGCTGGAGGTCGGATTTGTATCGTGAATAAAACACTCACTGTGCTTGTGTAGTCGTTCTTCTATAATAATGAAGCAGTAAATTAACCACAAGCAGATCAAGGTTAAATTATGCACGCACATGGGAGTAATTATTGTATTGTACATTGAATAGGGAAACTGGTGTTCATTGTGAGTTCTATGTAATTTGCAAATGGTATAAAGTTAACCTTTAGTTAGTTACACAAACACTCACACAGTTTAACCTACAGGATTAGAGTCATTAACGTGGTGTGCTTATTTCAGTTGCCATTTCCTTACTGTCGACCACATCATTGGAAAATTATTTATTCATTAGAACTATAATTATTTAGGCACAGCCATAAGTCTCGACTTCGTTTTAGTATTCGCAGCGATTCGCCGAACAAATAAACAAATTTAATTCATTCAATTAACAATATCTTTATCTTCACCACTCCTCTCCACTCTTCTCTTCCTCGTCATCTGCCTGTGTTTGTGCTTGTGCTTCGAATTAAATATTTATAAAGTCAACATATAGAGGCCATAGACTGATCGCAGATATCCGTCTCGAATGTCGACTCTGTTGATCTTGACAAAGCACACAAAAACCGACTGGCAGGTGGATGAACAAAGAATAAGAGATCGAGATTTTAATACTTCTGGGCGGTGGAGATTTGCATTTAACCCATTATTGTATTTTGTATAAGAAATTAACTAGTATGTCAAGAGTCTAACAAAGAACGGAAGTCGACATCAGGCGGGATATAATTAATATCTCAGCCGAAACTCTTTCCTCCGACAAGCGTTTGTTTACATACACACACAGGCCGGAAGTCTGTGCGGTGCGATGTGATGTAATTGTCAGGCACGTGTTCCAAAACCACTTTGAATTCAAAAGGGACCAGTCGCAAGTCGCTGCGACCGGCAGCCAATGAGTCCCCAGAACAGTTAAAAAGACATGAAATGCTGAAATTTACAAAAGGCATCGCTTTTGATGCGACACCGAAGTCGACCTAAATTATTTTTGAAATAAATACGTAGTATTTTTCTGCCGTTGTTGTCACTTTCGGATGCACAAGTGTGCGGATCGCACTTGTATGACTTCATTTCGAATGCAGCATACGCGGCGAGAAAATGAAATTTCATTCCAAATGTATATAAACCATGTATGGAAACGAGTTCTGGTGTATTGTATGTTGGTGTAGTGGCTTTTGGTTGTGTCTGCGGTTTTCAGTTATAATGAGCAATTTTTATTTTAACTTGTTTTTTTCCAGAACTGTGTATTGTTGCTTTGTGTTTATTTTTTGTTGATTTTTACCTCTTCTTTTAAATTTTTGATAGGCATATTGCGTTTAATTTTAAGATGACACGAAAATAGCGTCAGCTCTTGGTCATTTCCAACGAAGCCATAAAAATGTCGCAAAGGTGTTTCTTGAGTCGATCTACGTACCCTTTCTTCACCTGAAGGTTGGTTCTCCCTCCCTTCCACTGATGCACATGGAGGGGGCATCATCGAGAGGGGCCTTCTGACCAGGATTGATTTATATGCTCTCTCTGTGTTCAAGGCTTGTCGCTTTAGTTGTTACGGTTGCATAATTTAACAAAAATTAGTTCCAGCTGCACCCGAGGGTTTTCTAGTTATTCTCTTAAGGTGAACCTTTTTAAATACAATCAAAAACTTAGTGTCGCATAAATTTTCCGCATTTCTGACACGGCCAGACATGCAACACAATCGGCGGCATGCAACAATTTTCAAATGTGACTCAAATCACGTTCATCACAACCCTCGCCATTTCCTCAATCCGGAGCCCAGCCAAAGAACAAAGCAACAATTTACGAAAATTCTCTTCTTTGTGCAAGTGCAATTTTCTTTTTCCGCCTTCTACCTCGCTCTGGCTCTCATATGGCGGCGATAATTGCAATAAAATGCAGTTTTTCGTATTCAATGCGGCTGCGCGCAAGAAGCACGAACCAATTGCTGTAAGGAAGTTGGAAGCAATGTGATTTTATGGTGATTTCTTCAGCCCCTGACGATTCTTGTTGCAGTTGCTCTGTCTGATGATGTTTCCATCCAGTGTTTATTATAATTTTTGCCGTAAATTTGCACAACATCCTCTGTTTGAGTTCTTGTTGGAGCTGAAATTGTTATTGTTGGTGTTGCTTCCTCTGTTTTGAGTGGAACTGATCTCATCAGATCGGATTGAAGCACTTCGTGCTTGAAACTGACTCCACAACGCACAGCTCAATTCTATGAAGACCCCTCTTGCGTTTCCCTCCCTTAACATGCTTTCACTGGAGTTTGTCTGACGCCAGAATATCTCTGAATCGAATATAATGATGTTCATCGTTTATGTCCGTCATCGTAGTCGCTCTGTTGTCGCCCGCCTGTCTCTTTGTATGCCTGTCTGGCTGGCGTAATATACATAGTTACGTTTTTGTGTCTGGCTGCGTAGACAGACTTTACGCTTCGTCAGTCGTCTAAAAATAGAGTCCCACAGAAAGAGATCGACTGGAAGAAATACTAGTAATAACAAAATAAATGAAACTGTTAATGGCCTTAATGCCAGAGCCACGGCCCCGTCATCGAAGCGTGGAGCGGATGCTGCTCTTGTACACAAAGCGATCCTTTCATTTTCGCAGTACAACTGAAATTTATCACGAGCCACGCAAAGAACTCTCATGCCATGGAGCGAATGCATATTTTATGCCTAGTTTACATTTATGCTCAAACGATGGCGATAACAAATGGCGTTTCAGTTGTTGTGGGAAAGATATATATTCGTTTATGGGATTTTCAACATGTGCACAGAGAAGCCAGCATTTTATAAATACTTCTAACAAGCATTGTAATTTGATACTTCCGAGTGTTAGGAATTGAATATGTGTCCCTTACTTGTATCTGCATGAAATACACAATGAACGAATGCATTTGCAATCATTTGGAACATCAAAATAGTGGTAGCATTCATTTCATATATCATGAATTAAATAAAATACTATTATCCGATAGTGCTATCGAAGGAAAAGTTTTGAATGGGAATATCATTGCAATCGTTCGTTTATTTAAACAAATAAGTTAGCAGAGTGGTTTGCATGAGCGACTTCGTACACAAGACAGGCAACGATACAGCGACTGCAAGTAGAATTGAACCACACGCCTCGCATACGCCCACTTCCTCCCAACATTCGTCTATTAAGGTGGAGTGGCTGTAGCGTCGTCTTCGTCACCATTTACCTTCCGGAAATATTTTATAAACCGCTGAATAAATTATTCATAATTTAAATATTGTAAAAAAAACTCAACACTTGGAGTAGCTTCTTCAACAGTTTACAACATTCGTTGAAAGTAATTGAAATGCAGCACCACCGATCACTTAGTCGCCGGGAAACGGGTATAGCGCTAAAATGGATTTTCCGCTCTTTGCGTTTTAGAATTTGAATATAAATTACTAGAGGTTGATAATGATGTCTTGACGAATATTCTATGCAACACTGTTTTCATAAAAATCGTCAAAATTTCACCAATATTGCCAATTGGAATATGTGAACTATTATTCCACACAAATTAGTAATTAGTACATGACTACAACAAATGAACTTCCAACGCAGTTCAATAAAGACATTGATATGAAACAGAAATGCCTTTGCTTGCTGCTATTTGTAGTTGGTTCGCTTTATTGCTCCCAAAAACGCTTCCACCACTTCTCTACCGCGCCCTGGTAATTTTCATTGGTATCATTCATTCGCTATACTTTTTTAGATTACTATTTTTACAACAACTGCGTACAATTTTTATTTAATTTTCAGCTGCTGCTACCGCTGTTGATGTTCTATGCTATTATCGCACATTGTGCGTTCAACCGTCGGGTTTTTGTTTACGTCAAACGTATGGACATATGATGATGCCTTAGTCAGACACCAGAACTTTGAACTCAATCGCATAGAAATGCACGAGGCTCAGTTCAATTGATAATCATGCTAATTATCGTTGCAGAAACCTTCCCCTACTTAGACTCGAGGCGTTAAAGAGCGACCACCAACCGATTTTTCTCGCCAGCGCTCATTTGCGACTTGTACATTGTTCATTCGAGTAACCTATTTACTAATCCAATAATTATCAATTGGCGCTGTGTCAGTTTTGCACCACATCCCGGCGTCAATCAGTCAGCGCAACTATTTCTATTTTATCGCAGTGCATTCGAAGCTCATTCATTAAATGAATGTGTTTCGATTGAAATTAATTCGCTATTTAATGTTGTGCTATTTAGTAAATGCTTTCTGCCAAACAATTATTTTGCCCACTGGCATTGAATGGAATTTTGTATGAATCGCTTTGAGACTATTTAATTCATAGACCATTTATACCCTGCATCTCTCCACCCTTTACCATATTTGCAATAATGGAAACGTCTCCCTGTCGATTGACTTACTTAGGATCCTGAATGCGAATGGTGACGTCGTCTGTGGAGCGTGTTTTGGCACGCATTGGCGTCGATATCACTGTGGAGCCGTAGACACGTATGGCCTCGTCCGTCTCCTCCTCGAAGGCATCGTGTATTGAGAAGCGCTTCTCCTTGTTCTGACGAGCAGAGTTGCTGTTGCTATTCATGTTGTGTGTGTGGTTGGGTGAGTGGGCGTAGGGCTTGGTTGGTTATTCGAGAAAACTTTAGCTCCTTTGCAAGTGCTTAGAACTCGAGCTAAGCCCAACAAACAAAAGTACAGCTAGCAAACGTTCTCGAAAATTATCTACGATGAAATTAATGTATTTATAGAACAAATCAATGTGAGTTGATATTTATATTTACCAATTAATATGTTGCGTGTGTGTCCTTAGTCAAGCCAAACGCAATATCTTTCGACGCACATATATCCTTTGTTCATTGCAATTCTGTATTTTTTGCGATATTCTCCTGAAACTCCGTTTTATTTTTAAATTATATATATACTAAATTTGCATGATTTCATCACATTCTATATATAATAACTGGATCTCACTTTCTCACATTTGTTTTCTCAATTTTCCACATATTAAATTATTTTTGCAGCTGCACAGATATTTTTTTTATTCTTTGAAATATGTTGCACTTAGGATTTTTTTACATTTTATTTTCATGCAAAAAAATGTTAAAATTTTAATATTTTTTTTTTTTTGTTTTCTTTCCGACTGCTGCGCACAGGCAAAAGACGATTGACAATGGACCAGAAGCAGAACAAGAAGTAGAAAACTTGACGGACGGCAAACAATTTTTTTTCTTCCGATTTGTTTTTTTTTTACGTAGTTCTCCGAAAAATAAATAAATTGCTCATCGGACGACAGCCTGCATTGGACTGGATTTTTTTCAGAGACTGGCGGCGATCAGGGTTGCCGGTTTGGTAATTTATTACCAAAACTGTTAACTTTTTTTGTTTTCAAATTTTTTTGGTAGCTTGGTAACTTTTTTTTAGTTTAGCTAACTTTTTTTCATTCTGAATATTTTTGAATATTTTTAATATTTCAATACATTAAATTTAACATTTGCAATATGCAAATATATAATAATCTTAACGCATCTTATATAAAGTGGCATCACTTATTTCTTGGTTTAAACGTTGCTCTGCCAAAAACGAATTTTTCGAAGCAACCTCATTTCTAATTTTAATACATTCAAATGTTTTTATTTAAAAATATATATTTTGAATTTGTGCTGTTTTTAGTTTAATATTTTTTGAATTAATGAATAAATGTTATAAACACTAACAAATTATTATATACTTTAAAACGGTGTTTGATGTTTTTTTACAAGTTGTAATTTATTGGTAACTTTTTGGAACTTTTTATAATCTGACATGGTAGCAAATTTTTTTCTTTAGCGGCAACCCCGGCGGCGATCAGCAATATTTTTTCTCAATATGTTGCCTCCCGTTTCATCAATTTTGCTTTGTGTTTTCGTATAATAAAAGAAAATGTCAAAATGGTACTACAGGGCTGCTACAATAAAAGTGTTTCACTCCATTCACTTTTTCGAAAACACTTCATTTTTTTAAAGAACGAAATTGCCAATATCGACAAATCTGTAACGGCAGCCCTGCAGAATATCGTTATTTAGTTTTATTTAATGCTGTGGGAGTGCGATCGATGCGAAAATTCGAAATTAATTCCAGTAGAACAAAGAAGTTTTACGTGTGTAAAATATAATGAACAAAAAACACCGAAAATACCGCCAAACTAAAATTTGACTTCTGAAAATTTATTTTGTCCCGTGAACGTTTTTTTTTTAATTTGATTTTTATCCGCAATATTCGCTTGTTTGAACGCAGTTGTTTTTTAGAAAATAGTTTTTTCTTTAAATAAAAACCACGGTTGCAATCTAAAATTGATTATCGCTGAAAATCAACCGAAAAGCCAATTTTCATTTGAACTGTCAAAGGCAAGAATCACAACCAACTTCGGATATATTAGATAAAACCCAGGCCGGCGCAAGTGGAGTGAATGAAATATGGCGTCGTGAAAATTTAACAAAGTTGACTGACGTACTCAATAATAGAATTTTTCCTATATTAAATCAATGATTTTGCATGAATAAGTCAAAATATTTACCAAAAAACTTACAATGGAAGTTCCACAGCCACCACGAGGTAAAGATTTCAAAGATCTGTGTTTCATTGGACAAATGTTGTCAACAACACACAACCATCCAAACAAATTTTCTGTTGGTTATAAATTGTGTATTCTTGCAGATATCAGCCTGAGGAATATCATTGATAAACTAGCAGAGTTTGTAGCTAGAAATGGGCCGGAGTTTGAGATGATCACCAAGCAGAAGCAGCAGGGAAATCCAAAATTTGAGTTTCTCTATGGTGGAGAATATGCAAACTATTATCAATACAGGGTGACTGCCGAACATGCGTGTAAGAATTAAATTAATCAAACAAATGTTTGGGTTCAAAAATATATTTTAAATCTTGCTTGCAATTACATACAATTGAAAATGTTTATAATCTGAGAGTTTACTGTGCGTTGCAGTTTTGAAACAACAAGGCTCAATCTCGCAGGCTCCGTCAACAGGACCCCCCAATGGTCAGCAAATGCAACACCATCATCACCATCATTTCACTCAAGGACCACCGCCATCACAATCACAGCCGCCATCTCACGATCCTAATGCGAATTCTTTATACGGTGGCATGAATCCGACAACAGTTTCGTCACAAATGTGGGGCCCGAGTTCTCAACCACCTCAAACAACTAACAACAATTCCATGGCCATGAATTTACAGTCTCAGATCGAAGCACTTAATATGCAACAAAATGCCTTGCGAGAGCAGATTCACCAGTCGGAAGCTAATTTGTCTGCACAACATTCGGTAATTTTAATTTATATTACTTTAATTGAATTTCAATCATTCCTGTAAGTTAGGCACCAGTGTATATTTAAATTTCTTAAACGTTGATAGATTTCACATCTATATAGTTTCTTATACGAGTTTTCGTATATTATTTTTGTATACATTTTTTTAATAACATTCTTATTACCATATTACTTGCGGTCCTTAGTACCGTCTTTACATTTAACATGTAACGAGTTGACACTTTCTTTAGAATTCAACTCTAAATAACATTCAGATATCCATGATATATTCTTTAAATATTTGTTATCTGTCTTCATAACTTGGTTCTTTTATTTAGAGACGTTTATAATTGTATACTAAACATATACCTCAGAATATATCTTAAAAATTCTCTATAGATTTAGTAGATAGATGAGACAAATGTTGCCAATTATGTCGAATTATTATATTCGAACATGTTGAACACATTACATTGTGTATAACATCGAAAGGGAAGACTGTTTGACATTTCTAGATTGTAAAGTATTTAAGCTGCTCATATTAGGTGCATAATATTCTCCTTATATAAATAATCTGATTGAGTCCTATCTACATTTAAATTTTTGCTTTACTTGTGTATTCTCTTAAACTCCCCTATGAAACAAAACCATTTTGCCTCGAAAAAATACAAAACACATTCACAAATTCCAAATGTGAAAACGAAAAACTTTAGGCCATGATGATACAACAAAAAAAACAAATTGAAGAGGCCATTGAACAAGCTCAGAACAATTCCCTGGAGAAACAGGCTGATGAAAATGGTATTTCTCTGAAGGAATTCGATGCAATACTGCAGCCAATTGTCGATTCCTGTACAAAGGACAGCATTTCATCAGGTAAATATAAACAAATTCCCTTAAAATTTCATTCAACTTATAATGTTAACGTAAGAATGAGTAGACCTTGCAAATATAATCATATTTAAATCTGTCAGTCTGAGCATAACTATAACCGTTGTTTGTTAGTTATTAGTTATTTCTATGCTAATACTAAGGTAGTTAAAAAAATTTACAATTGGGATTAATTATTCTATGAAAAGTGCATCTTTATACCAAATATTTTATTTTCGCCCTTCTACTCTCGGCGCATTCATTAGGTGTAAAACATTGCAAACAACGAGATTCTGAAATGTTCTTCAAAGGCTGTAGTGCCATTCAAATGTTTAGGATCGGGATTTGAATTGAATTAAATATTAATTCAATAAAATTTACGTTTTATTGTCATAAGAACTATAAATGTTGATAGTGAATACCCTAAAGAATTTATCCTTTGCCTCAACTCAAATTTTGTGCATTATTGACCAATACTCCATACTTTTTGTTATTAAGTATTAAGAGTATTTTGTAATCTTTATTTCACTATAAAACACTGTTATTCGTATAAGTTATTTTTATAAAAAGCTATTAACATTTTATTACATATTATAATTTATATAATTATTGATCATATTTTCGAAATTAAGTGAATTTTTGTAATTGCAATTTTAGGCAAAAACTGGATTTTACAGCATTCATCCGACAACGCAAAAAACAATGTCGTTTTACAGTATCTTTTAAAGAAGTATGCGTCAGATAAGGGTTTCAAATATATACAATTTTCTATATACATTTATTATTCTAGTCCTTCGTATCAAAAAGAAAAACTTTTTTTTTCGGTTTCTACTCGAAAAAATGTGTTCCGACATTTTCCTAATACTGTATTTAAAATTTTTCAATGATTTAAATTTTTTTGAAGTACTGCCAACAAAATTTTGAACATATTTTCAATGGTGTGTTGAACATCTTTTATATGATTGACATCCATTGGAGAATGTTGAAAATAAATTGTTCGTTTAAATGAAATCCATGAAGACAAAGCTATAAGCAGAAGATATCGAGCTTAAAAAGCAGTAGAAGAACACAAAAAAAATATCTTTCGTTAATTTATTTCTAGGGCATTGCTCAGTGGATCAACGTTTACACAAAAATTACATCTTATATATTTAGTTAATGATATACTACATCATTGGTAAGTATAAATCGAGAGATTATTATAATTGTTTTAGGAAACATATATATTTTTGCTCTTCTTTAACATTTAATTTCTACAATATATATATTTTTTGTTCAGTGCCGACATTTTATAAGAAATTTTTTAAAACATTTCCTAATCCCTTTTTTGGTTACTTTGCAGTGTAAGGAAAAATGCTAACGATTTGAAGAACAGCCTGGAAAATGTGGTCATACCTATGTTCTGCAGCGCTGATTTACGTACGTTTAAAACAGATTTTATTTACTCAATCAGAAGTTATTAAGTAATACATTTTTTTATTTAATAGTCGCAACCAAAGATCAGCGCGTTAAATTAACCAAACTGTTATCACTTTGGGAATCAAAGGCGAAATTTTTCGATGCATGTGTAATATCGAAACTCCAGTCGCCTGACTCATCCATGCAAGAGTATAAAACTAATTTACAAAATGTTCACCATGAAATTGTCACCAATTTCTCACAAGCAACCAAAGCCACACTTGATAAGTATGAATTTGTAATTGATGTTGGTCATTCAAAATTTTATTTTTCTAATTTACCCTTTTACTAAATATATATTTTTTTATTTATTTAGTTATCAGAAGCAACATCAAATATTCATACAACATGCTACACAGCAAATCACACATTTGGAACAGCAAAAACAGCAGCTGGAACAACAAATACTCTCTTCGGTTTTGCCGAATACTTCGATGATGCCGCCACAACAGCAGACGCAGTCGATTAAATTACCGGCACTAATGTCACAACCTATTCCAATGCCAACGGGAGGTGATGAGGAAACACGAAAGCTAAATGAATCCAACAACCAGCCTTCCGTGTATTGCAACAATATGTTTAACCAACAAAATCCACAATCACAACAACAGCAACAAAACAACGCCTTTCTAAATAATTCCAATTTTCCTCAAGCACAACAACAGCAGCAAATTAATCACTCAACGATTAGTAGTGATTTTCCAATTCCGCCTTCCAGTTTTTTAATACCAGATCTGTCGAAACCTCCGCCTGGCTTTATGAGTGGTTCTGGACCGGCTCAAATTCCACCACAACAACCTGTACAAACACAGCCACATCCACCCTTTCCTCAGCTATCAGTTGCATCCCATAGTGAGCCTGTAAACCCTAGTCTGGACTTGTTAGCTGCCAATGCAGCCATACAGTTGTTGCAGCAGCAGAAAATTCAACAACATCTCGAACAGCAGCAACAAACACAACAACAACAACCGCAAACCCAGCAATTGCCGACGCATGATGATGAAGCTCCTACCCAAACAACAGCAATGCCTGAGGAGGAACAAAAACCTTCGGCACCTTATTATGACCTACCCGCTGGTCTTATGGTGCCTCTTATATTACTCGAGGATTACAAATACAAACCATTAAATCCAGAAGATATTAGGCTGCCACCACCAGCACCGCAGAGTGAACGTTTGACAAATGCACTAACTGCATTTTATTCTCTACCAAGTCACGATCGCCCGCGAGATAAGTAAGTTATATGTATGTATGTTGCTTGCGAGAGGGTGTCTGCCAGTGACATGAAGCCGCACCGCACCACATTCTCTCGTGGACCACATATCTAAAGTTCCACTTCTTTCGAGTGTACTCTGTTTCATGCATATTTTTTTTTAATTTACAGTGAAGGTTGGGAGAAGCTTGCACTTTACGAATATTATAAAGTGAAAAATGCTGCAAAGAAACAAAAAGAAGATGAAATCGCTAACGGCCTTCGCGAAAGGTCACGTTCACCGAGTCCTATTGTTTTGGAAAAGGCAAAACCGAAAAAACTTAATAAGCGTTGCTATAGGTAATGTTATATATCTGATTAGTTGTATCATGCTAAATATATCAACTTTTAGATCAAAGAGTCGGAGTAGATCAAAATCTCGTTCCCCATATCGATCGAAATCTAGATCCCCACCATCGCGAGCCAGGGAAAAGTCTCGGAACAGTCGGTACAACCAGCGAAACCGTTCACCACGGCGATCACCTCAACAACGAGATCGTGATCATCGAGATCGAGAGCGAAACGAGAGAGATAGAGATCGTGATCGCGACAGGGAAAGAGATAGAGAATCAAGCAGTAATCGCAGTGAAACTCGTTCGGAACGCACCAGCATGCGACGTGAGCGTGAGCGTTCGGTAACTCCTCCCAGTTTCTTGTAAGAGCTAAAGCACATACCTAAATTATTAAGATATATAATTAAACACTATAATATATTGTTTTACAGTGGAGGGAATTACGCTAAACAGAATGAATTTATTGAAGAGACAAATAAGGGACATCAGATGCTGATGAAAATGGGTTGGGGCGGTTCTGGAACGGGTCTGGGCACTAAAAATCAAGGTATTGATCAACCAATTTCAGGCGGTGAAGTTCGAGACAGAAAAGACATGTTTAAGGTGTGTAAGAATTTCAAAATTCCTTAACAGTTGCTATTAATTGTTTTTATTAATAGGGTGTTGGTGTTTCCCTGAATGATCCATTTGAAAATTTTAGAAAAAATAAAGGAGCTGCATTTGTGCATCGTATGCGATCACGAGATGAAAAAAGTTAAACTTTGTAATATATACAAAACAGAAATAATTAATATGTTTATATAATTTGTAAAAATACATTAAATATTATGATAAAGAAATATGACGAGAAAACAAAACAAACAATGCGCGAGTAAAGATTGAACCAAACAACATATTTAAAAGGAGAACATTAAATTTAAACACAGGAAAAATATATGTTCTTTTATTTTAATAAATCCAATTAAATTTATTTTAACTTACAACAATGAACAATGGTTTTGCTTTATTTTTTTTAAACTACAACTCCATTTGCGAAATTTAATTAAGTACAGTTTGTGCGAGCACAATTTAAAAAAATTTTATCTTTTATCAGAATTCGTAAAACGTTTTTTTTTTTCATTCAATCTCTTATATTCTTAGTACTCGATCAATCATACAGGAATTAAAAAGGGTGAAAAGTGAAAAAAAAAACAGTGATTCATTTTAAGTTGAAATAAGCAGGGATAAGATAAGACGGCTTTTCTGAACAGTGTGGCAAGGGTAAAGTCAAACGTTTTCACACCTAATCTATGCTGTAATCAGGGGTCTGAGTGTAAAAGACACTTGTTACGTCGTCCCGATTTGCTTTTTTTAAATTTTTCAAAAAAAAAAATTCAAAATTGTTTTCAAATGATGTTGATCGACGTCATTTTGGTTAACTTTTTTTTTCAAACATACGTACTTATATGAAAAAAGTTAGTTAAATTAAACGTTTTTTTTTCAAGAGTGTATTAAATGAAGGGCATTCGGCATCCCTGGTCAACACAATTATTTTATGCAGTGAGCAGGAAGTTAGTGAGCGCCAAAGATTATAAGATTGGAAACTCGAAATTTCGCATCAATGTGGTTGTGAAATTGTCTGAGTTTTTTGGAACTTGCCATACTAATAAAAGTCAACATTTATTGGTCGAACATTCTACTTCCGAACACACCATTACAAATTTGCATTATTTAACCACAAAGTACACAAAATTAAAAAATACAAACATAAATCTATATCCATCTAGAATACTTGCCAATTCAATTTCTCTAGTGTTACCATAACGAAAAACTATTCATTATACATTTAAAATTTAACATTCGCATATGGCAACTCCTTTACCCAACATAGCATAGGACTTGAGTAATCGCTTCTATGCGTCCATGCGTATGCCATGCCATGCTATGCGGTGACTAATCGGGCCATGATGGTGTGTGTGACATACCAACAATTCACGGCAGACAAAACAGAAACTCAACCCTAGTAGACCCTATATTCAACTCTAGTAGACCCCATATTCAACTCTAGTAGACCCTATATTCACCTCAAGTAGACCCCTTGCCGACAACTGTCATTTTTGTTTTGACTCTTGTTCTTCTTCTTCATAATCATAAGAAACTTGAATTTGAAATATTAGTAATAAGGAAGTTTACTGCAATATATTCCATGTCTTCCCTAAAAAACATTTTCGTATGAAGTTTTAGATTTTAACTTTTGTTAAATATGGTATTTTAGCCCCAAAAATCGAATTTAAAAATTGGTATTTTTCGAGAAATTTCATTTCAGAAAATGAAATAATTTACTTCAAACAGCTGTGATTTTTTTCACCACACACTGTTTTTGTGATGCCACTGTGAGGAAATTGGATTTCCCAATCTCTAAATTCTCATTTGTTATGGGAATTTTTTATAAGAAAACATATGAAAAAAACTAAATGTATAGTTATGTTTTGTGAATTTAATACTCTTAAACTATTATACTTGCAGTTTTTATATATTTTTGAATTAATTCGTCTCTTGCTGGTATAATTATTATATCAATGAATGAATTTGCAAATCAAAATATTGATTTTAATGATAGAATTTTAATATTAACAATATAATTGGAAATATATATAATTTTACTTTTATTGAATAAACCATCCAAAAAAGAAAAAAATTCCCAATAACTGAATAAAATATCCCCATTCTTAATTACAAGATATGGTAGCCTTAATCTTTGGTGAGCGCGATCAATCGCAAATACTCAATATTAATATCGAATCGCATTAATCAGTTAGTTGTCGGTGTTGTGTGGTGCTCTTAGCATTGCTAATTATTTTCATATATTATACCGGTTTCTTTATTTAAACATTTAACAAAATATTACAATGGCTCCTCCAACGATCCTGCAATCGCAAATGGAATTCGCGAAGATGAGTGGATTCGAACAGAATATGTTTTGGGATTTGTAAGTTTACACACATATCGAGTTTATAATTTTTGGAATTTGCCGGAATTTGTTACTACTTTGTGCCATAGTTTGACAAGAATTAACATATTTCAGCAATGTAAAGCAAGGAATTAGTATGGCTAAAATTATATTTACGTAGCCGAAGCGACGTGTGCACTATCCCTTAATTCGTTTTTATTCGCATTCCATGCACACACACACACACCGATTCGTCATAATATATAGGGGACTCCCCTGCCGTCGTCATGATGTAATGATTTATAATCAGGTCTGCATTCTGATGGACGTTCGAAAAATAGTAGTTAAAGTAAGGTATTCACCACCAGTCTTCTGCGACTCTTCCTTTAATCATCTAGGCGATCGTTATGTTTCGATCTTCCAGAAGAGTCTTCTGCGACTCTTCCTTTAATCGTCTAAGCGATCGTTCATATTTTTTTAGACTCCGTTTGCTCTTCCAAACAATCGTCCAGAAGATTGTTGGAAGATAAAACCTACTTGTGTTTTTGAATCATTACTTCATCGCCTCAAATTATCATAATCATAATAAAATCAATTGAAAACATTTTTAAAAAAATAGTTCACGCCAAATAATTTGCTGCGCTTTGAGAGTAAGTTTATTTACGAATTTTAATTATATAAATAAGTAATTAAAGGGATTCAAAATGATGTCATCAAAGGCTATTCGAATGAAAAGTGTTCGGGAAGCTAAAACACTTATTAAAGGTGTATTGGATAAAACAGCAAGCACAAAACGGAAATATGACTTTAATGAAACAATTGAAAACACTGAAAACAAAGAAAATGAGTGTTCAATTAATGTTTATTCTAAATGTAGAGCAGAAGAACACAAGAAAATAAATGATTTGGAATATAATAGCATTGCAGAAAATTTTGATAAATCTAACGGACAAATTGAAAATGTTGATATAAAAAATAAAATTAGTGCCTGGGCAATTAAACATCATATAACAACGTTGGCGGTGGCTACAAATATGACCTGGCGCGGCACTGCACAAAAAAGAAGCGTGCAGGAATTTGAATTCTTCAGTATTGTTAAAAGTAATTAAAAGTATTTAAGTCATAAAATATTAAATATAGTCAATTCATAGATTTATGCCACTATAAGTTCCCACGATGCACCGATGAAGACATATATAAAACTGTTCAGCAACACTTGGTGCATGCAAATGACAGATTAAAAAAAAGAACACCAATTAAACGGAAATCTGATATGTTATGTACTTAATTTTTTTTGTATTTTGTTAAATTGTTAAAATGTTAACATGTTAATTTGTTAAATCGTTCGTTTGTTAAATTGTTCATTTCTTAAATTGTTATTAAATTAGAATATAAGTTATTTTCACAGTAAACATAAAAGGAAAAGAAAAATAGTTTTAATTCAAATTTTTAAATGAAAAACGATCTTCTTGGCGATTGTTTGAAGACACTTCCAAGGCTCGTCTAGAAGCGTCGCGGAAGACTCTTCTAGAAGATTCGCAGAAGACTCTTCTAGAAGACTCGCAGAAGACTCTTCTAGAAGACTCGCAGAAGACTCTTCTAGAAGACTCGCAGAAGTCTCTTCTAGAAGACTCGCAGAAGCGGCACAGTTTTTGATCGCGTACTCTGATCCCGGAAGACTCTTCCGCGATCGAAAATGCTAGCTGGGAAGTTTCATATCTGGTAATCTGTGGTATTCACACCAACTTGCGTTCGTGTTCGTGTAAATATGCGTAGAGTATTTTGTATATTTATGATACGCGTGTGATCTGCGTATTTTTCACGATGTTTTTTATATTATCCCTTTATTTTTACAAACTTTTTACGTTTCACGATATTAGATATGTCGTTTTTATCAAATATTGAGTGAAATATTGTATAAAATAATAAAAGAAGCAATTTTTGCCAACTACACCTAATTCTATTTTTACACGGTAGATTTGGTTCCAGAATAAAACGTGTAAAAAACCGTGTAGAACCAGCAAATTTGCTTGTATGTATGCCCGAAGTTGATGTATTAAAATGTTTTATGTGACTTTAATTTTGATGGTATATCTATTGTATTTATTGTACGTGTCATGTATGTTGTATTGAATTACAATTATCTTTTTGTTTGACTCGTGCACAGACTCACGGAGAAGCAACATGATTTACTAGTGAGGAAAATTCATAATCTCATACCAAGTGATGAGCCAGTCCCAAGGGCAATCACACAAATGCGAGAAGCACTTATCGAGAATATTTGGGCACAAAGTAAGATACATATGATAGTAACATATACCTGATATATATTAACTCATCTCACATACATACATACATATGTTAAGGAAAATATACAAATCGCAATTCACTAACATCCATTATATACGTGATGGTCACAAAGGAAGAAAATCGGAATGCTGTTCTATCATCAACTAAATACTCAGTGCATCCCGTGATTCGCTGCCGAAAGTGTGTTGGTGAGTGGATTGGTTTCGGGTGTCTGATGGATGCATCCCAATATGCCTAATACTACAATTTACTTCATTGCGCAGACGAAGCTGATAGTATTAACTGCTGCAAGATCTTCATCGACGAGGTCGGTCGAGTCTATCAGAACTGGCAATCCTATTTAAAGACAAATGTCCTTCCCGAAGGTACAATGGTTGCACCAAAACGGGGCTTTTACTCTTTTAACCAGCAGGAACAAGTAATTTAAATCGTCGTGTGTGATAGTGTGAAAACTATGTACTATATATTCATAAATTTGCAATTGAAGGTTCTTCTGGAGTGTTGGCCAACACCAAATAGCAGTGTAACGTCTAAAATAGTAAACGTTGCCGATAAATCAGCAGCAGTGGGTGGATTTTTAGCGGCTTGTGTCCCTATAGCGGCTTTATTGACGGCCCCAGTGTCAGCTCCTCTGATGGGCACTGCAGCTATTGTGGGTTTAGCCACTGCCGGTTATTCTGGTATGAGAAGTGGCCACGACCTAATCGATCGCAGTTCGCACGAACAATCCATTTCGCTGGCAGACAGTCAGGCGCGAGGCAGTTGGTTAGGTGTAGTTGGTGGAGCTGTGGGCTTAGGTGCGGCAGGAGCCACCCGGGCCATGGTAACTGTTGCATCTGCTGGTAAAGAAGTGTCTGCGGTAAATATCTTTTTACTTGTTCTCAATGTAAAAAAAAGTAGTTCAATATACATAGTATATAATATCCCAAGGTTACAACATTGGTGGTCAATGGCATGAACATTTCATCGATTATTATTTCTGGCACTGGAATTACAAACGGCGTTATAGAAATGATTCTGGTATTTTGATTGACCTGCTCATTTTCTATAGACTTTATATGTTATTCCCAATTGTATCTCGTTAGAAATATAGCAACGATGAGGAAATAAGTGCCCCTGATGTTCTTCAGTTGGCCGCTTCTTTGGTGCTGTTCACTCATTCCGTGAGCAATTTCCGATTGGCCTCCTCCATTGTTCGTGAAGCGCAAAACAACCGAATCAACTCGTATCGTGATGGTTTAAGCAATAGGCAAAGGTAAGTATAGACCAGACCAGTTTCCGTGGTTCCGAGATCAGAAATTCATGAAACCGTCTTACAGACGCATGTTCGATAAGTTGTCCAAGGAAACGATTCGAACCAAAGGCGTTAGCGCGGGGAAAATGGATGTCATACGAAGCATTAACGAGGTGCCAGATAAGCAGTACTTGAACGACTTGTTTAAAGTGAATAAAGCATTGAATAAACAAGGAGTGCGACCATCATTTGGTGGCCCCGAAAACCCAGTGGTGCTTAACAATGAAGTTCCCGTCGATACTCAGGTCCTACGCAACAGTGTGCAGCGCAATATTGGCCCTAATGTACTCGATCAGGTAACGAAGCCGATACCTCAGTCGCACACAGCTGCCAATGGTAATAGCATCGTTGGTGATTCTCAGGCTCGCTTACTCTTCAATGGTATCGTTTCTAATAGTTACGTTAATATTGAAAATTCACCCAGCGATAAGCAAAAACCTATGGACAGAGTCAACAAATTGTTGAAAGCCGAGTTAATATTAGCGAATGGTGTTGTTATTTCTTTTGCTGCATTGAGCGAAAAGTTATTTGATCATGTTGTCAATGCTGAAAGTTTTCAAGATATTATCGAATCGATGGCTAATTATTTCAATGAAAACACGCTTCTTTTCCTAATGGAGTTGGCATCTAAGTTTATCGCATCAGAATCAAGAAATCTTCATTCTATATTACGAATGCACATTTCTACTGAGACTGTCTTGTATAGATTGTTGAAATACTGTCTAGAAAAGTATGAAAATTTTTCCCCGGAATTTTTAGAAACTCGATCACAAGAAATTTTTAATGCTTTAAGAAATTACTTCTTGTCAATGAATCCATTCAATTCCGAAGCTGAATTATTACAGTGCAAGGTTTGTTCTGGATTATACACAGTTTGTAGTCTCTAAATTTGGGTTTTGGAGAAATTTAAATTTACTTACGCAAAAAACAGCGAAACTGTAATATCGTGGGAGTCACAAATATGTAAATCCTGACTTTATCATTTTACTAATCCATCAGAAGATAGAATCCCCTCAGCTATCCAATTAGGGATACAAATATTTTAATCTTGATTAATGTTTTGCTTAATTTCTATTACTTTTGTAATCATTATGCAGTATAAAAAAAATAAAATAACACAATTTTCCAAAAAAAAAAAACGTTTTTTAGAAGATTCACAAAGTTGAATTCCTAGTAATTAATCATTTCAAAACAAACATACAAACAAATAAACGAAACGAACATTTTTAATAAAGAATATTCTTTAATAATAATTTCTTACTGTGTATTATTATTTTGTATACAGGGTATGTGGATTGGAGTTATATATACAGTGTCGGACAAAACTAAAGCACGGACAATAACTCGTCAGCATTTGCTGTATTAATATTTAGTCTAACTACTATCTAATCCATTGTTTTATATTTTTTTAAGCATGTATATTGGCTTACATCTACGACTCGTGGGCTCAATTAATTTACATAATAATTTACCATAAAATTATAATTTACCCAAAATTTTCTAAGGAACGGAAACTCGTTCAGTGATCGGGATCCCTTTATCAACAAATCACTCTTTTCTACACATTTAAAATGGTACTTAAAATATAAGATGAAATACAAAGTATTGGAGAATTTTTTCGGGTCATAAAATTTGATTGAATCTTCTCGTTAATGGTACAAAGAATCGTTTTAGGTACAAAAACAATATCTAAAGAATTATGTTGGCCCATAATGAGGAGGTGATGACCTGGATCGGCTTGTTAGCCATCTCAAGTACCATTTTAAATGTGTAGAAAAGAGTGAAATTTCAAATTCAATATATGAAGGCATTGAATCAATCCATTTGGTCGTGTAACCTGTTCCACCAAGAAGCCAAGAACATAATAGGCAATAGGTACATAATAATTAAGTACAGTTTGTGCGAGCACAATTTAAAAAATTTGTATCTTTTATCAGAATTCGTAAAACGTTTTTTTTTTCATTCAATTTACCACTCTCGCTCAGGAGTGGTAAAAATACGGCTCGTGAGTAGCAGTATTTCTAGAGTAAGACCATATTAACATCAAATGGTTGAAAGCATAAATTTGGTTCACAGTCGCGAATTTGCGAGCGATGTTTTCGGTTTCGCAGTTCATTGAAATTATTTTCAATGAAAATACGAAATTACAAATACAGTAGAATTCGGTTATAGCGACCGCCAAGGGACCGAAATTATACGTCGTTATAACCGAACGTCGTTGTATCCAAATCCATGCTTGCGCATATACAAACTATTAAGAACCAAACTTGCTTTGAAAATCCGTCGTTATAAACGGATGGTTGTTATAACCGAGGTCGCTATAAATGAATTCTACTGTATATTTGTGTAAATTTTTATCCTCATTTGTTATTAATTATTTATTTTTACGTAAGTAAGTAATTTATTAATTTTTATATATTTTTTTAATTTTAGTAATTAATTTAAAAATGCTACCATACTGCTGATGAATACATTTTACATTTGCTAAAGTTTTTCTAGTTATAATTTTTCGAAAGATCGTAGCAAATTCGATTTGAACGGAGTGACGTAGTAGAAAATCGTAGAAAATTTGCTACTTTATAACCCTGACTGGGAAAAGTGAGGTTAGGTTTGGTTGTTTACAAAATGAAGAGCACAGAATCTGTGATGAATTAATAAATAATACTGCTAGATCAACACAATGAACAAAATGGAGAATTTTTGGAATGAGTTCGAGTTAAAAAAACCACCTCTTATTACTATAAAAACTCACCAAGCATTATTCGGTATGTATATATATTTTCACAAATGAGTTCTTTTGATGAAACGTGTTTGAAATTGCAGTGACGAAATTGCGTCCAATAATCCAGAGTTTCTTCAAACAAGATGCGATAAGGGAAGAGTTGGCCCAATCTGCCGCTTTGCTTTCTCGACTCATGGCACGCCGCAAGAACTCCTTTCAAAAATTCAAAGGTTTCAAAATAGTCTGCAAACTCAACGCCGCACTCTGTCGTTTACTCCGTGTGGATATTCCCCGTGTTTTCGAAAACTTTCACAGTACTCTACCAGACGTTTTAGTCGAAGGGTACGATAAAGGAAAGGCGGAGGTTCCTTCGAGGAACAGCTTCGATTATGTACTTATTCGCATTATCAGTATGAATAAAATTCACCAGCGCATCAATGAATGTTGCAAGGAAGGTGCAGAACATATCGCAATGATGTTGCGCATGAACTTCTTTATGGAAATAAACACCCTTCTACTGTCGGTACTAGCTAAGATTAGGGATCGCAGTATTGTTTTAGGTAATACATATGCAAAATTATATTCTCAACTAATGCCGTACCGAATGCTGTTCCCTCAGAATGAAAATATGCATTTTTTGCCCAAAGATTGCAAACTTCCAGATAAACTGCTCATAGTGGAAAATGAATTAAGTAATTCCCCCAATGAAACTGACCATATAGAATTGAAAAAAGCCTTTTCAAACCAAACGGTCTCATCGTTTCTCCCCAAGCAGCAACAGCACAGTCTGGATTTGGGAACGCCAATCAGTCGGGATACTTTGAAACCCATTTGGGATATTGCTGATTTAGATACGGTGGAGAATGTGAAGAATTTCATCTCAGACGAGAATCGAGATCGAAAAAACCAACCAGAAACATGTAAAACAAACAGAATATCTTTGAAAGACTGGAATGGAGCGATACATGTATTCAATAAGAGGATTCGATCCAATGAGGAGAAAAAAGCTATTAACATGTTTAAAAAATTTTTAAGCAATAAAATATGATGCAAAACTAATATGATTTCTTATTCTGAGCTTTAGCGTGGAGGGATAATAGGCATCGGTATTACATTGATGATTTTTTTCTGTGGTTTGTAGTTACATTTCTGAAATAACAATAAAGAAATACAGACATTATCAAATGTACTCTTAGCCAAATATATGGAATATATCACCTTTATGAAACGTTTGTAGTTTATAGAATTGTTTGCGCTATTAGAGGACACGCGAGAAATATCTACTAGACTGTTGTCCTTAACTCGTGACATGACACTGATTGAACGCAGTCTAACTTCGAAGCCGCCTTTAGTCAAGTCTAAAGTTGGCTTATTTTCAATCGAGTCATCATCCAATTCATCTTTCTTTATTGTTTCATCCTTAACCTTCATTTGATTGAACGAACAAGAGAGCCAGCCTTCTGTACTGATTTTTTTTGGTAAAACTTTACGTTCTGGTATACAATTTTGAGCCTTTTTATTTAAAGGCTTATTGGTGAATTCCTTGTTTGTATTTATACGATCGGAATTTGAAGTATTACTTGCATTATTTGGTAATGTTTTGTTGAATGTAAATATTTCATCATCCGAAGCTTCAAGTGTTTCGCTATCTGGAACACCGATTCGCATTCTTTTAGAAGCATTCATTGGGGTTGAATCACCGAAATCAAACAAATCATTTTCATCATCACTGTCATCAGTTATGACTGCGATGCGACCACGTTTATTACCATCATTGGCTGATCTCCTATCGTCCATGGTTGAAGTAGAAACAGGCTTCGCTCCTTGTGAAGGCTGATATGTTTTATTCAAAAAACCTGCAGTTGATTTAGTATGCTTTTTTGAAGTTATCACGACTGGAAGTGCTTTTACTTTGCTCGTTGTTGGTACTAAAAGAAGATAGATATATTATCCGAACATTATTACATTTGATTGCTTTACAAACCTTCCACTTTAAATGTACTAATTTTATTTTGCTCTTGATTCTTGTTAGTAACACATTCACTTAAATTTGACTTCTTGGATGGTTGTTCATCCTCACTGTTAACATTACGTTTTCTCTTCAATTGGCTGGTAATTGTAGAAGGTTCTTCACTTGGTAATATGTCTTGTTTGGAACTTCCAGCTGTTCCTGAACTATTAGCTAACAATTCAAACTCAACGACTTTATCATTAACCTGTGTTAGGGTTTCATCAGTTTCTGGAATTTCTAAATCCGTTTCAGACACTTTTGTACCAGGGGACTGCATATTATTAATGGAATTTGTGTCTAATTGTTCTATTGCTGACGACATTGTAGATGGTAATATGTCGCCGAAGATATTGTAGGTTGGATTACAGTATTTTTTAGTTGAACAATTAATGATAGCCAAGCCTATTTCATACTCAGGTATTATTCTTCGATTATTTGACTCCAAAAAATCTAAATATTTTTAGAGAATAATACAAAAGTATAAGAGAAAAAATTCATGATATGTATTTGAAGGCATACCTTGAATACTGTTTATGGTTTGAGTGCTTTGGGATTGAGTTGATGGAACGTATTGAATAACCACAACATTCGGCTTTAATAGCAATGATTTCGGTACGCCACTGTTAAGGTTCTTGCAAACACCACTTGCTTTCTGTACTAAAGGTCCATACATGTCGAAATGCTTTTTGTTCATAAACACAAAAGTTTTCCCTTTGAAAATTGAGTTTCGTTCAGGTTTGAAGCTAAAGTCCATATCCTTACTGTTCTTAAGTATATCGTTTTTCTTTGGGAAATACATTTCTGATTTCGGAAGGGAATCTTGACTTTTTTGAGCTGCTTGCAGGAGATGGCGCCAATATTCACAAGTGACTATGGGTACATTATAGAGCAATGCATATAAAACCTTTAGGGTGACAGTTACTTCAGCCATAGTCAAGTGCGTACATTTGTCTTCCCATTTGTTGATAATCGATCCTCCTAAGCTACTCATGTATTCTTCTAATTCTTTTGTGTTTTCCTTTGGCAACGAAGATGTCATAGTAATCCAATTAAATTTCTTCACCGTCCATTCATTCTCCAAAAGACCAAATCGAATTCTATCGCCATCGTGAAGCTCAACCGGTTGATTGGGTTGAATTGACGTTTTCGTAGCAATTCCTTCATTATAAAATGTCCCATATTTCGAACCCAAATCACTAAGAACAAGTGTGTAAGACTCAGAACAGGAATCTTGTTGGAATTGTAGACAAGCATGAGATCGACTTATGGAAGTATCGTTCTTTAAAACAACATCGACTCCAACTCTTCCCACAACATATTTCTTTTTTTTATGCAGAAGATAAAATAACTGCCCTATATAGAAATTGTCAAAATTATATATTATGAAAATGTAATTATTTTATTTACCTGTATTTACATTTGTTAACAACCACATTTTAAGATGAATTTGATATGTTTTTTTACCATTAGTTGAAGGCGATGCTTTCAAAAACTTCTTGGTATTTCACAACAAAGTTCGATAAGGAAAATACTTCATCTAAGTATACAAAAATATTCATATGAATTATTGTTTTGGCACAAATTTACTTTAATTGAATTTGTTTTATTTCATTTGTTTTGAAGTTGAATTTCAAAAAAATAAATTTTTGTTTTTGCAAGTTGAAACATATGTTGTTGTGATACTGGCAGCAGGGATGTCGCTTAGAAACTTTTGAGCGAAGTGTGAAAAGTGAGAAGAGTGAAGTGATAAAATTTGCTTTTAGGTCCAAGAATCCATAACCAGCTCAACAACATTTGTGCTGAGCTAAAAAAAATGTTTTCACAGGTTAATTTCATAAAAAGGAACAACCCTGTAACCCTGTTCACGATGTGCTATATTAAACTTTGTTTACCTCTTATTTCAGCTTCCCTGTGAAAATATATACATATACAATACATCCATACATTTCGCGACTTCGGTGTGAGTGAGACATTTTGAGGTTATCAATCGTATTTCAACTATTATATAGCAAATTTCAAGAGATATGTACAAGGACTTGTATAAACAAAATCCACGATGTGTGGATCTGCAGGAGAGCCGCCGGCGAGAACTACTAACGGAGCAAAAGAAAAAAAGAGCCCTTCTTCAGGACCAACAGCGCCAGCTGGAAGCAGTCGTAAGTGCCGCAAAATTGAACACCTTCAATTCGTCAAAGGGACATAAGCACAAGGTTCGACTATTCAACGAAATGTATAACTTGGACTATAAGCTTCAGTTGTCCGAGTGGTTGAGGGAGCGCCCAGAGGACCTTTCGGACTGGTTTTTGGTTGCCTGTCCCAAAGGCCAACGATGCATGGTCGTATCTTGTAATGGGCACACCGACATGTTCAACAAGGACGGACGTTTGCAATTTCGATTTCACTCCATGCTACCAGGAGATGGTGGCGACAGTCGCAACGCCATTAGTATACTGGACTGCATCTACGTAAAGTCGTTGAATACTTTCTACATCCTCGATGCCCTGGCTTTTGGTAACCAGGATTTACTGGAGTGTGAAGCCCAATTTCGTTTTTTTTGGATAAGATCCAAGTTTGAAGAATACGATCTATCAGAGGTGAATGCGAAAAATGAAATACAATTTGCATGTTTAGAACAGACTGACTTCGAGGATAACATCGGAATATCTACGATGCTGCACAAATATCCGCAGTGGATAAATAATAATCCAGAATTAGATGGGTTTCTATTTTACCACAAAGAAGCCAACTATACATGTGGAACGACTCCTCTGGTGGGGTGGCTCTTTCCGTTTATGATATCGGAGATGTTGGAATACGACGTCAGTCCAGAATATCAGAGGCCATTGAACTATGTCAACTGCTTTCAGTACATGGCTGAGTTCGATGCAAAAGTATTGAAGAAGAGAATAAGATCCAATACCCAAGTTCTGGAGTATATGGATGATTCCCAAATTGGCGACACTGCTGAATCTAGTTTGCAATCACTTCTAGATTCTCAAAAGTTTCTTGAATTAGATCTGGTCGAGGATCAGTGTTTGGAACTCAATTATTAAATTTCTCATATGACATTAGCCCTTGACAAATAATCGAGAATTGAGATTGACAAATTCATGACGAGCTTGCAACTGCGCATTGGCACAGACATCATTGTCTATTTCATGATGTAGAGAAGACGAACTGAAAAATCAATACGGAGAGCAACACTGACTGGTCTTGAACATTCGTAAACAAGTCGCATAGCTAGTGAATTTCTACAATGGTGGTTCAGCGGAGCTGGAAGATTCAGGGCGAAGCGTCTACAACAACGGGCACATCGACACTTGTTTCCAAAGCGCTTTCAGCTAGTGGTAACTCCTCGTCTGAAGATTCAAATGGCTCGAACCAAACAACGCACTCAATTGCGACTAGCTTCACCAGCTCATCGCAGAAGGCTCAGGACACAGGAGCGGCTCCAAACAATAACGAGCCAATTGTTAGTATCACTTATCGCGTGTCTTATCTATATGTCGTTACAATATTCAATGCAATTCGCAGAAATTCGTCACGACTCCACAAATGGCTGAAAATATGTTGCTCCGGTTGAGACAACGTCTGTGTGCTCCGGTTATTGGCTCAAATGCTATTTCGGAGGCTGTTATGCGGTCACTGGAGCTGCTCCGAATAAATGTGCAGAGTGTATTTGACAAGGAAATCGATGCCGTTGTAAAAAAATTCATGGAAGTAAGTTACCATGAAATCACTTAACATCCGCGTTCTTATTTTCATTGCCATAATTCTAGACGTATTTTAGTCCAGCATTTAATAACATCAAAGAGAACATGGGAAAGAATTCCATATCAGATGACATGGTAAAACGTAAATACATTAAGTTGATCAGCAGAATTTAAATACTTTTTTTATTTAGCTTCAAAAGATGACATGTGTATTGCTGGAAAATTCGAAAAATCAGTACAGCACATTTCGAATGAAGCCCAATGCCGTTCAAGTTGGAGCCCACTCGGTGTTACATGCTAAGTCTAGTGACAACCCAAATTCTGCTCGACTCGGTATAAAGCGGCCAGCGCCGAAAACGGGAAGCCAGACAGAAACATCGAAAAAACTGATTTCGACTCCTATTCAGAATGCAAATGCAACGATGACTGTGCCAAAAACCATGTCTCAAACCTCCGAAGGTCCAATACGTAAAATTAACACAAATCCACCAAGGCGTCAAATATTTTGGAATACTGCAAGCATATCAACCAACACCAATTTTGTTCTAGATGTACAAGCAAACCAAGCGTTTGGGTTCGGCACAGACGGAAAAGAACGTTTGGCAAGCAAGCATCCCGAGCTTATTCGCTATTTGCCAGATGGAGAAGATCGCGACTGGCTGATAGCACAGAATATCATATCGCAGCAGAACCGCAATTCGAGATTTCTTTTCCTCATCTACGATGAAGTGTATAAATTGTACCAAAACAACGATATCTACAAAAAGAAGCCGAATATTAGTCTATCGATAATGCACACTTTCAAGGTGCCAGAGTTCATGATACAGAAAATGAAACTGTTTTTCGTTGATTTGAATATTAAAAGTCGTGGTCTTATAACTAATTCGTTCTGTGCTACGTCGGCCCAAACTAACAGTCATCTCCGAAATGCACTTTTACAGGGTGCCCAACCATCGTCTACACCCTCTTCCAGCACAGAACCATGTTGCAGCGGAGGCACCCCAGTGGCGAATACAGTTTCAACGTCAACGGAGATAGCAGGTAATAATTCAAACTCCGCCAAGGCGAAACCGAGTACATTAAGTTCTTCACACGCAACACTCACCGCTCTTCTGAACAACTCTGCAGGCAACGTCGGGTCAGGCCCTGCTGGCAGGACAAACAGTGCTAGCAATCGCAACGAGAAAACCGCTAAGAAACCACTCAATAAACTAAATACTTAATATAAATACTAGATTATCATTGATATATGTAAGAACTAGATTTTAGCTCATACGTGTAGTTTTTATTATATAATTATTGTAATAATTATGCGTCAATTATGGGTGCAATGTACTTAGATTAATACTTCCTACATAAGTCTTGTGAAATAAAAAACAATATAGCCATAGTCTCATATAACAAATAGTTCAAGCATTTTATTTAAATAATATATGTACATATATAGGTTTACACAATGAATTGCTGCACAAAGACAGAAAAGTTCTATGCACGGCACGATAGGTTGAAGAAGATCTACCACGGCGTGATGCACAACCGTCGACTGAACATCTAAGTTTTATCAATTGTATCAGTATGATGAGAACGTAAAATGTATTGAAGTCGGCTAATCAACGATTAGATTAATATGAAATGTATTTAAGGGCAAATGCCGCTCGACTGGCAAAGAGTTGTTAACACCAGATAATGGCTCCTATCTTCCGACAGCTCTGTCGTTGTGGCAGTGACGAAGTTTGCAGAAAGATGATTGAAACGACACCCGAAAATGCTCTCATAACTACAGACAAATGTTTCTTTATCGCTCCTCCAACCTGGGGCTGGGTCCGGTCAACCTCTGATTTCTTTTGAGAGTTTTCCAAGAATTCAAAAGAGCCTGAAGTGTCTCCTACCAAAGGAGTTGTGCGTGGCGTATTAGCCATTCCAATGGCGGGTTCTGTCGATCACATTCGCACTTATCGGGTCTTCGCAAGCACACAGTATTTAATCAGATCTGGCCTCTGAAGTGCTGCGATTATTTGAAAAGCGTTAGTCCAAGCCCAATACCAATTGCGCTGTCATGGAGGGAAGTAGGCGCAGAATTCACACACTCCCCAAACTAGTGCTGATCTTGGGCGTTGTTTGCATCTTCTTGATGTATTTATATTCCAGCCCATCGGTCACACAATGGGATCCCCGCTCGGCATATCTGAGCTCCGTTGACGATGCGGCGCTGGCGGAGTTCGTTTACGATTTCGATTTCAATTTCACCAACATCACGCGCCCCCCGCCGAACTTCCTCGTGTGGAGCTCGACTTGCCACATGCCGGACGTCGACCCCTTCACAGCCGAGGTAATGAAGGTCTACAAGCCGAAGAGGCCGGAGGAGTGCTCGACGGTGGAGCCGTACGTGGAGAAACTGTACAACAGCTCGACGCGGAGATACCTTCTGCAAATCAACATCCACTTGATGAGCAGATTCGTGGGCTCCGAGGACGCGATGAGTTGCTGCTACAAGGAGGTCGTGCGGGCCGGGAAGGACGAGTATGCGGACAGGGATTACCGGTACGAAGACAGAGCCAGTATTACAGCAGGTCACTCACTCACTCACTCATTTTCCCCTTGACTCGAGCAGACTGTTGAAGTGCGTCCATTTCTTCCATGACTTCGTCGTGCCTGTGCACATCGAGGGCATGCTCGTGGAGTGCCGATCGGTCTCCTACAACAAGTTGGTGTACCGCGATGCGTTCTTCTTCGTCCAGGCCAAGACAGACGTCCAGCGGCGTTTGTCGTCGCACGAGGGGCTGCATCCGGCGGAGGCCGAGAAGTTCGGCGTGCTGATGATCGGCATCGACAGCCTGTCGAGATTCAACTTCCGGCGCACCATGCCCCGCACCTTCGGCCACCTGGTGAGGCAGCACTGGTTCGAGATGGCCGGCTACAACAAGGTACTCGACGACGATGACGCCCGCCTTGTGCGAACACCCTGAGCTCTCCGCTTTCTCCCGCAGATGGGCGACAACACGTTTCCCAACATCATGGCCATGGCGACGGGCCTCGACCCGGCCAGGGCCGAGGAGGAGTGCCGCCCCACCACGGTGGGAGGCCTGGACGATTGCAGCACAATCTGGAAGACCTTCCGGCGCAGCGGCTTCGCGACGGCCTACTCGGAGGACGAGCCGGCGATGAGCACGTTCAACTACCTGAAGAAGGGCTTCCTGCACCCGCCCACGGACTACTACCAGCGCCCCTTCCTGCTGGCCATCGACCAGAACCTGCCGAAGAAGAAGGTGTCGGGCCTGTCGGCCTGCATCGGCCTCAGGCGCACCGCGGACTACGTCTACGGCTTCGGGCTGGAGTTCGCGCGGCGGTTCCTGGGCGAGCGCTTCTTCGGCCTGTTCTGGACGAACTCCTTCAGCCACAACAGCTACGACGACCCCTCCGCCATGGACGAGCGCATGCTGCAGTACATGGAGGCGCTGCAGAGCGGCGGCGTCCTCAACGCGTCCGCGGTGATATTCTTCAGCGACCACGGCTCCCGCTGGGGCACCATTCGCAACCTGCCGCAGGGCTTCCTCGAGGAGCGGCTGCCGATGCTGTTCGTCTGGCTGCCCGCCTGGCTGCGCCGCCGGCATCCCGAGTTCGTGTACGCCCTCGAGGTGAACCGCAACCGCCTGACGAGTCCCTACGACCTCCACCAGACGCTGAAGCACCTGCTGGCCATCGCGACCGGCAGCCGGGAGCCGCTGGCGCCCGCCGACAGCTGCCCCCAGTGCCAGTCCCTGCTGGCGCCGGTGCCCCTGGAGCGCACCTGCGCGGCGGCCGGCATCGACGAGCACTGGTGCACCTGCGTCCCCTACGAGGCCGAGTCCATATACTCCGACAAGTCGAAGGGCCTCGCCGCCCTCGTGCTCGACAGGATCAACGCGTACCTGGCGGAGAAGGAGCTCTCCCAGCTCTGTAGCGTGCTGAAGCTGAGGAGCGTCTTGGAGGTCAGCAGGAAGGTGGAGTTGGAGACAGCGAGCACCACGGCCTACCGAGTTCGCTTCGACGCAGAGCCGAACGCGGCCGAGTTCGAGGCCACTCTGGAATACGCCGAAACCAAGCCTCCGACCATAGATCTCGATGTGAAGAGTGTGAGCCGACTGAACGCATACGCCGCCGATTCCGCCTGCATCGGGCACAAGGTCGCGAAGAAGTTCTGCGCTTGCCGGAGCGCGGTGCGGGCGCGCAATTGACCACGCCCACAACCACTCGCGTGCTTAGGATTAGTTCTCTAGGGTAGTAGGATAGCCTAGGAGGTAGGTTTAGGTGTACTCGATCTCAACGCACGTAGGTAGATAGCAGATAGTATTTGATTTGTAAGCAGCACACTGGACGTGTCGAGGAAGATTTCATTGAAATGGAGACGCCTCGGGGCGGCCGACGCGTGCACGCGGGTTTATTTTTACTCAAAGAGGCCTAAAGGCGTTTCGGCGGCACGCGGCAGGCATCGAGTAGCCGAGGCTGTGGTGCAGACAATAAACACAATCAACACAATCAACACACTCGATGCTGCCCATGCGATCGCGGCCTGCTCTTGCTATAGCTGGGCGATCGAGAGCCCGACATTTGCAATCCACTATATTCTACAGGCTACAAACAGCAGAATTTTATGAGTTTACAGTTTTTTCTAAAACGAATTCGAAAATTTTCACTTGGATCGGCGAGTGTGTGTGTGTGTGTGTGTGCGTGTTTGTGGCTCGTGTGTTGGTGCTGGGGCGGTTGCTTCGGTGGCCATTGATATTTTGGAGCAGCCCGACGGCACAGCTCAGTTGGAGAACGATCGCAGCAGAGTTCGGTGATCTACGCAAAGGAATACTTTTTGGAACTGTACCGAGGCAAACGCAGCAACAACAATGAGCGGAGTTGTGGTAAGTGGATCGTTGTGATCGTCCACCGATCGTCCGTCGATTTAACGCCTCTCCTCATTCCATGTGTTCCTTTGGGGCTCGGTTGCAATCGCAGGACGATGATCTGACCCCCGAGCAAATCGCTGGTAAGCATGACCTGAGTCGGTAAACTAAGACTGTGATTTTCACTCGGTTCCCACCCGCAGTGCTCCAGAAGGCCTTCAACAGCTTCGACCACCAGAAGACGGGCAGCATCCCCACCGAGATGGTTGCCGACATTCTGCGCCTCATGGGCCAGCCCTTCGACAAGAAGATCCTGGAGGAACTCATCGAGGAGGTCGACGAGGACAGTAAGTTGACTCCGTGTCGACGGCAGTGACAGCCGTGCTAACCGCTCGCTCCTCTTCCCCCCAGAGTCCGGCCGCCTGGAGTTCGACGAGTTCGTCCAGCTGGCAGCCAAGTTCATCGTGGAGGAGGACGCCGAAGCCATGCAGAAGGAGCTGAAGGAAGCCTTCCGCCTGTACGACAAGAAGGGCAACGGCTTCATCCCGACCACTTGTCTGAAGGAGATCCTCAAGGAGCTGGACGACCAGCTGACGGAGCAGGAGCTGGACATCATGATCGAGGAGATCGACTCCGACGGCTCTGGAACCGTGGACTTCGATGGTGAGTGGGCGTGGCCGGCGCATAGATGTGTGCGTAGGGTGTGTGCGATCGGTCTGATCGGGTGATGATGCGATATTGACATCGGCGGATCAACAGATCATATTTTCCTATTATTAGCCTCCATCGCAGGCCATGGAATTTTATTTGTTGTCAACATTCGCACATTCATTCGTCTCATCTCATCCACGGCCACGGCGAGCAGCAGCGATTCGGGTTTATTTTTGAACTCTATTGCTGTTTGCAGTCTGATGCTCGCCAGACGTGCGAATTTGATTCATGGAATTTAAAAATGGAATCAAATTGAGATCTGTTTACACAATTCTACAGGCCGCGTTGCACAGATTCCATCCTCTCTCGGCCAGTCGCTCTCTCTCTCTCTCTCTCTCTCTCTTTGAGTAGTTTGCTTACCGCTCTCTCTTGACTCGATTTCAGAATTCATGGAAATGATGACCGGAGAATAGGCGCTTCCTGCGTGTCGTGTGGTGTGGAGCGGCCCGCTCCGTGTATTGGTGTTTGTGTACGTGCATCTACTTCCGCCCAATCGTGCCATCATACATATGTATCTACAGTTAAGCTTTTTTATACACGAGTCCCCGCTGCATCCGATGCCGATGTGCCCGACCTCAACCTTGCACATTGGTCCTGAAACTAAATGAAAACTGATTGAAACCTTGACTAAACGAAAACAATAAACAATAGATTATAGTGAACATAGCCCATAGTTTGGTTTGATTGCGCACAAACTCTCGCTTTCGCCACCCCGTGGATGGTGGGTGGCGGCGTGGGTGGCGGCGAGGGCAGGGGCGTGGCGTAGATAATATTCGGCTGATAGCGTCGCTTATCACGGCCAAGTGGTATGCGCTTTGGAGCGGATAACACGGCAGTCGATAGCTCTCCCACTGCCGAAGCGCTGTCGCATTCGCTCGCTAGCTCTCGGTCGGAAATCACAAAAATCGAGCCCATTACGGCGCTCGTATCGCGGGTGCGAAGAAATCGATTGTGTTGTCAGTCAGACTCGGCGAGGCCGCCTCGTGACCACTTCCGAGAAAACCTCTTGGCGCTTGTCTGACTTCGTTGTTGCTTCTCCGTGTTTTGGCCAGATGGAAATCTGATCGCGATGCCGTACAGGTGAGTTCTACCCGGGACACTCATTGGGTCTGGCGGTGGGTCGACACATTCCTGAGCGGACTTCTCTTGCGGCCGACCGAGGGCGAGAGGCCTCTCTTTGACTTGACCTCATGACACGACGCACTTCGCACTATTTTGGTTTCTGATTAGTGAAATGGGAAAAGCGAGTTTCGAAAGAAAACAAATTTAAATTATGCAATTTTATGTAAGATCCGTCGTTTCCATCCATAAGTGTGGAGTATCAGTGTGGATTATTTTTTTCGTCCGATTTTCAATCAAAGTTTTCGTATTTTTTTTTTTCAGTGTATCGAATTGGTCGTTCGTGCCGATGGAGCGCCATCGAATCCCGGACACGAACCGCGGCTCCCAGCGCCGCCCTGCGGCAATGGCGCTCACTACGACTGCGGCAGCATCAGCTGATGTCGTGGACGACGACACCACGAAACGTCAAACGATGGCGGATGCTGAAAAGGAAGAGGCCCGAAATCTGGTGAGTCCTGGAGAAAAAAACATCGCGAAGGACGATGGAGCTCGGCAGATCTTTATCAAGTGTTCGAGCAACCGAAACGTTTACATTATTGTCCGGTGTATTTTCAGCAAATCGAGTTCGAGTGGGTGCTGCGCGAAGAGGTGCATTCGATTCTGAAGCAACTACGTGGAATTCTTATCGTGAGGCCCCGAACACAAAGACGCTAATTCCGGGGATTCTAATCGAATTCTCCTGTTTCTTTGTAGGAATGCGCGCATCGCTTTCCAGTGCCTTTGTACGAAAATGAGGGAAAGAAGACTGAGAAATTCATTCTGTCCGCTCCCCCCGACCAATTGAAAGCCATTGTTACGCTTACGGGAGACAGCATCACCCAGGCTGTGAGTAGATCCCTTTCACCCCCGTCGGCTGTTCAATCACATAATCCATCCATATCCCAATCCAGGACATCAATTTCAAGTTGCTGAAGGCCCCGAACCAAATGCAAAGAACATCAATCACTCAAGACTCACCTTGGAAGCTGCAACAGGTGCAGGATGCCGCGAATCATTTGCAACAAGCAATCACCCACATTGACGACGTAGACGATTCTTATCATTTCAAGTGGGTCGATTTTGAATCCCCAAGTTAACTTAGTTTTTGAATTCGTCACCTTCGCATTTTATAGAACGTCTGACGAGGTTTTGCATGTTGTTGCGAATATATTGGAGGCACTGCAGCGCGGAAGAACGAGCCTTGTGATACCCAAGAAAAAGCCTATAGACGAATTAATTAAAGGACGCAATATGGTGAGAAAGTGAACTGGCATTAATTATATATTCAACGCTATTATTTAAATCGAATATCCTGTTTAGAAATCGTTGGCTCCCAACTTATCAGAGGATCTCGCTGTCAGCTTCTATTTACAAAGCCACAAGTTGATTATCGCCGTGTATCAGCTTACGAATATTCAAGGGACTATGCGATATGATTCCTGTCAGGCGGAAGTTTCTGTTCAGTGGCTAAACGAGGTGCTCGTATTATTCACCGTGGGCTTGAAACTCTGCCAGCAACTTAAAGACAAAGTGAGCTAATTTATACGAATGATAGACATTCTATGAATAATGAAATTCTCTCTTCTTCTATTCATTCAGATTTCGGTATTTTCAGTATACAAAGATTTCACAGTCGGCTCTCGGTCACCATCGGCTCTTTCGTATTAACTTAGTTTTTCCAAATACATTTTTTAGTTCGTATCCTTAGTTTAGGTCTACATCGGTATATCTTTATCGAATGAATTTATCTCTCTTGTATTTGTAAAACACTGCAAAGTAATATTTTTTTACATTGAGTAATTTTGCCAAACTTGTACTTAACACATTTTCTTTCTTTTCCCACATCAACATTTTCGTGAAACAAAACTCGTGCTGTTTTCAAACTCTTGTGTCTTTTACCGTGAACTATTTACAATGGTTGCATCGAATAGGAAATATACATATACTGTATAAGCGAAGCATGTATTTTAGATATTAACAAATCATGTTATCTTTTTAAAGCACAGACTACACACAACAAATGTATATATTTTTTTTATTATACGCATTTAAATTAAAGTATTCTTGCAGATCAATGTTCTTTTTTATATTGCGTTATATTGTTCGGGGAAAATAGGTTCAGCACATTATTTATCTCTGTGGGTCCAAAACATGATATTGATGAGCAAACGTGAAGAGAGAAGAGTGCCTTCGGTTGCGAAGTTGTTTTTCTCCGTGTTCGTTTCTCATGCAGATTATTTAAATCGCACTGTTTTCGTGTTGTGAATAGTCGTCGGGATGTATTTTCAGCCCCAAGTCGTCTACGCAACGCTTGTTGCGCCGACTCATTCATAGCTCCAGCAAATTACTGAGAGCGAGAGCAAGAGAGGAACGAAATAGAGAGGTAAACAATTAGATGTGTGGCTTTATTAGTCACGACTCGCGACTAGTTGAAAACATTCACCTAAACTCACAACATCGGACCCTTCTGCGCGTTGTTGGTCGGCTGGAGAAATCAGTCTTTAGCGGACTAGCGAAGAAAGCGGAGTTGTTCACCGGAGAGACGAATTCAAGCGACGTTGCATCTAACGCGGTTGACTCGAGCGCCAATTAAAATAGTTTTCGAGACGGTGAGCATTGGGTCGGAAATTGTTGGTTTCAGAAAGACGGAGCAAAGTGCATGAACCATAGATCTTGCGTAAGGCGCGCTGTCGAGAGGTTTCCTCGCGCTTGTTTGTTGTTGACTCCGCTTGTAGATAAACCTGTTTAGGCAGCCGAATTGCGCGCATGCTGACCGACTGTTTGGATGCAGTGACCCTGGCCAAGTTGAGCAACACAAAGCCAAACTAGTTTCGTCTTGGGAAGATGGCAAAAGACCTGCTTTTGTTACATTCATCTGACTCTGCTTCACCACTTCACGGGGTCACCTATCGAGGCTAATTGGCGAAATAGTAGACTAGTTGTGGAAACCTGCGTCCTACGTGACGATCGACAGCTCTGTTAATCCAGGACCGAACTATTTTTCTCCCGCAGAGAGTGCACCATGTCCAACGCAAACGGCGAGGTCGTCCTGGTGACGGGCGGAAGTGGCTTCATTGGCCAGCACCTGATCAAGCAGCTGCTCCTGGAGAGGAACAAACTGGGCATCGGCGAAATCCGCTCCGTGGACATCGTGCCGTACGCCAACGTGCTCGGTAAGCCAGCGCCATCTCCTCGATCAGGATCAGTTCTGGAGCCTTCCATTCCAGGTCACCCGGAAGCGCCGGAGCTGCGCACGTTCCTGGGCGACATCTGCAAGCCCGAGACGCTCGACGAGGCCTTCCGGGGAGTCGGCACCGTTTTCCACTGCGCGGCCTCGGTGACGATCCAGTTCCCGCCGGACTATGACCAGCTGCAGCGCGTCAACGTCGACGGTGAGTTGCGGCCGCGTAGACGGACTAGTCGCCAAATAACCATGTTCGTTTTGCCCCTCGCGCAGGAACCCGCGCCGTCGTGGAGCTGTGCGTGAAGCACAACGTCAAGCGGCTGGTCCACACGAGCTGCGCCTCCGTCTGCCTGGTGCCCTTCAAGGGGCACAGCACCTTCAGCGTGATCATCAACCAAACCGAGTCGAAGGCCTCCACGCCCACCTACGACGCCGGCAACCCGGTCGACTTCGACAAGAACTTCCTGATCCCCGGCTACTCGTCGTCCAAGCTGCGCGCGGAGGCGATCGTCCTCAGCTCCAACGGGGCGGCGCTGCAGAACCAAGGCGGTAAGTGGCCCCAGACCACGGCGTCCTGAGCTCGTTCACGCCCTCCCTCTTGCAGACTACTTGGCGACGGTGGCCATCCGGCCGCCCCTGACCTACGGCGAGGGCGACGGCCACTTCGTCCCGCAGGTGCTCGGCTACTTGGCGCGGCACGGCAACAGGTACCCGCGCATTGCGGGCTCGGGCGGCAAGCAGCAGCTGGTCTACGCAGGCAACGTCGCGTGGGGCCTCGTCTGCGCGTACAAAACCCTGAAGAGCTCGCCCAAGGCCATCGCCGGGCTGCCGGTGTTCGTCACCGACGAAACCCCCATCAACGACGTGTCGCGCTTCGTGCAGAAGATCGCCCTGGCCGGCGGCCGGTTCAAGGTGAACCTGACCCTCTGGTACCTGCCGCACTTCCTCTTCTTCCTGCTGGCCCTCCTGGCCGAGCTGTGCGTGCGCCTGCTGCACCCCTTCACGAAGGCCCGGCTCGGGCACTCGCTGCGGGCGATCGGCTCGTTCACGGCCTCGGTGATCATGCTGAACCGCCTGCGCGCCTCGATCCACATGGACTACGCGCCGCTGGTCGACAGCGACAGCGCCATCCAGAGGAGCGCGCGGTGGTACATCAAGTGGTGGGAGGAGCACCTGGCCAAGGGCAGGACCAAGAGCAGTTAGGACGAAAGCAAACCAGCGCCAAGTGTTTGGAGAGGAAATGTGCTGTCCAAAAGTCGAGAGTTCTCGCAATAGAATAGGTCTAAGGAATCCTGGATGTGGTGATATCTGTTAAGTTTTAGCCAAATAAACCATTTACACAAACGAGAAGTGGTCTTTTGATTGATTCCACCTCCCTCCCAGCCAGCCACGCCCACAGCCCCGAGGAATGAAACACGCGTGTGTCCTTTGAACAATGTTCGTATTATATTCATTTTATTTTATATATATTTGCTTTAGAGTTTCTGCTTTGTTTTATATTTAATTATAATTATTTAATATACTTTCACATACACACGGCACGTTGTGAACAATTGTTGTTTCCTTCATATCATTATATAATTGGATAGCATTACAAATATGGATAATCCCCTTTTTTTTATTTCCTTCTGCTCCTCCACGTCGCCTCCGCCTGTCTCCTCGCGCTCAATCAAGATCGATCTCATTCTTCGATACCTTCCTTTCTTCTATTTTCTTCTCTTATCTTTTCGATTCGATTCGATTTGCTTAGTTTCGTCTCGCCTCCCTACTACAATAGGTATATTTTTAAAAATTATTCTCTTAATTGTCTCTTATTTTGATGGTGTTTCAATATTTGTTCTCTTAGTTCGAGTTAGCTTTAGGTTTTACAAAGTGTTAAATAAACTAATCTGCGCATGGCTCCCCCCTCGCGCTCCTCCCCGCGCCGATCCCCGGCCGGGGATTGCGGTTCGTCCGGGAGGAGGTCGCATGCCCCATGGTGATACTTAAAACGTGCCTTAGGCGGTTAAAAGGGTATGTTGTTTACGTGTTAAACTCTCTTACAAATTCTCTATCTGGATTTAATCGTTCGTTTAATAATGTGGTAATTAGTTTGCGATTTCTGTTTCTCGTTTTGTGGATTGTTTTTACAAAATTTTAAATTCTTTACTTATGCTCTTAGTCTATTCGACTCTATTTACCTTGGATTCTCTGGGATTCTTATTGTTTGTGTGTTTTCAAATTAACAGTAAACGGGTTCCTTGTATGGCTGTTGCACCAGTGGTTCTGCACCTGGGCATTCATCGACAACAATTGCCTATTTACACGGTTGCGCCGCCTCGCGTTCAATGCGTCACGGGACCGGGCTCAAAGTACGACGCCTCGGCCGGTCCGGCGGCTCGTGGAGCGGACCCGGGTCCGGACCCGCCCGCGGGCCGACGAACCGGCGACCGTCGGCCAACTGCGGCTGACTGGGGAGCAGGGGTCGGAGCGGGTGTGGAGGGACTGCGCACGGAGCGTCGGGCGGGTGGTGAGGAGTTCGACCTAGTTAAAGCTTAGTTTAGTATGTCTCAAAGGGGTGGGGCCACCGGACCGGGATCCGCGCGGGAGCGTCAACCACAATTGCGCCTCGGAGGTGCACGTAGTACTTGAGAGATGGCTTTCTTAAAAGCTACTTTAAGTAAATATATATATATATGTATGTATATATAGTTATGTATATAATTCATTGTTTATCTGCTTATGACCTTACGTCTACGCCCCAGCGACCATGATCGCTATTCCCAATGCTATCGGCGCCTCGTCCGCCTCAAATGATCTCTTCTCCGCCCTCCCCCTTCCTCCTCCGCTGTATTATCCACTTTAAATTCTCTTAATTAATTATTTGCTTTGCTTTGTTTGTTAGTTTGTTGTTTGTTTTAATATTTTACAACATTTCGTTTCATATTCTTCTCCGTGTATAAAGTATTAAAAGGGTCTTCTTCTTATATTTGGTTTTGTAAATACATTAACTTTATAATTTTGTTTCGAGTTTTTTTATTAGTAAAGTGTAAAATATATAAGATATTGTCAATATAGTGAAAAGTGTTTGTCAGGAATTCTCAGCAGACAGTGCTGTGCGAAGAATTCAATAGCAAAATGTTTCTAGGGTTTCTTCGACCTTCCTCCTACCATTTCATTTCATCTCATTTCATTTCATCTCATCTCATTTTATTTATCTCATTTCATCGTTCCTAATGATTAAATTCTGTATATTTTAAGCTGTCTCGAACACTTTCTGAAAGCTGAAAGTTCGAGTTTCCCCAATTAGAAACACAAAGACTCTGGGAGGGGCCCCCGACCGACAGAAACGGGGCGTAACCGAAGGGCTCCGGGAGCTGGATGGGGAACCAAAAGGGGCGGGGACTAGAAAGTAGGGGAGGAGTCTTGGAGTGGGAAAAGATGATATGTTTCACGTAAGCCGGGTACGCGTGCTCTCGCACGGATGAAGACGCCTTCGCGCCCGCTGCTCCTGCCCGGGGCTCCTCGCGCCCACAGTGGGCGTGTTCGGACAAAGGACGAAATCATAGCCACATAAACTAAATCAAAGGACGCTTCGTTCGATTCCGAGCAAGTGTTTTAATTGACTGAAATTGATTTTGTTCGAGAGGTGCGCCGGAGACGATCGCCGCCGGGTTCCAGCCCTCGTCTCTGCCACCGGCTCGGACGTGGACCTGAACCCATTGCGTCTGTGCCCGACCGAGCACCGCCTCCTCGACTCGAAGAGGGTCCTCGAGCGATTCACACACACACAGATGCCGTGAGTCTGCTCGGACGAGTTCTGAGGTGTGCGAGTGTTCGCAGACACTTCAACAGGACGATCTCTCTCTCTCTCTCTGTCTCTGTCTCTGGCGCCCTCTCTCCCATTGGACTGACTTTGTTCGTAGTGGTAGTAGGTGTGTTTGTGTAAGTGTAAGTGTATGTGTATAAGTGTAGTGTGTTTGTATGTAAGTGTAGAGTGTGTTTGTGTGGAGTGGGTTCTTCATATAAAGTTGTAAAAATACTCTTGTTCTTTGTTTCGAATTGTTGTTCGGTGTTAACGCTTCCTAACCGTGAGCATCCCGTCGGGATGGGTCGGGATCGGATCGGACAGACGGCCCGGATCCTCGCCTGTCGTCCTGCAATTGATCTGCTCGTTCGCCCGGCTCTTATCGACGCAATATATGTGTTTGTATTTGTATTGGGTTTCTTGTCTTTTATTTGTAGTAAATAGATAATGCTTCATATCTTGATCCATAATCGTAATTATAATCGTAATCGTAATGATAGTTGGAATCGTAATAATAATAATAATAATAAACAGTATTTGGTTAAATAAACGGTAAACAATATATCATTCGATTTGTGTTTTGTTGTTGTTCTTGTTTGTTTTTTTTTTACAATATACAAGTGGCGACCCGCGCCCGGGCCCCTAGTAAGAAATAAAATATCGTTTCCTCAGACAGTCATTGAATATTTTCAGTTATCGTTAGATAGATAGATATATATATATAATATATAAATATTATATCAACATTATGCTAGGTTTAATAATATGTATTTATTTGTTGTTTTCTTTTATTGCTTTTAGAACTTTGCTTAAGACTACGTATCCTTCTTATTCTCTTACAGTTAACATTAATTTATATCTTTAACCTTCAATAGAGTTTAATGTTCCTTGTCTCTTGTTCTGCTTGCTCGCTATCCGATAAACATGGCTTGCTCCAAACACGAAGTCACCTCGTCCTATCCTCGTTTCCCGTCCCTCGTCGTCCACCGTCCGTCGCCGTCCGTCCGTTCGTCCGTTCGTCGTCGTCCGTGGTGAGGGCGTCCGGGACTCGTTTGTATTACCCCTATCTAGCTAGCTTAAAGGTAGTATCAATTCTGTTCCTCGTTACTTGTAAATGTATTGGTTTATGTGATTTAAAGTTGCTCCTAATTGGTTTACCCATTAAATCATTTATTTATCTGTTATTTATTTAGTTAGTTATTTATTTATTTATTTGCTTGTTTATATGTACTTATTTATTTTGTATACATATGTATTTGGTGTTTGTTGTGGTTCGCACTGGTTTCATTATTTTCAAAGGCAATAATGATGAAGAGATGTCTGTCTGTCTATCTATCGGCTATCTGTCTGTCTGTCTGTCTGTCTGCCTGTTCGTCCGTGAGTCCTCTGCCCGTCCAGTCGTCGGTCGGCTGCAATCTGTGTTGGGTTTCATTTAACTATTGCCTCGTGTGTAGTTGTGTGGCCCTGGGATGCTGTGTGTGTGGGAGGCTGGGGTCGGTGTGTGAGTGAGTGCGTGTTGTGTGTGTGTGCCTGTCTCTAATGACCCATGTGAAGTGGAGCCGCCCGGGCTTCTGCAAATGGTTGCTCCTCCACTTATCCGGAAATGTAAACTTTTATTCCCTCGCCGTTACTTTCACTTCCAGTCGAGTTTAATTGCGCACTCGTCTTGAGTTGTGGTCCATTTGATTTTACGTCCAGGTGGTGTCGGGACGGGCGGTCTTTGTGTGTGTGTGTGTGTGTCTGTGTGTGTGTGTCTGTGTGGGGGGCAGTTGTCGTCGTGTCGTGTGCTGGTCGTAGTGTGTCTAACTTTCCTATGTCCCAATAAATATTCGGCTCTATTAAAATTGGTGTTTCGAATTATTAACATTTGGTTTATACAATCGACGGACGGACGGATCACGCACGGCCTCCCGTCCGTCCGTGTCGCCCATTTACTTATATGCGTGTGTGTGTGTGGTTATGTGTGTGGCGAGTGTCCATGTATAAATACGAGTATATCGGTATTTGCTGCTGCAATTACTAGGATGCTTTTGCTTTGGCCCGTGCAACCCCCGACACACCTCGCTCGCCCGCCCACCCTACGAGGAGTCGTGGGTGGGCGGTGGCCGAGGGGGTGGCCGGAGGTGCTGCTGGTAGAGTGTTTTGTAAACAATTTGGCAAAGTTTCAGGAATCTGTTTTGTTACTGGTTGGGTCCGAAAGACGGATCGAAATCGGAATGAAACGGAACGGAACGGAACGGAGTGAACGAAATGGAACAAACGACTAACTACGGGGGTGCTCCATCGATGCTTCAACACTTGCAACATAAACCCACCTGCCGCGCTTCCTCGCTGAGGTCGATCGACACTAAAGTAAATACCGTTCCGCAGGCGACTCGCCCTCGTCCGGCGGCTGCTCCTGGCGGACGTGGTGGACGGACGGATTCCACCTCGCGGCGAATCACCCGACATCGTCGCGCTCTAGCTCTAGTTTTGCGGACCTTGTTTGCTTGCCATCTTCCCCCTGCCTTCTCTGTTCTGTTTTTCGAATTATCTTCTAGTATTTTGCTTTCGTTTTGTTTTGCTTTTGTTTTGTTTTCGTTTTGGTTTTTGTTTTGTTTAGTTTAGTTTTGTTTTGTTTTGTTTGTTGTTGTTCTTGTTGCTTTTCTCACTTAATTCTATCTTTGACCTTAAAACTAGCTCTTTAAGTGTTTGAGTTACGTTAAACAATTGCACATGTTTTGTTGGCCTGCTTCAAGTATTGCCACAAAATTAATTAATTTAATTCAATAATTGATTATATAATTCATTAATTAATAGTTAATTGATTTTAAGATTTTGATTAATAATTGTGATAAATTCAATTAACATATTTCGCTATCTACCAAAGACTCGCTCTCAGGACTGCGGGGGCCCTCGGGCGCCCTCGAGTCCGGCTCTCCGTCGGGCGGGGCGGGCTGCCCCGAGACGCCGGCGGAAACTAAATGTGTTTCAAAGTTTAAATAAGACCTCCTCCGATTCAATTATTACCCATTTGTTTGTGGTTTCGCTTCGCGTTTGCTTTGCTTTGCTTTAAATTTTCTTTAAAATATTTGGTTTGCAATTTTTGTTTTTGTAGATTTTTGCATGGCTCGCATGACGTTTTATACCAATTTTACTAAAAGTTTGCTCTGCTCTTAAACTTATAAAATACTAACTCGTAATTCTTGTCATTGGGTCGTTTCCCCCTGCCTTTCGTCCCCTTCCTTCTTTCTTTCCTTCCTTCCTTCCTTCCTACCTTTCTTCCACTTCTGGTATTTTTATTCTCTTACAATATTTATTTTCTTATTTTTGTTTACTCAGAAAAGTGTTTCGAGACGTGGAGTTGTTTCAAAATTACTCGCTATTCTCCTTTTATTCTTATGCTTATTCTTGTTGATGTTTTTGTTATTGTAGTTCTTCTCGTGACTTCGATCTGCTGCACGACTCCAAGGGTGTATATAGGTATTTATATAGCTTGAAATCATCCCCTGCCTTCCAAGGTTCACAATTTGTTTACTTAACTTAAAATAATATTTTACTATTGTTGTATATATATTTATATATGTATCTATATATATGTTGTGTGTGTGTATTATCTATGCTGCACACTAACTCTCTTAAATCTAATGCAAATATTAGTTGTTTTGTTTTGTTTGGTTTCCTTGCCACGCCTTCCGCAAAGTTGCATCGTCCTCGCCCTAAAAACATTTGCGTCCAAATATGGCGCGTCTCGCCGCCATTTTGTTAATGGTTGTTGATGTCGCCTCGCTTCCTGTCAGTGGGGTCTTGTTCTTCTTCTTCTACTTCTTGTTGTTCTTGTTGATGTTGTTGTTGTTGTTGTTATTATTGTTGTTCAAAAGAGCATTTGAAATGCTCAAATGTTTTGTAATTGTGTGAGTTCGGGGCAAGGGGGTTGTTATTGTTGTTCTTGTTCTTGTTGTTGCAGCTGCAGTTGTTGGAATAAATAATTTCACGTTCAATCAATCGAAATGAATTTCGTTTTGCTCCTACTGCTGTTGTTGTTGGTGTAGTTGTTGTTATTGTTGGTGGTGGTGATGGTGGTGATGGTGGTGTCTGCGGGAAACGGGATTCTGTGTACACGTTCCTGTTGCTGGACTGGGTCTTGTTGTCGTGTTTACTGCTGCTTCTGCTGCTGCTGCTACTGGTGTTAGTGTTGGTGTTGCGGTCGACGCCACGTTTTTAATGGTATCCATTTGTAAATGCCGCAGGAATTAGTGGTCCCTGGAAGCATAGAGAAAACAGAACGGAATCAGTGGCAGCCTTCCTTCCACACCTACGCACCCTGCAGGATCAGCCGAGCCCTACACCGAGAGTGAACCCCGAGCGCGCCTCGAACAGGACTCTACAGAACCGATCCCCGCCCCAACTCTACGTCCACCGACCGGTGACCGTGGCCACGAGCATCGAACGAACGACCGAACGACCGAACGAACGAACACACAACTAACATAGCACTACTAGACTAGGTAAAATAGGTTCGGTTGGGAACGTGTGCCTACCTTGTGCAACTGCTTAAGTATTTCAGTCTTATATATTTGCCATAGCGAAGTTCAACGAATAAATCTGTTGGAAAGGAAGAGAAGCAATATATATAGAGAACGATACTTAAAAAGTGCGGATAAGTTAATTCAGCCCAGCCGAAGGTTGCGACCAACTTCTACCAGAGTCTACGATTAGTGACAGATGATGGACGAGTGTGTGGGTTGTGTGGGATGGTCTCGGTCCCTAAACTCGCCTCGTTCCACCCCATGGAGAGGGTTTCGGATCAAAGGGGCACTCAGAATGAAGGAATGTTCCCGAGAAGCGCTGCTTTGAGTCCACGTCTACAATCTCGGAACTCGAGGTGGGTCGAGATTCGCAGATTACTTTTCAGCAGGCAGACGATCGTGTGATCTCTGAGGTCTGGACCCATCGGCAGAGAGCGAAGGAGAGCGAGGGAGATGGGAACATGGAGAGAGGGCAACATATTACTGACTACACCTGGAGCGCTGCGATCGATACCTGGGACCTGGGGATGAAGGAAGTAGGGCTGGTCTACTCACCGGACTGTAGTTCAAAGGAGCTCGACTCACGGCTATGGGGAACCCGGAGGGCTGGGGGCTAGTGGCCTGGACGTAGCCCACGTTGTCGGCCGCATTCGAGCTGTACATGTCGATGGTGGGCCCGGGCGAGTTGGTCGACGGGAACCCCTGCCGGGTGGTGGTGGTGTGCGGCGAGGCCGACGGCCCGAATCCCTGTGCAGCGGCGGCGGCGGCCTGGTAGTTGTTCATAACTGAAATGCAGAGACGAGAAGCGGATGGATGAGTGGTGGCCGCGAGCGGAGACAACGCGCGTGGATCGGCGCCGGTGTTCGGTGACTAAGATTAATCGTCCTTCGACGGATGGGTGGACAGACGGACGGTTGGACGTCAATGAGCTTAATGGAGTTGACGTGGCTTACCTGAGAGGGCCTGCGTGAGCAGCGGCGTGTTGTTGTTCGGCGTCAGCTGTCCATTGGTCAAGTCCACTGCAAGCGTGATTACAGGCACAGAGCGAGCGAGCGAGCGAGAGAGCGGTACAGAGAGAGAGAGAGATGGGAGAAATGTGGTTAAAGACTTTGCAACGACTTTGGCAACCGCATCATCATCAATTCTAATTAACAGTATGTCATGGTGTACGCCTATATATTGACTGATACTCGTATAATGGATAATGGATTATATAGAGGACGAAAGGATAACGCACTAAGTTTCAAAATAATAGTGTTTGTGGTTACATCATGAGCTTAAATGGCAAATTGGCAAAACGAAAACCGATAATTAACAACGCTAATCGAGGCTAATTGGCCGCTAGGTGACTCTAGGTGTGTGGTACATGGTTGACTAATGGCTCAAAAAGAGTCCGACTACGTTCGACTAGGCTCGAGTACGACGACATTAAGATTGGAGAATCTGAGCTACGATACGCTACGACTAGAGTAAACACAGTACCGGTCGGTCAGGATCCTCAGCAGGCCGCCGGCTGCTGGATGGGCAGAGGTGGAGGTGGAGATGGAGCTGCGGCCGAAGGCGGGACCCCGGAAGAGCGGCCTTCCATTCGAACGAGAACAATCAGAACGATAGTAAGTTTAGCTGTGTGAGCGGAGTGGATCTTAAATAATAGACTAAGCCAGCTACTCTAATTCGCATTCTTGGCTGTCGCATTAGGAACCGCGCGCATGCAGCCCGCAGCCGCACCCACGCCGCCCTCCCGGAAGCACGCCAGAAAAGTTGCTGTTGCTGTGCAAAGAAGTCAAATTACCGGAATACATTTGAAAATACCCAAGGAATTTCCGCTGGTCGGCGACGGATTTGGCTGATGGCGCCATAAAAGTTTCGCCCCTGCCTTGAGCAGACAAAACAACTGCAGAACTCGCAGCACACAATGCTCCATTCCGATCGTCCGTCCGTCCGACCGTCAGCCCCCCGCTGACGGCGAGGGCCCCGGGAGCTCTGCGAATGGCGAGCTGCTGACTGACAAAACTTCCGCTGGCGAAGCAGGTAAACATTTCTATTTGTCTTCGGTGTCAATTGGCTGCTGCGACTGGGATAAATATACTTTTTGCCGAGCTGCGAAGACATCGCGGGTGCAGCCTCCCCCCCCTAGTCAATATTGGCATTCATATTGGCGCAGGGAACTCCACGGATGCTCCTCAACTCCACACGGACGACCAACGGACGGCGTCGGCGAGGGGTGGAGGGTGGAACCCTTCATTAGCTTAAGCTTAATTGCCGGATGCGGATCTGAGAGTGAATCAGTTCTACCAACTGATTGCCAACTGATACCTCGGGATTATTCTATAGAAATATTCATGTGATCTGTGTAAAATTTGTCTAGTATACAGGAGATGGTTTCACTACTTTCTACGCTTAAACTCTAATCTAATCTAAGATATATTAATGAGTAGGAGTTCGAGTCCGAGTCTGGCCGTCCACGCTGATCTGATCTCATGGGTGCACGAGACCCCTTGGGACCAGGCTGCACGTGTATTCGAGGTCTAAAACCACATACTTGTGTCGCTTTCGTGGTTACAAATTCGATGGCACCATCCCGACCGACTACTGTCGAGGATTGGTTCTTAGACTAATAGTAGATGACTAAAATACGATTTATGAGCACATTTGGATTCACTACACATCGAGTTCTGAGTTCTACACCACTGGGAAACCCTGCGGCCTCTTGGCGAGCGCCGGTTTCCCAGCGGTTCACAATGTATACGACTAAATTAAATAAGTTAGATATGTTTTGATATACGGTACTAGAGAGGAAAACAAAAGTTCTAGACACACATTTCATATATGGATCGATCTAGGCTAAGAGTATGAGGTACATTGGTTACATAAGAAGAAGAATATTTATTGCTGTTAATGATGGATTAAACTTCGCTACTCAGTCTACGAAAATCACAAGTGTCTGACCTTGAGGCTGCTGTTGGGTGGACCCAGAGCGGCCGGCGGTACGGAGTCGATTGGATCGTTTCTGTTCGCTGCCGTTGGCGGTTGGCGGTCGCTGGAGCCCGAAGGAGTCGCTGCTGGTCGCCTCTGCTCGGTCCATTATTATACCATTCCCTTCGTTTCATTTCGTTTCATTTCGTTTCCTTTCTGTTCTTTCTTTTCTGCGCGATTTTCGTACAACTCAACAACAAGGTTCGTCTCGTCGACGGGGAATTCAAACCAAAACTATTCAACTACAATACTATTCGGATTCGGAGGGATTCCGCCGAACGGAAACAAACACACACACACACAAAACTAAAGAAGACTTCCGGTTTATGCTGTGTACGACTTTTATTTGTATTCGTATTTGTATTTGTTTGCTTGCTTGCTTGCTTTGTTTTGTATTTGCATTTGTTCTGATCGCCATTGCCATGGTCATGTAACGCATGGCGTGGGCGCTCGATTTCCTTAGAATCACAGATTACATAATTTTGATATATATATAGCGTAAATGTAAGCAGTAATAAGCGTTATATTCGCAATGGTGTCTGTCTGTCTGTCTGTCGCTGTGTGGGTGTGGGCTACCTGTCAGTGTCCTGTGTGTGTGGGAGTGTAATAGTGTTGTTGCTTCTCGTGCGACGACAGTTGCACTCGCTATAGGTTGTATACCCTGGAAGCTATGCGGGATGTTGTGTTCGTGTAGTTACAGCTTTTATTGTTTTACCTTACGTCTGAATGAATGTGTGTATATATATATATATAGTATTTAATAAATAGATAAGTAACAGCTTAAAATATGCATTTATATAGAAATCTGTTGTTCCAGATGTTGCGCAACTCCTATAAGAATTTCAGATTCAGTTTGGCTCTTATAAATATAATTTGCTTAATAATTGGCTTAATAAACTTTATGATTTATGCAATAATCGCACGCCTGCGTAAACCTCGCAGACCCGCATTGTAAATATATAAAAATCAAGGACAAGCAGTGTTTCTTTCTCCCATTATGTGCCTCATGTTCAATTAGCATTGAGTTAAAAATAGTTTCGATTCATACATCATACTCATGTTATCGTATGGTGTTATATTAATGTTTTAGATTGGTTTTCTTATCATTGATCTTTGCAGAATAAATGGATGGACAATTCATTTAAAGTTTCAACAAAAAATATTCGAGTTTGCGTAAATATATTCAAATTGTAAATTCTCATTCGCTTTCAATAACACCTCTCTTTCAGATAATTTCTGGTAATTTAATATTATTTTGATTTTGATTTTGGATTTGTTTTGTTTCGCGTTTGTTGGTTTGTATGTTTTCTCTTTGTGCACACTTCCTAGATATACACAAAGCCGTGAATTAAAGTCAACGTGGTAGTTCATCAAACGAAATGGGGATGTGGGGCGTAAGACAACCGAAAAGCAATCAAAGGACAAAAGAAGAGGAGGGAAACTAGGGATCTGCTCTAAAAATCAGCTACGAAAACTCAAACGCATACGAAAACTCGGGATCTGCGGACACTAGTTCAGCCGCAGAACCCTCTAGTCTACGGGGTGTGTCCAAGGGACCTCTGCCGGCGAGTCGTCCCCAGGCCAGTGGCGACGACTGGCTCCGAACTCGAGGTGCAGAACAGAAGAAGTTTTGGTAAAATTGGGACTTTTTTCAAGGTCGAACTACGGTACTATCACTAACATACACTACTGGGAGCTGAGGCCCCGTTCAATATGGACCCTGCTCTCGGGCGCGGACATCGAGTCCTCTCGGGGCTCGGATCGTGGGCGGCGCGGCCGGCCCTCGGGTCGACCCACTGCCGCCCTCTCGACGGAGCCCCGCCGACCCTCCGCTAACTACTACATTCAATTACAGTACGGCTACGAAGTCGAACAGAGCTAGATTATATGAAAACGTTTAGTACGAATGCGGTTACAAGAGTATGCGAGATTATGTGGCTGAGATACAAATACGATAGATACGACGGCTACGACGAACACATTGAGAGCGCCGTGTCGTGTTAGTGTTACTGGCTAAGTTTACTAGAGGTGCCCGCGGGCCCCCAAACGATCTACTGTAAATACGAGAGTGAACTGCTAGGGACACTGTACGAGTGCCGTCTACGAGAGTACACAGAGACAGAGAGAGAGTATATAGAGTGCACGGTATAATGTGGCTTCGGTTGAGTATATTGTAGCGTGGTCCAAGTGGGTACGAGAACCGGGGTCTACGGGGCAGATGTTGGCTTTCTAAGCTTGAACGCCGTTGCTGTTCGTGTGTGGTGTCTATCTTTAGACGGAGGTCATTAGAAATTGATGTTTCCAAGGAATTGCGATTTGATTGTTGCTGTGCGAGTCAAAGCAGTGGCAAGGGGCAGCGTCAGGGCCTGATGCTGATATCCCGACGTCGGCTGGCTGCCGGCCGCACTGCCGGCGCCGGCCCTGCGGCCTGCATTCGTACTACACGTACCAAAACTTCTACCGATTCCACATATAGTCAACCCTATAAAATTATATACAAGCACAGTGATAGTGAGTGTGTGTGTGTGAAGCAAACCGGGTTAATGCTAGTCAGGCCATGATGGGTTCGGGCCGGGTCGGGTTTGGGTCAGGATCGGGAGCGGACGCCGGGTTGATGCGACCAAAGAAATAACGACTCGGTTTCAAATTGTAAAACTATATTTGCAAGACGATGTGGGTCGATTGATCGATCGATCGATTGGTTGCTGCTTAAGCCTAGCAATTGCTTATAACTAGCGGTAACACTTTAAGCGAACAGTCTGGCTCGACGCAGCGCTGGGGCTGCGGGTCGTGGTCTCGAGGCGACTTCTTCGCATGCCGAAATGTGATTTGTACAAAGTCAACAGTTAGGATAAGTCCGGCCGGAAACGGAAGTATTCCCGGCTCAGTTCAGTTTCGTTCAGTGCGATTGCGTTGCTTTTGTTTGTTTGGTTCGCGGTTCTTGGTGTCGGTAGGGATCCTCGAGTCCAACTGGTGGCGAACCGAAGCAGGGCCGCCCACTCATGTGGAGGACGTCGTGGGCGCCACCAGGTAGTCCCCGACGATGATTCTGTTGTCCGGGACCACGCCCATTACACCTGCTGAGGAGAGCAACAAGAAAAAACGAAATCATGAAATCATAAGGTAACGAACGATCCTGCGGTCGGTGGGCAGTTGTTAATGGCGGAGTGGAGCTCGTAGTTAGTGCGAGTGTTAGTCGACGGTCCAGCCAGGAGGCGCATCCAGAAACGGATGAAACCGGGGATGTGTGGTCGATGCAAGTCGAGCCGAACGTCGTCAGTCCCTTCGTCGCATCAACGCGACGCCGACCCCGAGACAAGGAGGGCGGGCATCTGGACACCGGGTCTGCGCTTGTTGCTTTGTTGTCGCGGTGCGATGCGATGCGGGTTGGGGGACAACAGAGCGCAACAAGGTGCGGGTTGGTTAGTGGGTTAAGATACGGGGCGATGAGGGCGTGCGGGTGGGGCGAGCGGGGGCCTTTACCTGTTGGGTACGGGAGTCCAAAGCTGGGATATCCGGAGTAGCCGCGACCTGCTGCGTAGGCAGCGTAAGCAGCTGCTGGGAAACCTGCAGAGATAGAAAGAGAGATTATATATTACTCAGGATCCATGCTCGCCTCTCGACGACGACGACTCACCTTCCGGAAGTGTCCCCAGCCCCCACATGATATTGTCTACGGATGCAAATGAAAAGAGGAAGAGAAGAGAGAACAGAAATAAAAATCGCAATCAAGGCTGGAGAGATTTAGTTCGTGTCGGGTCGGATGATTGATTGATTGATTGGTATCGCTAGTATCGCGGGAATACAACAGAAACAAATCAATGTCAATGTTCAACTGATCTAGGACTCGAGTGAGCCGTGTGTAGATAATTTCTAAGTATCGCTAATATATGGCGACGGTTCTCTAATGACGAAACCGGTTGGTTATATATGGCAACCGGTACATGTATGTATGTGTGTGTGTGAGTGTGTGTGTGTGGTTATGTTAACACTAAGTTGAGTATGAACTTGGTTAGTATTTCGAGTATATAAGTAAGAGTGCGTGTGTGAGTAAGTAGTAATATATTGAGACTTCTAGAGTAAGTGGTAATATATGGAGACATCTAGAGTATTAAACTTGTATATGTATGTTCTAATTCTAACGCTAGATATATATATGTAAGTAGTTGTATGCATAGTACAATATACGTAGAGATCACAAAGTTAAATATATCAATGACACAGAGAGTTGGCCTAGTTCCGTCGTACTTCTCTTACACATGTAATATAATATGTTCTAGGTATATGTTTGTCTATCGATTATGCCTAAATATATATGAGTACGGCTAACGGTAAATGTTCACTACAACCGCGACTGGACGCTCTTCTGCTCTACACATGGACGTAGAAGAGATCAGAAATTATAAACTATTGAAAGTCTAAGATCAAAGCACACGGATACACTTAGTAATTGTTCTAATTGCTATATATGCTAGAGTGGACCCAATCCCGCTCAGTCCCGCCCCGAGTCCTCCTAGCGAGGACCCGGGTGGGCGGGACTCAGCCGAGAGTGGGCCGTGTTTTTATCTAGACGGATACATGTATACGAAATCAGAACGCAAACACGAGGAATACCTACTGACACATAAAATGATATAAAAGTACAAAAGTTAGTGACGATAAGAAACAAAGGAAACAAAACTAGGTAACTGTTGAGAAGGTGTTGGAAAAGGACGCCGACGGCTCCACGATCGGAGTTTCGGCTGTTGTCTGTCCCTCGGCAGTGGCTCGATCAGTCCGCGAGTCGTCCTCCGTCCCGGGCTTCGGTTGCTTGGATTCGGTACACATTGACATAGCGACTTTACATCGGGTCGATTACAAGATATTGTTTAGTAAAAGCTAAATTACAAAAGCTAGTATATCTATGAATACATGTACATTTGGTTTATTAGAGATCCTAGGATCAGAGTATGGTTCCCTCTGCCGGCGCGCGCTCCGAGGAGCCGCGTGGACAGCGAGAACCATTGACACTAAGTTGGCGAGAGTTCGGATTACTTACAATAACTGGCTACGCTGGTTACTTGGCTATGAGTAGCTGCGATCGTTCCAATGGAAATTACATATAATTTGAGTAGAATGACGGTAGTCTTATGGATACATTTTGATGGCGGTACATTATAGAAATGGCTACGTCTCTAGATTAGTTACAAAGTCAACAAATAGTTTATGCTAAGATCGATCGTAGAGTAATTGATTAGTTGCTGAGATGAGTTGAGCATCGGTTACACTTGGGATAATGTGGCTCCTAAGGCCCTAAGGACCGACCAACGTGTCGGCGCCATGTGAATGAGTGACCCGGGTGCGGCCGGGCGCCCTGCGACCTCTAGGCCGCGGTCGGGCAGCCGCCGCCAGGACTCGTGGACAGGAGCCGGGGGGGTTTGACCCGCTCGCCACGAGTCCTGGCGCCGCACCCGCACCCGCGCTCGCTAATAGTCTCGATAATTCTTGTTCCAATACAAGCTAGAGTCTTAAGAATGTAATATGTGTGTACAATCATTCGCATCATGTCGCTGATCATGAGTCCTACGAGGCTACTCTTACAATAATAGTCGGTAATAGTCTTACAGTACGACATTTCATGTGTTTGGTTAGATTGGTTAATTCATTAATTCAATTCAATTCAATTAAATTCAATCGGTTAGTTACGTTAAGGTAATGTAATCAAAGATCCGCTAGGTTAAAAGCTAAGATTCGATACTGCGATAGTTGGTAGTCGGACTGGAGTCTTCGCGACTGGCTCCGCAGAGACGTGAATGTGCGTGTCGTGTGCGTGTGTGGGTGGGTGTGAGTGTTTGGCGGTCGTGGTGTGCGTCGGCCGCTGACAGACAGCCGCAGCTCCCGCTTGGAGTGATGGAGAGGCCCGGCCTACTGGGGCCGCGGGAGCTGGCCGAGCATCGCCGCCGTGGGCGGTCAGAGCCCCAGGGTCGTGGTGCCCGGGATCTGGTAGAGCGCGGCCGTGGACACGTCCAGGCCCGGCATCGCCAGCAGGTCGCTCAGGGGGTACGTGAGCGTCGCCGTCGGGCGCAGATGGGGCTGCGCCGGCGAGGCCAGGGAGCCCGCGGCCGAGGGCGGCCTGAACTGGGAGGCGGCCGCGGCGGCCAGGAGCCGCTTGTAGCCCATCACGGCGGCGGCGTCGTAGAGGGAGGCGGCCTGCTGGCTGGAGGCCGCGGAGGCGGCCGCTGCGTACTGCAGCAGCGAGGGCCCGGCCGCGGAGGGCACGGGCGCCGACGCCAGCGGGAAGAGGGTGTGTGTGGGGGTGCCTGATGCGGCTGCGGCGGCCGCTGCTGCCACGGCGGAGGCCACGCTGTGTTGCTGCTGTTGTTGTTGGTGCTGCTGCTGCTGCTGCTGGTGGTGCTGCTGGCTGGCGGCAGCAGCAGCGGCCGCCAAGTGTGTCGGCAGGGGGTAGGGCGTGTAGCGAATGGAGCCCGCGGCGGGCCCGCCGGCGTTGGAGCCGCCGAGAACGCTGCCGTGCGCGTGGTGGTGTTGGTGGTGGTGATTGTGGTGGCCGCCAGCGTGGGCGGCGCTCAGACTAGTCCCGATCACTCCACCACTACTACCGTTACTTCCCCAAACTACCAACTCACCGTAAGCTGTGCGGCCGGCTGCGCGGGTCTTTGCCAAGTTGGCGGGCAGCATCACTTCCTTGGGCTGCGCCTTCTTGCACTCGACCTGGAAATTGATCGGAATCGCCGTTAGTCGGGGACTTTCACCCTCCCCCTCACTCGACTCACCATTTTGTTGTTTATCTCATGGAAATGGATTTCGCAAACTTTGTCTACCACATCCTCGCTTTGAAAAGTTACGAACCCAAAACCTGCAAGAACAGAACAAGAACGGAAGAATTTGAATTAATAAATTGAACGGAGCTTCTCAGGGTGGGGGGCGGCGCAGGACGGGTGCGGGTTGAGAGTTGAGAGTTCCGACCAGAGTCTGAGTGGTCGGCGGAGTTGCATCCCTCGCTGGCCGTTCGCCCACTTCGAGTGCAGCTGCGGATTGCGGCGTCTGCTGCGAAGAGGCAGCCATCTCCGGGCGGAGGTCAAGGGAGCTCGGCCGGCCGACCACGGCTCACAGATTATCAATTTGTTATGAATTTTGTTGCTGGGCCTGCAGAGATTTAACGAAGTGCCGAAGTGCCGCCACCGGGGCTCGGGTTCGGTGTAGAACGGGGCGTATGAGCAGTGGGTGGCGTCGTGCGTGGTCCAAATGCAATCAAGAAATGCACTCGCCACACACTTCCGCCGCCCTGCCCACTCTCGGTGCGGGGGCAGGTAAAATGAAAGGCTTCTTTCGGGCCAAGGTAGCAGGATCCCACATCGACCTGTGTGTGGCCGAAAATCTCGGCGGCCTCGTAGGACTCGAGAATCGTAGAGTTAAAAATTCAAAAACAGCCGCTGCAGTCGAAGGCCGGCGTCGTTCGGTTGCGCCGCGGTCAAGGAGGGGGCGGGGAGCAGGTGGCCGGAAGGATGTTCGGGCATGCAGCGAGATTGGACTGAATTTTTCATCTCCACCGGCCATTAGAGGCACCGGATGCCGTCTGCAACTCCTCGCCGCGAGCTGCAAATTGAAGGGGCAGGCGGGGCCGCTTTGATTGCAGTTCCCGGAGAGAAATAATGAGCAGCCTGGAGCTCCGCGCGTCGATATCGAAATCAATAATTCCCCTTAATTGTGTCTCTAGCGTGCGCGGGGGCCGCTTGCAATAAAAATAATAATTACGCCGCTTGTTCCAAAGCGCGACTGCAGGCCACGATGAGGACGAGGCCGAGGCTGAGAATCTTTTCCATGGCGAGCCCTTGATGTCGCTCGACCGGAAATGAAAGCGAGTTACAAGAGGCGCAGAAGCGAGGGGCGGGACAGCAAACGACGAGTTACCTCGAGCCATTCGCATAATGTGGTCGTCGCAGATTGCGACTCCGACACATCCGTCCGTCCGTCCGTTTTTGTCTATCTGTCTGTCTGGCTGTCCATCCGCCCGGTTCGCTCCGGAGACTACCTTGGATTCGGGATTATTTCCTTAGACCAAAAATTAACTCTGGACAAACAACAGCTGCGCGCGGGTTTCGCGGAGCGAGTCCTCAATGCTTTATAAACAATCATTAGGCAGAGCCAACTCGTAATTCTCGCGCCCCACCGCCTCGACGCCCCCACCCAGGTGGTAGTCGCTCGGAAGGCAGCAGCTGAGCGGGGTCCCAGCACACACGGTGTCGGGGGGGGGCGGCGAAGTCATTTGAATACGGGTTGGATTCTTTTATTAGCTCGCTTTTATTCTTCGGCTGCGCGGGGAAGCGTTAATGCGAATGGAGAGGGGTGAGGCGGAGGGGTGGGCGCAGTAAAGAATTAATTACTTGGGTTTAAAGAAAACAAAACGAACGAGACAACGCAAAACAGGGAACAAAGCACGACGAAGGGCGCCGTCACCTGGGCCTCGCATTACGAGTTCTTGTTGGGACAACAATCTCAGCCAACCGCGCGGCTCCCGGGGGTTCTGCAAAGTTAACCACCCCTCGTAGGAGAGGACCAAGGGCTGTGCGTGCCTGCGGACCCAGTTTCGTTCGACTGCTCCTGGGGACGGGGCCCCTCTCCGCCTGGTGGCTCTTCTACCACGAATTCGATCTCGGCACTCGGGTCCAATTAAGTCGGAGCAGTTGGGGAGCGGGCGCAAAGGTACGGAACGTCTTCCGTTGTTGTCACTGCTGTCGAAGTTGCTGGCAGCACCCAGACATGAGGAGCGACGTGTGCAAAAACTAATATAGGCGACGGCATAACAACCACCGTGCACAATAAAACCACACCAATTACTAAATATAGTATTCCGTTTTGACATATAGATGGCAGCCTCATGATTTATGAATGGATTCCGAAACAAAAGTTGCTCCGCACCCCCTCCGCCCACTGCGGGAGCGTCTTGCTGAACGCGGATCGATGGCGCGCAATTACCGAAGGACGTGGGGAAGTGGGCCGCTGGGTCGCCAGGTGCCCCGCCGCCCCACTGCTCCGCTCACGGCCGCCGAAGCCCATATGAACCCGGCCTAATACCCTTTGATTAATGACGCCCATTTATTGACTCCATCGATTCGCCGCGGAGGGACGGACTACGACTCCTCGGCTGGGAATTATTGGTAATTTGCCGCGCGAGTCGCGAAAGCCGAGGGCTGCCGAACACCTGTCCATCTGCGCTCCACTCGCCGACGCAATTTGCAAAATAGAACAGCGGAATAATTCATGAACCCCCTCCGTCCTCCGACGGACTAGTGCGACTGCCATCAGACCAAGAGGCGAACCGAAGGAGCGAAGAACGCGAATCGATTCGACTCAGGCCGACCTCAGGTCGCTCCTGCCCAACGCCAGCCGGCCGTTGTCCATGCGGAGGCGACGCTCGATGAAGGGTCCAGAGTAGCGTGAATAAATTCGAGTCCTGTTCGTTCGGCCCAACTGCTCAATAAAAAGAGCTCTTCAGGCCGCGCGACTCGAGTATTGGGGGGGGGGCCCTCGAAGCGGGATAACATGTTTCTTGATTTGCCAAAACTCAGCTTCCTCATTTCCTTTGTGTCGTGCTCCGAGAAAAATGTGTTGATTTTTTTCGTTTTGTTTCGCTCCCCATTTTATTATTATTTTCGTTCTCCCCCACCCGGCAGCCTTTGTTTTTCTCTTTGTGGCCTCCGTGCTGTGGTTGGTGTTGTTGTTGTTGTTGTTGTTGTTGCCGCCCGGTCCTCTGCGGTTATAGTCTCATATATCATCTACCGCTGCGTTATATTTCACAAGCTGTCACAGGCTCGCCGCAATTTCAGACGCCACCCACCCCGGGCAGCTCCCCCTGCCGCCGCAGCCCTTCTTACGCGTGGCATCGTCGTCGTCGGTCGTCGTCGTTTACTTCTTTCAATTCCTCGTCGTCATAATTTAAGTTATTTGGGCTTTCGTCGCCGCGCGGGATCCGGATCTGCCACTTCAGCCGGGCTCCAACGCTCCGCACTCCTTGGGCTGCACTCGGGACGGGTCGCGGTCCGATCCGCCCATGCGGAGGGCGACACCGGAAGCTGTGCGCTTCCTGCCCTGCGCCGGCCAAGGAGTCCCAGCAGCGACGCCAGCCAGCGCTCGGTAAACAAAGCCTGTCTGCTGCCTGGCGCCACAAACAGCTTACTACGACGGAGTCCTCTGAGATGTAACCGGGAAGACGGACAGTAAGATGGACAGACAGACAGACAGTAAGATGGACAGACAGACAGTCAGAACGGACGGACAGACAACCAGCGAGACAGACGGATGAGAACCAACCGCCCCGTCGGATGCGAGCGCCCCGCGCTGGAGACCACTCGGGTGCGAACACGCTTCCGCCTCATCAGACGCACATAACTCCATCAATAGCCGCTGGGACGACGGGTCTTCGGGGTCCTCGAAGGGCGTCTGCGAACCCTTCGGAGCCCTAATTGCGGCGGGTTGGGGTTGCTCCAGTGCACCGCGAGCGCCCAAAGACGCTTCCGGTCCGAGCGAACGGCATTCGGAAGGGATTCGTCTTGGAGAAACGCCGGGCCCGTCCCATCGCCAGGGCTGAAGGAGTGCGCACGAGCGGCCCGCGTTTCCATTTCCGAGGCAATGGGCCCCGCGGAGAAATGAAGCGTTTCCTGGACGCAATGACAATCGTGACCGGAAGCCATCGATTTTTCAGAGGCAACTGCGTCGTCATGACGTTGATCGCCGATGGCGGGGTGTCGGGAACACCTGTCCCGCTCCCACTGCCGCCGTCCGATCCGTGTGACGATGACGTGGCACGCGCGGATCTGCTGCAGGAGGGCGGCCACGTTCCGACGGGAGATATTGCCGGCTGTCGCGCAGCTTCCCCGCTCCAAGTGTCCTCGTCGGCAGCGGCGGCGACAGTTGTCACTGACAGCGATATTGGAATCGGCGAGTGGCGCCCCTCCTCCCGCGACAGGGATCCATCGAAGACACTCGTGCTCGCCTCCGAATCGAAATCGACGTGTCATTGCGATTGGCGTCGCGAGCACCTGGGCTCCGGCGCTTCCGATTCAATTACGGCGCCACCAGTCGATGGAGGGCGAAGGGAGGAGGGGGCGGGGCTGTCGGGCGACCGGTGGACGAGTGAATAATGTGTCAAAACTAATTAGTTGATGTTTCCGGCAAACATGTCGCTGGCATGTCCAGTCGCTCGGATGGAATGCAACATAAAAACACACCCGCCTACAACACACCTACACCGACACCCACCCACACACACACACAAACAAACATTCGCCCACTCACCCACGCGACGCGGTCACGGACATGAACACGGAGTCGAAGTAGGCCTCTCGTGCGAGCCAACGTGAGCCAACGATGTGGGCCGGGGTGGGGCAGAGCGCGCAAACAATTAAAATTGACGAAAAGTGCAGCAACAAAAAATATCGCACACTCATGCCTCATGCCGGCAGGACAACGGAGCGCACACACACACGTCCATGGCACGTCGCTACTTCCGGGTCAGAGGGGGGCGGCGGGGTTCGGCGGCTGCGAATGGGACACAGGAGAGAAGCGGAACACGGCCGACATCCTGAGCGCGAGATTAAAAATTGAAATTCGAATTCCCGAAATTATGCAGTCGACGTCGCTGTTGGCCGTGTTTTGCTGTCGGCCCTGTCGATGGCGCGTTGTTGTTGTTGGCGGGCCCAGCGATTGCATAATGCAGGATGGCCGCGGGCGGAAATGCGCCGTCCGTCCGCTTATCTGCAGGCGCCGGAAGTGAACGCGCGTCGCCGGAAGCCCGCCGCGTGCATGTCGCGATGTTTACAAGCTACCTGCACCGTCCGGAACGAGACGCCCCACCCGCCCCTCGCTGGCGTCCCGTCCTCGCGGCGGTGAGTATTTGCATCATGTGCGCCGCCCTGCCGCGGAGGCATTTGCCGTGGCCGACGGTCACGTGGTCGCTACAAAGTCCTTCATTAACGAAATTAACTGCGCCCGCGGCTTAGGGTAGGCAGGGAAGATGGATGGAGGGAGGGAGGCAGGGAGGGGTGGATGGACTCACCTCTGTGTCGGTTGGTCTGTTTATCGAACATCAGCATGGCGTCCTCGATCTGCAAATAAAGAGAGAGAGAGAGAGAGAGGATTAGAAGCATGCCAACGAATCGCGCTCCCCCAGCCCCAGAAGCACTCAATCACGACGCGGCCGGCCCAATCCGGCTTCATCAAAACCCCATCAGCCCTGCCGCCCGGCCCGCGACGGCGCTGCAACAAATGAGCATCTCGTTCATTTGCTCCATTTGGAGCTGATTGAGCGAGCCGTCTTCGCCCCCCGCGACCCCGCCCCCTGCAGGACCATGTGCAGGCGACACCCGCGCGAAACTTTTCCCATTACGCTTAACAACTGGCTGCGCTGCTCCGGGTGACAGCGCTTGTTAGCGAGGTTCTGGCCACCATCCCCTTGTCGCCCCCATCCCCCATTAATTATCGATTTTGAGGATGCGCCGGACGCCACCCACGCAGCCGGAGAGAGCGAAAGGAGGGCTCTGGACTTCTGGATGCGGGTCTGGCAGGCGGTCGACGGTCGCTCGCTCCGGAGAGTCAACAACCAGCGCAGCGCACAAGCAGCTCGTCCGGCTGAGGCAGCACTTTCTGGGGCGTCCGGGGGCAGACGAGGACGAGGTGGCAGCTCACCAAATCCAGGGCACATCTGCCCGTCCTGCGACCACCGGCGGAGTCTCGCCTCTGTCGCTGTGTGCACAGACCCCGCGACGACCTCACGACACCAGCGCACGTTAAGGGTTAAACGGGGTGGCTGCGTGCGTCGCAGGACGGAGGAGAGGAGAGGAGAGGGTGGGGAGGGTGGCTGCTGGCGGTGATGCGACAAGAATTGAATAAACATCATCATAAAATCTCAAACGTAATGACTTTTTCAAAGTCATCCGAACGCCGTCACCAGGACGCGCCAGGGGCGGGCGACTGGCGGGAAGCGGCGACGTCACCCATCATCGTCAGCCCGTGAACTGACTGACGGTGACAGCGATGTAAATTCATGTGTCAATATGTGAGCGGCGAAATATGAGGCGTGGGCGGGGCTGCGAGATGGAGCAGAAGCCGTTGATTCCGATCATTGTCATCAATTTCAGCGCGAGCGAGGGCGGGGCCTGCGTTCGCGACGGTGGAGGACGCGGGGGGGAGAGGGGCAGAGGCAGAGGCAGCGGAAGACGCGACGCAGCGAATCCGTGTTAATGTTTTCTAAATTGAAAAATTGAATTGCGCAGACCTGGAGCCATTAGAGGCCCGCCCCTCCCCCACCGTGCGGCGAAGTGCCTCAATTGCCTCCGTAAATCGAACAGGGTTTCGGAGCGAAATAAATGAGATACCGTCTTCAGCACTCCACCCCCGCCCCCCGCACTTATGAATAATGCCACCCAGGCCGGTCCAGGGGCGGGCGCTGGAGGCGGATGATAAAGCGATAGAGCTTAAACTTGAAACCGAGAGCGAAGACGAGGCTGGCGTGGCGGACGGAAAAGTAATGGCGGTGCTCATTACTGCGGGATTAAGATGCAATCATCGCCGGCGAGAAATGCGTCCAATAAATCACGGCCGGCAGCCGCTCATCCGAACCCTCGCCGGCCGACCCTTTGGGCTCCTCCCCCCGCTCGGCGAATCATCCTACGCCAACGGCTGACGTCTTCTGGCGGCCGGGCTGTGTGAGTGACTGGTGTCCGCTCGCCCAGGGCCAGACCAGACCAGGCCAGGCGAGACTCACCTCAATCGAGTGGGCTTAAGTCGCTCGACAGTTACCGTCGCGAAATCCGGCAGAGACTTCGGGCGACCCGTTGAAAGTAATTTGCATGTCGCCTCCGATGTGCTCGATAATGACTTCGCCAGCGGCCCCGACCCGTCCCGCCTTCGCCACTCCAGCCACGACGCTTCCATTCACACGTGCGCCGCAAATTGTTGCAGAATTTGTTTCCCAATTCATTTATCTCGACTGGATGCCCGCGCCGGCCGCATCCCGCACTCTCCGACGTGTTCCTGCGCACTGCGGTGGAGTCGGAGACTGGGGGGCAGCGGGGCGACATGGAAATCTGTATTCCCACATTTCGCTTACGTGTTTCAGTGTGAAACATCGTCGTTCTCGTCCTGGACCACGTCGTCTTCGCCCCGTTCCGTCCTGAACTCGGCTGCTTTGTGCAGCGTGTACGTGTCCATGTAAATGCGCTCGGAAGCGGAGTCGCCTCGAGACGAGCGCCCCGGCACCCTCGCAGTCCACGGACGGACGGGCGTCTGGTCGGTCCGTGGGCGGCTGCTGTACGTGCGGAGGACGAGGAAGGGAGCCGAGCCAAAGCCAAAGCAATCATCGCATTGATAACAGTTTCTGTGCTCGCCCTAGGCCTTCCCGAACGAAACTCCCGCGCCCTCCGCCCACGCCGCAGCATACAAAATTACATGCACTTCCAGCAAATCCGCACTCGAATTCAATCAGTGCGGGACCGGAGCAGATGCCACGGGTCTGAAAGAAGCACTCCAAGGATGCGCAATTCAATTCCGGGACACAATGGGGTTATTCATAACAAATCAATCTAATTGCACGGAAATATTCTCCAAATTTAATGAACCCGTCTCCGGGCTGCCCCGACAGCCGCCAGCTCCCCCCGTGCGTGCTGCTCCGAGAGCGACTGAAGCGGCTGAAGCGCTCCGTGCGATTGCTGAATAATTAAAAGGACCGGCTGGAAGTGCTGCCAACTTGGGCTGCAGCCGCACAGGCCAGCGACGACGGAGACGTGAGGCGGTGTCTTGAATCCGTGCGGCTGTCAGGGGTGCAAATGACGTGTGAACTCGGAGGAGCCGACAAGGGAACTATCGATCGGCCCCACATGTGCACGGCCCGGACGTGGGGCCGGGGCCGGGGCCGAGGCCGGTGGTGCCCACCGAGCCTTCAAAGTTTTCCATTTGCTACTCGTCATGCTGAAGCCGGAAGGTCTATCCAGGGTTCGACTCGCCCGGCCGAGCAAGTGCAGCCCATGAACATTTTAATGAATATTTAAATTCGAGGTGCCTCGAGGACGCAGCGCCTCCTGGTGCAAGGCGTGGGCGACTGCGGTTGCACCGGATGGCGATGGGGACGTGTCCAAGAGGCCGCCTTGTCCCGAGTCGGATTCAATTAATTCGCCGACACTTATCGACGACCGACGAGTGCCGACGGCTCCGATGGCGCTCCAGGGTCCGACGGCCCCGCTCCAGCGACGGGACATGTCGCCCCGGCCCGGTCCAGGCGGGTCCTGGCGCTGCTGCCGCGCCACGCGCCCGGCGGTAAAGACGGTAAATTATTTAACGACAAACAGCGGAACGTGTGTGCGCTAGTATGTGTGTCCATGGTTTGAGTGTGTGTGGGTGGCCTGGTATGATTCGTTCCCAACTGTGAACTACAAAACACGCCCGAGCGGAAGCTCGGAAATGCCTCGACGCACAGTGGTTCGAAAGATTAATATTATTAATTTTTTGGATGTTGAAAACTGCTGAAACTGAAACTGTTGGCTTTGAAATTTATGTTGAGACATGTTTTAAGAGAATATTTAAAAAAAAATATTTAGAAAGGATACAAAATTTTGTATAGCAGTTGCAGTTTATGTATGGGAAATCTCCAAAAAGTGATAACTTTCAACGATTTTCAGATTGATGACATTTTTAAAAAATATATTTTTACAGACAATTTATAATATTTGAAAAACATTTGACAATCATAGAAACTATAATACTATAACTATAAAAATTAATATCAAAATTTGGATTTTCTATGAAAATTTAAATTTTTGTATTTTCCTCAATTTCCAATTTTGAATTTTCGGTGAAAATTTCAAATTATGAATTTTCTATTAAAATTTCAAATTTTCTATTTAAATTTTGAATTTTCTATTTAAATTTTGAATTTTCTATGAAAATTTTGAATTTTCTAAATAAATTTCAAATTTTGAATTTTCACTGAAAATTTTGAATTTTCGATTTAAATTTCAAATTTTGAATTTTCTATGAAATTTTGAATTTTCTATGAAAATTTTGAATTTTCTATTTAAATTTTGAATTTTCTATGAAAATTTTGATTTTTCTAAACAAATTTCAAATTTTGAATTTTCAATGAAAATTTTGAATTTTCGATTTAAATTTCAAATTTTGAATTTTCTATGAAATTTTTGAATTTTCTATGAAAATTTTGAATTTTCTAAATAAATTTCAAATTTTGAATGAAAATTTTGAATTTTCGATTTAAGTTTCAAATTTTGAATTTTCTATGAAATTTTTGAATTTTCTATTTAAATGTTGAATTTTCTAAATAAATTTCAAATTTTGAAATTTCTATGAAATTTTTGAATTTTCGATTTAAATTTCAAATTTTGAATTTTCTATGAAATTTTTGAATTTCCTCTGAAAATTTTGAATTTTCTATGTTCAATATTTGAATTTTCTGATAAAATTTTCTTATCAAATTCTGATATTTTTAATAAAAATTATCAATTTTTGAATTTTCTATGAAATTTATAAATTTTTGAAGTTTTAATTAAAATTATTATTTTTATTATTATATTATGTTTTATGAATGAGATCAATTTTCTTGAACTTTTTATTTTTTTACATATTAAAAATTCCACTCCTACGACTCTTATTTTTTAGCATTTTTGTATGGGATCGAACCACTGTGTGGCGGAGGAGGTCGTGAGGGGGCCACTTACGCCGCCCGGCTGCTCGCAGGAGGAGGATTCTTGAAAACTTAAATAAAATTAAAAACAGCCGCCGCCGCACTTTTTGTGCCGCGCCAGCATCACTTTTGTATAATTAATTTTTCTTGTTCAGTGGTTTCGTACAATGGCCACGGCAGAGCCGCCCGCACCCGCTCCACGCCCCGCCGGAGCCACCTGCAGGGGCGACGGACGGCTCGGGGGAGTGGCTGCTCAAACAAATCCGCCGAGCCCCGGGGCGGACCACCCAGTGGCAGCTTCGACCACTGCAGCACGGCCGGCATCGAAGCCGAAGCCGACGCTGACAACGACGCCTCCGTCGACCAGGGACCCAGCGACGAGCGACGAGAGTCCACAAAGAGGAACGGAGCGAAAAGGAAAACAAACACAATACGGCGAGGAAAGTAATAAAAACCAAACAAAGGCACTTCACATCCATCCATTCACGCTGCTGTCCTGGGTCGGCGCTGGCTCCGAGGCGACTCTCGTCCTCGTCCCCGGCGCGGGGGGTCGGGGGCCCCCATCCAAGCACAGGTGACAACTCGGCATAATATTTTGTTAATTCCGCCCTGTCACCCTCGCTTTACATATCGGCCGAGGGGAGCCAGCGTCGCCTCAGACACTCGGCACATGGAAGCGCACTCAATGGGAAACTGACACGATGTATCCGGCGTCAACCCCCACTGGACCTCGGTCTGGCCGCCCCGTCAAAGGCATTCAATTTAGACGTCACCGGCCTCGAAAAAAGAGTCCCGGGCTCCGATCGCCTGGATTGAGATCAGCCTGGACCCGGGTCTGGTTCCGGGCTGACCCGCTTCTGTCGGAGTCACACTCGCTCCATGCGAAACAGGTCACTCCCGGCCCCCGGGTCGTGGGACCGCATTAATCAGAGCGCTCCGCCTCTTTGGAGTTGAGATGTGTCTGCAGCCAGTGCGAGTCCCACCCTCGCCGAGCTCGAGCTCCGCACTGCAGTGACAACCACGGATTCCGACACAACAGCTTGATTCGCGACGCACTCCCGCGCTCCGACCCGCCCATGTCGACAGGGGCGACTTTAAATTTAGATTGAGGATTACGGCGAGCCGGGAACGACTCTGCGTGCGGCAAAAGAATTACATTAGAATTGCAAATCGAGGACTACAGCAAATAAATACCGCTTCCGCCACTCGCAGCCCCGGGCGCCCTCGCCCGATCCGCACAAATCCACAAATTTTTATGACAATAACGAAGGAGCACCTCGCGCAATGACAGGGTCCCCGGGAGAGCGCGAGCGGGGGGCGGGAGCGGGAGCGAATAAAGAAGAACAATAAAAATAAAGAGCGGGGCAATTGAATTGAATTGCCTCCGACTCCGCACGGCCTCCCACCCCGAACTCCTCCTTCCGCGTGCCCGCTTCCGGCACGAGGCCGCCCTCGTGCGATTGTTAAGCAATATCCATTTTTAACGGTATGTTTTGCGGCATGTTTAATCTTACATGGCGCACCGGAAGCGGAAGTGGAGGCGCGCTCAAGGCTCAAGTCGCTCCGGAACCGCGCATGCAGTCGGCAACTGATATCCAGTCGACAGAAAGGACGGCGCATCCAAACGAAGCGCTGAATAATTTAATAAGATCCTCGGATTGGGAAAAGTTTTCCCAATTTTCAGCAGTTTTTATTCGGAAGCATTTCCGGCCTGGCGCAGGTGGGGCCGCCGGAGCCTGCGGAAGCCGTGCAACTTCCATGAAATTATAATTCGCCTGCTGATGCGAGTCCGGCCGGCATTTCCCGAGGGGGGCGCGGGCGGAGCGCGCCTGCAGCAGCGGGCTTAAGTTCAAATTTGATATGGAAATATTTTAATTAACGAGGACCAGGACCAGGCTCCAAGGAGTGCGCCTCGTGTCCTTCGGAGCACAATCTCCGAAGACGCCGTGGGGGCGCATGTGTGTAACTGGGGGAGTGTGGGTGTGTGAGTGTGTGAGTGTGCAGTTTCGGAAATCGGTTGTGTACACAACGCAAAAATGAGATTTGCGCAAAATGATGAAAAGGGTTCAAACGGACGGACGACGGCCGGGGGATGATGGACGAAGGAGCAATTTCAGCAAAGCATCAACCGGAGCTGCTCCCAGTCCGAGGATTAAAACTTTTTTGAACGTGTCGAACGCTTCGGGTCCCGCTCGAGTCCGAGTTCTTGGCCACAGCTGCGAGGGAATCCTAAAATCCCAAATGAATACGAATTGAATTTGGTGAAGGACGAGGATCCCGAGGCGCACACACACAAACACACAGAAACATATACGCACACAAACACCAAGCAAACACCATCCTAATTTCTGCTGCTGCAATAAAGTCCCGACCGCTCCGCAGTGAGTCGGACAAATTTATTTTTATCTAATTCTGATGAGGATTACACTCGGAATCCCTTTTTAATTAGAAAACGGCCACGAAAAATGGATGATGTTTGAGCTTCGGAGGCGGGGTCGCGGGGTCGGTGGGACGCGGGTCAACGCCCACTCCCGAGGGCAGCTGAAGGGCGTCGGATGCCGTGCGGCGACGACGTTACAAATGGCGACATTTCTGCGGAGCTGCCCTCGACCCCCCGGACCCCCGGCCACCGTCCGCAGACAAACCCTAATCGAGCTGAGAGTCTAATCAATATTCGCGATTGAAATTTTAATTGAATCGCTCGTGCAAAAGGAAGCACTCGGGCCAGGAGCTCCTGTGGCGGCCCTCGACGAGCACAATCGAATTCGCACCGGGCTGACTCGTCCCACTCCCCGACTCCGTCCCCGGGTGGACGAGTCCGGGTCGATCGGTCCATGCTCTGGAGAAGATTTGCGGTTCTTTCGAATGTGTCTGTAGCGGGAAGCAAAGACAAATTGCTTTTCCGTGTTCGAGAGTCTTCCGCTCGAATTAAAGTAGTGTCCCAATCAGCACGTCCCACTGTCGTGACGGGGGTTGGGGGTCGTCGAGCGCGATACAAGGGGATGCATGCGACGAGGTCTGCTCCCACTCGAGTGGAGCAATCCGCACCATTTCAGCCGGATCGCCTCATCCTCCTCATCCTCACCCCAACTCCGCCCATGTGTGTCGCCGTCTGGCGGGATGGCGCATGTATCAAAGTTTCCTCTTCATTAAAATTTCATTGGTTATTAAATCTCTTGTAACTTTTCCCATTAAGCGCTTTCCCGCCGCCCGGGCTCACACACGCGCCCCCGGCATGCGCCCCGCCCCTCGAGTGATTCCGCCACAAAGGCGTCCAAACTTCACTGATCGGCACTTATCGCGAGTTTCGCCGACTGACTGACTTTCGGGGCGACGCTCGCGTTCCCCAACAACCTCGCCTCGAGATGACAAGTCGTTAGACGCTTCCCCCGCTCCTCCGCCGGGGCTCGTCCTCCAACACACCCGAGTAGTGTCGAGTGGGCGACTCATGTGGCTGGCCTTAATCCTTGCTGCAGGACGTCCATCAGAAGATGGCTTGTGGTCGCCGGTGCATCCGAATCAAGACGCTGCTCTCTACGAATCGAAACCTGTCGCCACCGGCCTCCTTGTGAGGGATCTGGAGGGGCAGGAAGTGCGTCGGATATGCTTGGGTAGCGTTTGTTCCGAACCAAATTTGCTGGCTCAGTGAATATCGATTGGTTGGCCGGGAGTTTTGGTGGAGCCAGGGCGCAGGACTCGGGAAGGTGGCATATGCTGGCTTACGGACAAGAGCCTGTGGCCGGGAGGGCGCACGCTTATAAATACCAATCATTAATCCTCGAGCCAACATGACCACATTTTATTAAACATCCCTTTGAATAGTTGCCTTCCAGGATTTCCTTTGCTTAATCATTTCGACCGACCCCGCCCGGTCCGTCCCGGCCGGAGTGGCAGAGATTTGTTACAGTCCCGATGTGCCCACAATGGCAGTTGACATCCGCAGCAGCAGCCCGGCCATTCAGCAGCACAAAGGATCCGGGTTGACCGCAGAGTGGGCTGAAGGACGGGGGTGGGGGTGGGGTGGAGTGGATTCGAGGTCGTTTCGTCCGGTGCGGGGAGGCCAAATAAATCGCTGCAATTCGACAAAGAGCGAGCCATGAACGAAGCTGAATTATTATTTTCGTCCCACCCGCCCCGCACAAAGGCTGACATGTCGAAATGATGGCCGAAGATGGTGCGAATGCTCTGGGGGACAGTTTGGGGCCGAGCCGAGAAGAGCCGCCCCACGCCACATGCGACGCCAATACGTCATGTGCGTGTGCGTCCCACGGCTCCAGCTCCATCTCCAGCACCATCTCGAGCCAAGACGTCACGAAGAGGGGAGCCGCCGGAAATGGAAAGATAAACAAACCCCAGCTGAGCGATAACACGCTCCCATTTGGCCGTGATTGATGCCCGCTTCCGAGTGATACCGGCCGCCCGTGGGTCCCCCATGTCCTCGAGGGCTGGGCCGGGCCGGGCCGGGCCGAGACTCGCCCGATGGTGGATTATGACGAATCAATGACTTTGTGTTTAATGAAATCGATTCGTCCGCCCTCCCGCTGTATCGGGGCTGCGGCGGCGGATGTTTAATGATCGCTAATAGAATTAAACTCTGCGGCGAGGCTGACAGCGGAGAGAGTTGGGGATCTGCTGCGCCAGCAGTTTATAATTCGAGCCGAGGAAGTTAAAAACACAATAATTACATAATCAGCTCAGGGCGGCCGCGGACTCTGCGGGCCGGGCCGGGCCGGGCCGGGACGGGCTGCAGGCAGCTGCCAGTAAATGCCATATTATTGACAATTAATGACAAACCGGGCGAAATCCGCGCGGTCGCCAAATGCGCCGCGTCCGGCCCGCCGAGCGGACGGAGGATAATTAACAGGCGCTCCAGCTGGCCACCCCACGTCCTCCCCTGCCCCTCCAGTGCATCTCGTTTTACGGTCGGCCGACTTCTCACAATCGGAAATTTAAATTATATTCGCGCACTTTTTCGCGCCGATTTATTGTTAATTAGCGGGGGCGGGCGCGGCCTCGCCAGGGACCTCGCGAGGGCGGGGCGTGGTCCAGGGCTGTCGCACTCAATCACATCGTCTCGTGTAATTCCGTTAATTGAAAAACAATGTTTGCAATATTTATGTGACAGCTTCGTCCCGTGACAGGAGCGCCGTGCGTGTGAGCTGAGGGGGACGGGCGGGGGACTCCAGGTGGCCCAACCCAGAAGTGATCCGAGTCTGACGAGCGCCGCGTGACGCAAGAGCGGATTTGCATCTCAAACAAATCTGCATCGCGATCGCCGAATTTATTTCGGTTCGTTTTGTTTCTCCCTGCACGTCGCCCTCGCATCCTCCTCGCTCCACGACGAGCCGTCGTCTGCCTCGTCATCGGGGCTTCGTCGCATGCCATTTCGAGGATAAACTTTGCAGAATTATTCAATATAAATATGCGAACTTATTTTCTACTTGCGCGACTTCTGCTACTTCCGCCACTCGCCCTCCTCGTCCTTCTTCTTTTTCCTATTCTCCCTTCTCGTCCTTCTTCTTCCTCTTCTCCACACTGTCGCCACCCGCTTATTATGTTTGAATTTGAATCTCAGTCCTGCTCGCTCGCTCGTCCTCGTCGCCTCCGCATATGTATCCGCCGCTGTCGCCGTCACCACTGCGTCTCCGTCGCCGAGTCATTCCATCTGCTCGACTGCCATCTGGACCCTGCCTCCGCGTGTCGCTCGGAGCTTTTGTCGCCACGCCTCGCCCTGCGTCGTCCGCCCCTCGCCCGACCTCCTTTTAATTCCATCAAAGACTTCATCATGGGAAACAATAAACTTCGTGGCGTTCTGTGGAGTCGCTTCGCAGCCGCGTCTGGCGCACCGTCCTCGTGACGTCGGGAGCGATTGGGCGGCCACCAACCGACCCCCGCCCCCTCCGGCCCCGGCCCCACTCGAAACGAGGACAGCAGATGGCGAAACTTGCAGAGGAAGTATTTTTAATAAACATTTTCGTGAAGGTCTGTCTTCCATTCTCTGCGCTCGTTCGCTCGCTCGTTCTTTCTTTCTTCGTTCGCTTTGTCTGTCTTTGTGGCTGTCTGTCTGTGTGCGGGGCGCAGATGACGGAGACAGCCGAGGAATCGAAGGACAAGTTTTTATTCCTCTTCGGACGGTTCTGACTCGGTCCCTAATTTCGCCATAATGAGCGGAGTTACGAGGGGAAGTCGAGCGAACGATCAATCTGGCTCTCTCATTCTTCTCTGGCCATCTGGGCCAAGGACCTTCGTTCCTTCGCAGGTTCGATGCGAGTTTCTTCACGCGGAAGGCTGTGACTGGGAACATTCCTCTAATAAGAGGACCCCTGGGGAGAGCTGATCGCCTCGCGCATCGCGTCGTGATCAGCTCCGCGTTTAATTCACTCAGAGGGACGTAAAGCTGACAAGTCGTAAACCCATAATCCGCGCGTGATCCTTGACCAGCCGAGCTGTCGCGTCGTCGTCGTCCACCTTCGAGGAAATCCGTAAAATGTAAATGGCGCCATGATTGCGTCCCCGGGGAGGATCCGCCGACACCCGGCGCGCTTTACGAGGCGGCCTCGTCAGTCGTCATTGTTCGTCGGTCGGTGGTCGTTGCTCGTTGGTCGGCGGCCGCGTCAGCACTCGCCGCCATAAACGGGGGCAGACGTGTGTCCAGGGTGCAGCCGGGCGTGGGGCGGCCGGCCACAAAGTGCTCATAAAAATTCCGACAAAGTGTCCATTTTGTTTTCCATCGCATTTTCAGCAGCTCCGGCCCGGCCCGACTCGAATCGTCTCGTCCGGCTCCAGATACGGTTGCGAGCACGGAACACAGAGCTCAGGGCTCCAGCTCCGAACGCTCGTTGCGGAAGCAGATGCATATTCATGAGGGGGATCCGAATTCAGAAATGGCACTTGGAGTCGCTCCCGGGCGATCTCCGAGCTCCTAATACAGTGGCTTCCGATGCCAGGAAGCCCACACGCCGTCCTCCGTCCGTCGTTATCGGCCGCCTGCCGCACCAGGAGTCAGTCGTCGGGGCTGGAAGCAATTACATGACCAGCATCGAAAGAACCCCATTTGCATTTACAGGTCGCCGGGCGGCGTCTGCGGCTGCGACGACATGTGCGACGAGGGAGGGGCGAAGGAGGCACGCAGCGGCGTCCGGAATGCAACTCCATTCCAGCCGAACGGCGCTCTGATTAAACCAATTCCGGCGACGGCCTCGTCCTGGCTCCGCACACAAAGCGCGAAGAATGCGCCAGGCATCCGGCCCTCTGGAAAACTTCTCCGGACGAGGGCAGCCTCCGCGAAACGCGTACGCGGATCGGACTCCGGGCTCGCGTCTGCAGCCAGCCACGGTCTGAGTCCTGAGTCCTGCGGCATGTAAAGGTAATAAAAATGTTTATTGTTGTCACTCGAAGACTGCGCCGTGTTCTCGAATCGTTCCGGCGCCGTGCGGGAGTGGGCGACGAGGCAAATCTGTTCTTTTACGAGAGGTTGTGTCGTCGTCGTTGTCGTCGCCGTGGCTGTCGTTGGCCTCGCCTCCTTCTCCGGCTGACGCACGAGACTCTCGGCGCTCCTCGTCTCGGTCCGATGCTGCTCGGCGTATTCTAATTCTGGTCACTCGGAAATTCAATATTAGCCACCGAATAAAAAAGTTACTGTCGACCGCCGTAAATTTATTTATTCCGAGCGCGGCAGGCTGCGACTGTTATTGTTCCGGAATTATGTCCGATGCTGCCGATGGGGGGGGGCGGAGCGTTGGATCTGCCATCTGGCGAGCCAACGGTGGGGCGTGGGCGGACGACGCGCCTGCTGCCGAATTCAATTTGTATTCAGCGCCTCGCAAAATTACTAAATTGCGAACGTAAAAATGCTCCTGTCGGCGCATCTCGGGGCCGGGGGAGTCGTTGATGTTCTCGTGGATTGCTGTAATAACCGTTATTTATGGAGGTGTAGCCCTCTCCCCCCGTTCATATTGTATTGAGCATCCTGGCCGAGACCCCGAATAGCTTCCTTCGGTCTCTCTTGATCCCGATCCAGCGTCGATGCCGGAACCGTTGGTAACTCCCCCATTTCAGGCAGCTTCCACGGCTGCATCGTCACACGAGTCACACGAGTCGACGGCCATTGTTTGCAGGCGCCACTCGTTGGCGGCCATCGATGCACGCATCGCAGACCAGACCACTCCGACCCGCCCCACCCCGCGCTAATTTTTAATCACATAATTTCCGTGTAATTGAGTTGCGGTTTTAAAATTAAATTGCAGCAGGGCGGCCAAGAGACCCCTAATTAATTGTCATTGGCCGTCAGGACGTGCGGGCCATGGGAGGCGGGGCTGGAGCCACCGCGAGCGACACTTGATGGACGATGGGTCAGGTGTCCATGGTTGAAGGGTCTGGGAACTCAAGGGTCTGGGATCTGCGAGAGAAACCCAAAACGTCGCAACGAGTGGCGAGTCTCCCAGTCTATTCGGGCGAAGGACTCCATTTGGCTGCCGTCGGAGCAATCGCAAGTATTGTCATTAGGGCCGTCCTCGCAGGGTGACTCTGCCGGCACCGGCCCCGGCACCGCCCCGCCCGCTGACCGATAAGACCGCAATGCGCAGTCAAGCGCGAGGAAATGAAAAGAGCCCCGCATTGTCTCTGCCGGAGACAGAGCAGAGATTAATCGGATGAAACTCACAGCAGTTCCGGTTCCGGCGCAATCGACGGACGGTGGGTCGTCGTCGGGCGGGCCCGGACCCAGTGATGCATTGACGGACAAGCAAACAAAGCACGCGCGGGCGGGGAGGACGGCTGAACGGATGGCCGGCCGAGTGAGCAGACAAATGGACAGATGAAAGTCACCCCAACTCGGCCCGGCCCACTCCGCCCTTCGAGCCATTGTTCGCGGCCCGTCGAAAGCGCACTCAAGTGTGAGCGAGCCGATAGCACAAAAACCGAATTCGAGCGCTACAAATGGGAATTGATTTCTGAGCCCCGACCACCCCCGATCCTCCCGGCCTGTGCGTGGCAGCGACGTGGTTGCAGCGGGTCCTTCAGCACACTTACCTGCAAGGAGAAGAGAGAGAAAGAGACTACATTTTAATACAATTCAAACGAAATTCCGAGAAAATTTTTATTTTATTGCGAGGCGAAATGAGAGCGCATGGAAATGCTGGCTCGGCAGGCCGGGTGAGGGTGGTATAGATGGGGAGAAGGAGCGGGGGCGGGGGTTGCACGAAATCAAATACTTCAACGCACACTCTGCCAGGACACAAACACACACTCCCAGAACCCCGAGCTCTCGGAGACACCCACGAGCAGCCGCTCCAGGTCTCCGTCGGCGGAGCCCGGGACCTGACGAATGCATCCTTCGGCACTTCCAAGGGCCGGGCGAGGAGTGGGGCTGGACCACCCGCCACCGCCCACTCCATCGGCCCCCTTCAGAGACGAGTCCTCAGAGCGTTTTATGCAAAGGCACAAAATAAAAAAACTGAAGTAAGAAGAATACGAAGAAGAAACAGGACGGCGGAGGGCGGGGGTAGCAAAAGAAAGGAAGACGCGGGCCGGAATAAAATGAATGGAAAAAAATTTACATAAAGATTTCAACGCTTCAACATCTTCTCGGAATGCGCGGTCGTTGGGGAGCGCGCGCGCCGGAACCGGAAGCGGCGAGCCGAGGCGCGATGGGGGGCGGCAGTCGGCGGGGGCAGCGCGCCACACAAGTCCTTAAGCCTCAATTGACGACTTATTCTGCGCCCCACTCACTCACTCGCCCGCCTCGCTTCGCCGCGCCCCATTCGCTGCTCCCCCAGAACCCGACCCGGTCGTCCTCCTCCCGTCTCGTCTCGTCTCGCTCGTTCCCTTTCCGACCCGGCCGACCGGGACGGTTCCATTTCTATTTCGCCCGCGTCTCAAAGGAAGTGGAAGAATATTTTTCACGAAAATGAATAATAAAAAATATGAAAACGGCGGCAAAGCGCGCGAGCGAGGCTGAATAATGGATGAAAATGGCATAAAGTGGATTTAAATAATTTAGGAATGCGATTGCAATTGTTCTCCGGCCTCGCGCCGCCCGATTCGTGGTCCACGGCAGTCGGTCCTTGGTCCAGGCTCCTCCGGTCGGCTGCTGCCGGGTCCTGCGAGGCGAGCTCCCCCGCTCCCCGGCGATCGATGCCCGCTGCGTGGTCTGTTATCATTTATCATTTATTTATGGCGTCGGCGCGGGTCGGCGTCGGAGGCGCTCGTGACGATTTGCATGTCGGCCAATTGCGGGCGGGCCCCCAGCCGAAGGGGGGCGGGGGGCATTTAACGGCGCCCGTGACGAGGCCGGGCGGACCGGGTCGGGCGACGTGCCACGAGCATCCATATTGCATGCGATTCGCGTCTCGCAAATCGATCCGGCTCAGCCCGGCGCATCCTCGGAGTGTTTTATTGCCGCTCGTTGCCGGCATTTATCGCATCAATATATTCATGGTGGGCGGCAGGGGGGTTGGCGCGGGCAGGGCGCCTCCGAACATCATATTCGGCGTACGTGCGACGCATCCGCTCCTCTCGGCGAGCGCTCGACGAAGGCGAAGACGAAGACAACGATGACGGAGTGAGCCTGCCGAGTGATGGAGCTGGATTTGTGTGTGTGTGTGTGTGGCGCTTGTGTGCGCGTGTGTCTGTGTGCAGAGATTGATTCAATCGCTTGTTTGCTCTGCAATTTGTTTCCGCTGTTGCTCGCAGCTCCAGCTGCCGCCGTGCCAAATGGGTTTTCAATCGACGCCGCCCCCTGGCCCCAATCGAACACGCTTTCGTCGCCAATTAAGGACGATTCGGCGTTGAAAGATGGCCGTCGTCTCCGCCTCCGTGGCCGCTGCACATTCGTCCCCCGGCCGTCTGTCCCGCTGGAGTAGATGCTCGAAGTCCTCCTCGGCGAACGGGGTCTGGGCCGAATGGTGGGCGGCGGTCGAGGACTGGGGGCTGGATCTGGGCCTGGTCTCCTCGACACCTCTCGACGTCTCCATTTGCATTTGTTTGCGTCTAATTTGAAACGTCAGCGACAGCACGACACGACACTACACCGGCAACAACAATGTCAACAACACCAGCAACAACAATGGCAACAACAACAACGACAACAATAGCAGGCGTTTACATAATCCGCGCGCACAAAAACTCCAGAAACAAAAACGAAAGCGCTTTCATTAGCGCTGAGTGGCACAGCGGGAGGGTGCGGGGCGTGGCACATTGGGGGGCGGGTGGAGACGACTGCTGCCACTCAGGGCGTGCGTCGAATGCGACATGTTGCCACTGCGAACACCGCCCCCGCCCCTCACTCTCTGGACGGAGCGCATAAAATACATGAGCACGTTCGTGGCAACAACACATTGGAAGCAACAACAACAACAACAACCAGTCAGAGGAATCACAACCACGAGGACGAGCCCCAGACCGAAACCGAGCCGAAGCCAGAGCTGGAGACGCGGGCTCCAAGACACGTTCTCATTAGTTTGAAGTGGTTCTGTCAACAGACCTCGCGGCTCCGCGTCCACCGCGCCGCCCACCACCAAAAGGGACCCGGTTCCGAGTCGAGTCCCCGCATGTGGCGGATCGAGTGCAGATTTGCATCCCCGCCCACATCTGCGCCCCCTCCTTTTTCGCGACGTCATTAACTTTCCATTAATGCCGCCAGCCATCCAGACGTCCGAACCCTTTCGGCTTCCGCCAGAGTCGCGGAGTAAGCCATCGCATTGTGTTCGATTCGGCCGAGCAGAGGTCGCCTCGGAGGATCCGCTTGAGCCCTGCTCGGGTCGGGTCGACAGGCGCAGAAGAAGACTCCACTCGACTCGACTCGACTCGACAGAGAACATATTGATTTCTAATATTTATACAATTCGCAATCTCGGCTCCTCCGGCGCCCCACGCTCCAGCTGGCGTTCGGAGCAGCTCGAGCCGGATGTCGGCAGGAGGAAGCGAGGGGATTTGCCTTAGACAGCGGCAGCCTTGCACTGATCCGGATGCTGATGCGGATGCGAGCACAAAGGACACATACAAATACGAGCAGGATACACGACCACTACAAATACTGGCGCGACACACACAGCCACACGACCACTCGGTTCGGCTCGGCTCGTCCGACCCGCTCGACATGTGGAGTCCCATCTCGATTTCACATCAAACACGGAACTCCCTCTTGGCTGGCCTGACAAAGCGCCCCCCACAGGGGGTGGACGGGGCGGCCGGATGGAATCTGCGCTCGGAAGCAATTTCCCGAAATGAAAATATACAATAATAAATATGATTTGACATCCGAGCGATGGCCGACCGCGCGCTCCTCCGTCTTCAGAGCCCGGTCTTCACTCGGCTCCCGCTGCTTCTCGGCAGAAACAGGAACCACTCTCGTGGCACTGGGTCCACATGACAGAATAATTTGACAGCAGACGTGCGCCTGCATTGACACCATTCGTAGTTGGCAACGCCACCTGCCAGCGAGGGGTTGCGGACAAGCGAGCAATTAGTCTAATGATTGCTGGACCGTCGGCCGTTGGTCGTCGGAGTCTCGACGGGATCACAACAAGGAAGGCAGGGAGGGCCCTCTGAAGGAACCACCCACAGCCCCTCAAGATGGCGAATCCATGTCCTGCTATGGATCACCTGTCCGAGTATGGATTAATCGACATGGTTGGTGGGAATCGACGTCAGTCTCGGACATGGGACAGTTGACGTTTTCGAACTTCCGTGCCATTCAAATGGGCCGACCGACCTCTTTCTGGTCTCGTCCTGTGCGGAGGGGGCGAACCCAAGCCAAGAGACAGGGGACTCACGACTCTGGTTCTGGTTCTCGAAGACTCTGGTTCCTCCGACACAGATATCGATCGATGGCCAGACTTCCGAAAGCGACCCGACCCGACCCAAGCCAATCCCACACCTCGCCGGTCACGTTCGCCCTGGTTCTGCGAAATCCCCAATGAGCTCCCCCCACGTCCCCATATCGATCTTTGCTCCTTCGGCCGGGAACAAGGCGCCACTCAAGTGGGCCCAGGGCTCGTTTTGGCCGTTTCTTCCTACTTCGTTCATTCACAATTAATTTGTCAGGCGTCATAAATCAAAAAATACAAGTTTCTCCGATTGCAGTCGAGCCATTTATTCTTCCGGCTGGGGCTGGGGAGTGGTTGGAGGGCGAACTGTATGAATACAGGGCCCACCCAGTCGACCCTCCGACATATGGCGACCTCTAAAAAAGTTAATTGAATTCTTGTTCGCAAGCGGCCTCCCGGCCCCCTCTCATTAGACCAGGGGCCCAGGCGCAGACTCCTGGCCGCCTGGGCCCGATTGCAAATCATTGCCGAAAAGTGCTTTATGTCCCGAAACGTGCCCAGCCGTCCCCAAAAGGGCGACCTGGGCCGCCGCACACAAAGCCTTCGTTTGTGCCGGGCCATTGAAGACGGCCGCAAATCCGATGAGGACACGAGGGGCGGAAGAAGGAGCAACGTCGAGAGCCCTGTTGTAGAATGACACTGTGTTAAATAGAGGACGGCGGCTGGCCCGATCTGATCGGACGAGGCTCGCGCTAATCACGTGACGAACGTTGTACAGCGGAGGACGACTCCTCGTCTCCTATGTGTCGTCGCACGTAATCTTCCTTTGAAAGCATGAAATGGACCCCACTCCGACCCCGGGTCGTCAGCAAACTGTCATTACTCGTCAACCGAGGGGGCGCCTGGCGCATAAAGCGGGCTTTGTGTCGTCCTCGCAGGTGAAGGAGCCGCTGCACTTCACGTTGGGGCCTCGTGGACTCGTGGCCTCGTAGCACGCGGGCCACATTCGCACCCTCGCAGGCGTCCCATTGTTTGTATTGGCGGACGTCGGCGTATCGACCGGCGAGCTGGCGACCCCAACCCCCGACCCGCCTGCGTCATGCGAGTCCATTATTCGAAAATAGCCTCAATGGCTCAGCCACCCTCCGGGCTGCAGCTATCAACGGCCATAAACTACTATGAATAACGACCCCGGCCCTCCCCGGGTCGCCGGAGGAGTCCTCCGAACCGAACCGAACCAAACCGAACCCGCCCCGCCCCCACACGGAGGCGGAGTTCTTTCGGTAGAACCATGGAGCAGATACAGTCAATAGCAATCGCCTCCATGCGCTCACGAGCTCGCCGTGTTTGCTCCCCCCCCCCCCCAACCAACGCCCCCCTGCTCCGGGTCCTGTGCGGACCGTGCGCCGAGCCCTTGGAGCCGAGCAAATTTATATGCAAAGTGCAACATTCTCAGCTTCCATCGATATCATTCAATTTGTTATCAATACAATAAAGGTCTCAGCTAGGAAATTTATTACGAGTTGAGAGCTGCGCCGCCGTCGGCGAGATGGGGGCGGGGCGGTGTGCGTCATAGATTACCGTCGAGGCGGCGGAGGTGGGCGGCTGAACTGGGGGCGTCCGCCTCCTGTCAGCACATTTGCATGGGGTGGGGTTGGATCTGGTGGAGGTTGAAGGGCAGGGGGCGGATTCGGTGCAGCGTCTGTGCAGAGCTGTTAATCGAATGCGGATCCATAAATATGCCGAGATGGCGGGGCGAACGTGCCCATTGATCTGGACTCGGGCTGGGCAGGACGTGCCGCCGGAGCCGATGTCGCGTTCGGCCAACTCGGGCCAGCTCCGGATCCCGATCCGGCCAGTGAAAGGACTCTTTGTGCGCACTAATAGTCCCCTGGGAGCCGTCGAGTGTATTTAGTGCGCTTAATTGATTGATTACAAACTCGTGGGGAGCGCGGCACACACGCTCCGCTCATAAATCAGGACGTGTTCGCCGGCTCATAATGTGTGACTAATGACACGGCTCCACCGGCCGACAACGAGTGGCCAGCGCCGGACGCGGCGGCCTCTGGTTCCGCTCGGGTTACGCAACTGGTGCGCCAGACCCGGGCGTATTCAAATCACTGCCCGTTGGTAATGGCGTAGTTATTGTTATGGCGCGTCTAATGGAGCGACGACGAGTGCCTCGTTCCAGCCAACCTCCTCCGGCTCCGGCCAACCCTTCTGGCCAAGGACGTCGCCGAGACGGCACAAGACCCGATAACTCGAGCATATTTTAATCGCACTGTCGACTTGGCGCGCGTCTCTCCCGTCATGGCAGGCGGCCATGGACCCGGGGCCAACTGCTCTCGAGTCCGCCTCAAAGGAGGCTGGGAATCAAAACAAAAACATCGACGGATCCGAGTCCGAAGCACAAACGGAAGCAGACACAGAGACAGAAACACAAACAGCCACGGAGGGAGGATGGGCGCGTGTGTGTGCGAGGACGTCGAAGCATCAAAGTCGACGCCGGAGGACGCCATCGACGGCCGTTGACGATGGCGAGAACAACTGCAAATAAAGCACGCTTAACTGCTCCATGATTCCGTCATTACCCAGCGCCAGTGCCGGCCAGCGGAGTCGGGGCCAGGACGAGGACGTGGATGATGGCGATGGCGATGACGATGACGATGACGAGGAGGAGATGCAGGACGACGGCGGCGACGCATCCATTGTCCCATTATGTCCAATTACTGTCACAATTACGGCTGGGAATTTACGTAGGAACTGCCGGCATCGGACGGCGTGCGAGAACGAGAGCGCTTGAGTGTGTGTGATGTCGGTTTCCATTTCATCCTCCGTCCTCCGGCAGTCAATTGGTGCGTCGGACGCCGACTCAAGTCGCAGTGGTGGGTGACGAGGCTCGAGTGGCGAGTAATAACGGGGGAGGGACGGGCGGCCGACGCGTGTCCATTTGATCCGCGTGCAGCCTCCGCCGCCAGGGTGGCTGACGACTTCCGCTTCTTCGCGGCTAATAGCTTCGCAGGTCATTAGGCAATTTGCTTTGGGCCGCGGCGACTCCGGGCCACGCTCCGCGCCCGATGTCGCACGCACCTGGCCGTCTAAGCGGGCCCTCGGCCACAGCCCGGGGCCTGTCGAAGCGAGCAGTGGGCGAGACCGAAAGACCGGGGACGAGTGCCGCCATTGTCAACAGTTAAAAGTTGCTTCCGCTCCGAACAAGCTCCGGGCTGGACCCGGGTCCACCGCAACGTGGCGAGCGCCCGGACCGCCGAAGCGAAAACCCGCCGGACGGCGCCCGACCTTCCGACCGGCTGGACAAAGCAGCCAGTGGAAACTTCGCCCGGGCTGCAAGACGGCCCCACTTCCGGTGTGCGCCGCCCCCACCGCGCTCCAAAAAGGCCAAAGTGTAATTTTCCTCGAAAGTTTTCTTTATTCCGGCTCCGCCCCGGCCGCTGCCCGCCTTGCGTCGGTTGTTTCGTTTTAAATACTTGCTGCTTTGTTGCTTAATTCGTCCGCCCTTAAGATGTCGCCTTTGTTTGGCTTCCTTGCAGCTCGCAACAATTGCACAAGTTTCCGGAAGTCACTTCTCCGCGTCTCCGCCACCGCCACCGAAACTTTGAACCGACCGCCGCTCGCCGCCCCGATGCAGTTGCCAGGACATCGTTATTAAAAATTTCAATCTTAACGGCCGGGCCGGGCCGGAGCGGGGGCGGTCGCTGCCAGATCTGATTAGATTCGCTCCAGTGGCTGCCCCGGGCGGACAGCTCCTCGGGAGCCGCACATAATGCCACTCGATCGGGTTACGAGGACCGTGCGACTGCGGAGGACAGCGAGCACTGCGAGGCCTCTTGACAAGTCGGGCTGGCGACGGTGGCGAGGGCGCGGGCGTGGCAGGGATCAGCCGCCCCTAATGCGACAGGACCTCCTCCTTGTCATCTGATCCAAGATGACACTTGATGGGCACATTTGCACTCGGCCACATCGGCCCACAGCCTCCACGCCCAGTCCATCTGCTCTCTCGGAGCCCAGACCTCGACTCCGACTCCGACTCAGACTCAAAATCCAACTCAAATCAAAGGAGCACAAAAACAATGGCCGGCCATTAAACAAAAGAGCCAAATGTAAATAATGGAGGCATTGTTGTTGTTGTTCTCCTTCACATCATCCTCGTCGTCGTCGTTGTTGCTTTTGTTGTTTTAGTCATTGTTGTTGTTGTTGTTATAGTTGTCGTCGTCCCCAGAATGTTCGGCTAAATAGGACAAAACATTTGTTCAACAATAAATAAACACGACCGGGGAGCGTGTGCGAGGGGCGGCCGGGAAGGGGCGGGCCGGGGTGAACGCAGCAGTGTGAGTGCGAATGCGAGTGTGGCTGTGGCTGGGCGAGCGCAGACGGCAACAAGAACAACGTCCGGAATGCGTGTTGCACACCCCCGACGAGAAAGTGCAATAATTTGCATGTTTGCTCAGCGACGCCCGGCCGCAGGCGTGGGCGGGAGCGGAGGCAGGGGCGGGGCGGAGGCATGAGAGTGATCAGCGTCGTGGATGGGGCGTCGTAGTCGCAGTCGGTGGCTGCCGTGACTCGCCGGACGGACGTCGGATGCGAACGGGGCGGCGGGGGCGGCGAAGTAAAGGTCCTTTTGTAGTTCATTCGGCCTCTCAGTGAATCGCACGCTGCACACGAGGACGACGACGACGACGATGAAGACGAGGCTCTAGGACGAATTTCACAGCTGGGAGGACAGCGAGTGCATCTCGTCCGGACAACAATGGCGGCGGACGCCCCTTCGGCAAGGAGCAGCCTGAAAGTATCCTTTCAGAGAGACTTTCGAACACGCCTGGCGGGGGCGGAAGGAGGGACGGAGAGACAGAAACAGAACGCGCTCTAATTAAACGAAGATCCCACGCACACATCACGCAGGATCAGCCGGACAAGTGCGGGCCGACTTCGGTTCTCCTCCTCCTCCCACACCTTCGCTGGACAGAAGTCCTTCCAGGGTTTTCTGTGGGTTTAGAGGAGAAGCCAACGGCCGAGCCACATACGATTGCCAATAAATTCCGACTCGAGTTCGTCGTGTCCAGTGTCGGCCACGCCCCCTGACGTCGGAGCGTCGAGGAATTCAATTCACCTGTCCGACCGGACGGAGGAGGGGCATTTGTCCGATGTAAAGCAATGAACCCGGCGGCCCGAGGATTTCCTTGTCTGGCCATCGACAATTTAAACCTTGGCCTTATCTGTGCAGCGATGGCCGAGATGTCCTGCGACGACGACGCAGGACGAGCACTCGATCCGTGTGTTTTCTGCAAAATATGCGTTTCTGACCCGAGTCTGCTCCGCCAAACGTCCCGCACCCGCCCCGATTCATCCATTCCCGGCGCGCTGGGACACGTCAGCAGATAAAACGACGGCGCCCTCGTTCGCCCCGCCCGGTCCTCGTCCGGCGCTCGGGTCGATGTTACGTGAGGCAGCAACTCGAGTCGAACAAAGGCATTAATCAGAACCACCGGCCCTGCAGCCTCCGGGACGCATCGGACGCCCGCAGCTCGACGTCGGATGGAGGACTGAGGGCCGTGAGGACGAGGACGAGGACGAGGAGGAGAAGCAGCCCCTGCGATGATAATGAAGCAATTTGAATTAATTCCGCCGTGAGTCTGTGTCTGTGCGACTTAGATCCGACGTGCGGTCGGGGCAACATAAAAGAGCAATTAAACCGGCCCAGTCGGCCCAGGGCGGGCGAAGGTAGGGCACGGAGAAGGGGGAAGTTGGGCACGGAGCTGCACGGGAGCCGTGCTCGAGTGCCTCATTATTGCTTCTGACTCGTGATTTCGGTCGCGAGCGACTCCGCGCGGCCCCAGAGCGCACTCGCCGACCCCCGCTCGTCGGAGGCGAGTCAGGGCCCCGAAAACCTCCGCAAATTTATCATTCGCCGCAATTTATAATCCCGCACATTGAAGTTGATTGCTTGCGCCATGAATCTCGCAGCGCAAGTGCGCGTTATTTGCACAAATGGGTTTTAAAGCTCCTTCTCCGCCGACGCCAGCTCCAGCTCCAGCTCGAGCTCCTCCGAGGCGAGCGACTCAGCAGTTCTTTAGAAAAATCGACTTGAATGGAATTCTTTGGCAAGTTAATAAAACGAGAAGCTGCCAAGACGCGGACGAACAAATGACGCCCGATCAGGACGCGTTCGAGGCGGGCGCGTCGAGGTGACAGGAACCTCGAAGCGGCGGTGGCATCGTCGGGCTCCGAGCTCCGAAGAAATCCTCTCGGAATGAATGGTCGTGTGATTTTTTGCACTTCAAGTGTCGACCAAAGCCGATTTGCTGCACTCGGTCGCATTCGCCACTCGTTTGGGTTCACACACACCGAACCCCCACCCTCCCCTTGGCTGCTGGTGTCGCTTTCACTCGACTCCGGCTCTGTCTCTGCAACGCACTCACACATACGTGTGCGCGCAAGTGTGGGTGGAGGCTAGGAGCTGGGGTAATGGGCGCATGTGACTGGGAGAGTGTGCTCGCAGAGATATGAATTGAAGCGTGGCATTCAATATGCTCCACTTGACGACTTGACGACGATCCCTCTCCACGAGCGGCAGCAGGCGACGACGCAGACGCGCTGCTCCAAGGCGCTGTCGAAAGTGACTGAAGAGCCTTGAGCAGCACCTCGAGCAATGCGATCGCATCGCACCCCCTTCTTCCGCTCCACCGGTGCGAGCAGAGTGTTTGAGGAAGGCAAAGAAGTGCTCCATCATCGGGAGAAAGGAGAACCCGAGGCGTTTCTTTCAGAGGATCCAAGAAACCCAGGAACCTCATGGCCACACGACGACGTACAGTGGAAGTAGTTATCGTAGGATTATGTGTAATTTTTTGTTGGTTGGGTGATTTAGACCGATTTAAAATTAATTTCAATAATTTGTATTTATTAAAAACAAAATATTTGGAATATTTTTTCAAAATTAAAAAAAAAAATTGTTTTTTTTACTTTATTCAGAGTGAGTAACATAATGTTTTGATTACTATTTCGTTAATTAAAATTTAACAAAAATTTCAAACTTTTCAAATAACTTTTTTTTAAATAATTAGTTGTATCTCTTATTAGAGTAATATTCATGGAGTCATCGTTCATTATAATTCTAAAAAAAAAGTAGATTTAAAAAAAAAATTTCACAAACATTTTTTTTTTTTAAATGATTATCTAAAAATAATTCCCAATTGAAATGATGGCAAATTAAGATGCATTTTGACAGTGAAACATTAAAAAAAAAATTTTAGGTATTTGTGGTTTTGAAATTTGATATTAAAACAGTTCTAAACGTAAATCTAAAAATATACAGAAAATTTGAACATCAAAATGAATTATGATCCCCTTTGGGATTTGGATATGACAGAGCACAAAGGACACAAGTTCGCAGAAACTCACAAAACCAGCATGGACAGAGGTCCTAATGGTTGCAATAGGATTCCTCGCGGGAGCGAACAACGAGCGAACCGTTCTGGAGGAGAACTCAGAGTTCCCGATCCACCTTCGCGTGATCTTTGCTCAATCGCAGGGACACCGAGCTGCCGAGTGCGCAGTTCGCGAATTCCCGGCCCAAGTGAACGGCAACTTCCGGCCGCGAATCCTGCAAATCTCTCAAAGTCCTCTGATCCCTCTGTCGACCGCCTTCACATACGAAATGAAATTACGACTGCCGCCCCCTGCGCTGCCTCGCAGACCCCACCAACTGCCTCCCCAACCCCGCAGAAGCCCCGCCGCAACCGAGTAGACACAAGCTACAAGCGAAGATAAACATTCAACCGCTCTCGAAACAATTTTGTGGAATATGAATTTTAAAAACCGTCCGGGCCAGAGCCACGTAAGCATCGCAACCACAATGAATACACGAGAACTCAGCTCGTCCGGACTTCATCCGAGCTCGAGTGGGGGGGTGGGGTGGCGGAGGGCGGTCGCCGCAGAGGGCCGCGCAAGCAGTTACAGCAGCGTCAGGCGAGGACCGAGAATCGCCACGGATTCAATCCCGGCCACTCAAGTATGCTCCGCGGTATCTCGTTCTCTGCCCGAAGTTTCCGCCCGCCTCGAGTCTGCGGAATCACGGACGCGGCGCAGTTGGCCGTGGCTATTTACGTATTTGCCATTGCCTCGTTGTTGCTCTGTTACTGTTGTCGTTTCCGCTGTTGCCACATCCAGTGCGGCCGTGGAAGGGGTTTCGGTCGTTTGTGATCGTTGTTCTCCCGCTGTTTGCCCAGCCCCGGCCGCCCCGTCCAGCCCGCCGACTGATGACCTGTTCGCCCACAGGGAAACAATCGAAATATTATTCATTTCATTGGAAATAGAAAGAGAGGAGCCGGCAACAACAGCGCCAACAATGACAGCAGCAGCGCGCTCCGGCCACAGCCGAGCAGAAAAAGTTCGACGCAATCTCTCTCTCATCTGCGGTTCCACAGAAATTTTAAACTAAACGAGCGTCCGTTCGGCGAGAGATTAATTCGCCCCGGCCAGCGAAACCGCAAAGCACGCTGACGGGGCAGATGGGCGCGAGGGGGCGTGGCAGGGGAGGGCGAGTCGAGTCGAGCCCGCCAACCGACCGCAACTGGACTAAATCTACTTCGACATGCAGTTGCGTGTTGTTCTTGCTGCTGCTGCTGCAGAAAGTGGCCGTGGACCACAGAGGCGGAGGGCGGGACGGGGTTTTGTCCAGGGCGCTCCCATTGGCGGCGCCCACAGATTTCTCCAAGGGCCCTCCGCTCCACTCGCCGGGCTTTCCGCCACTGCGTGACTTTCCGCCGCTCCGCATCACTCGAAGTCACTCATACGCACCGCACTCCAGCGCCGTCGACGGCAGCTGTCGACAGGACGCCCACCCCGAGGCCGAGGACTGAGGGCCGGACAGGACGCGACCGCGACGACATCGCGCTCCTAACGCGCAATAAAAACGGCAATTGTTGACGCTCCGCGTGCACGTGCACGGGGCGAGGGCGGCATCCACGCGGCCAAATATGGACACAATCACGAGCACCAGAACCAGCAACGGCAGCAGCAGCAGCAACAGCAACTGGCACAGACACACTCCAATAAATTATGATACATGCGCGAGCTCATTCATTTAAATGTCATTTTAAACTCCAATGAAATTTTATGGTTTTTATTTCTGCGCGGCCGAGGCACCGGCTGCGATGTCGACGGCCGTCCGTCCGTCCGTCTGTCCGCCCCTTGGCCGCTTGCTGGGCTAGGGCGACGACAGCGACAGTGACAGCGACTACGCGGCAAGTGGCAACATATGTCGGAGGGTCGAACCGCGGCCCATAAATCACATTAATTCTGTATCGCGGGAGTGCGAGAGTGTGCGAAAGCGGGCTCCGTCGAGGCCTGGTCCAATTAGATGCGGCCCGCGAGAGTCGTCGCCCAGATTTCGTACCTGGAGGTCGTCGTCTCTCGTTATTGAAGGCTGGCAGAAGGACATCGACAGGAATTTCGCTTCAGAACCCGGTGCCACAAGGGCGAATGAATCCATCGTCAGGTGAAGTTTGTGCAATCAGGATGCCCTCGTATCGTAGTCCCTGTTCCAAGCACCTCGATCATGGCGCTACGTCCCTTCTCCAATTACCCCGGAAGACCAAGCGTGGAAATTCAACTCGCGGAAGTCTTCGCACCACCCTGAAGAACCCGACGGACGGACGAAAGGGGGGCGGACGCGCCCCCCTTGAGTGGCAGACCGAGGATAAACGAGCGCTGTCGTGCGGCAGCTGTCGACTGCGTCTCCTGTCAGTCTGGCAGCCGGCGAGGCGCACGCAGTCAGACGGCGGCAACCCACTTTCTCCAGGACTCGACTCGACTCGCGCTCGCAGTCGTCTTCGCACGCGAATTAATTACAAGGAAACACGCGAGCATCCAACGAACTAATTTCATTAAAAAACAATTTTTATGATTTAATTATTTCGTGATGGAGCACGTGGCGAGAACGCGGGCGTCGGGCGAGGAAGCCGAGAAGATGCCTCAGCCGCGATTTGCGGTCGACGCCGCAAGAGCCAAGACAGCTTCTCCGCACCTGCTGGCGCATAAATTATTGCTGCACGGCCTCAGATATGCATAACACCTCAAGTAGGCGCGGAGACCGAGGTGGGGGCAGGGGGTGGGTCAGCCGACCGCCCACCCGCGGCAGTCCGGAGATCACCGGAGCAGATATGCTAATGAAGTGGCGGCCCTTGGCCAATGGACCAGGCCTAATGCGATTTGCACAAGGAGCCCAGAAGTTCCAGGGCCTCTGTCCTTGGGGTCCCAGTGGACAAACCGAGTTGTCTCTGGTGGACGTCGACTAGAGCACTTGGGCTGGGCTCCACCGACCGCGGTCTGGGGGCCCGAGTGGGCGCCCTCCTCTCGCCGGTCGCAGACAGAAGCTGAGCCATTAAGTCCGGGCCAGACGTATTAGTTTTGCTTGAGCGCGCAGGCTGCAACGGCTGCACGTCGCCCGCTCCTGGAAGATGGCGAAATTACCGCCAGAGGAGCCGCTGGCACCGCTGCCAAAACGTTGCTGCGTCGACCCCGGACCCGGACCCGGCCCGGTTCGAAGGACGCCGTCTGGCGGCCGCAGGCAAATAAGTCAGACGACCCCGAGCACAAAGGAAATTCAAATGACGGCAAATAAGGGCAAACGGGACAGCTCCCTAATACGACACAAGATACTTGCACCGACCGCCGGCTGTGCATCGACTTTGTGTCCGTCCGTCTAACTATCTGTGTGTGTGCGACTCCCTGTGTCTCGGAAATTAGTTTCTTTCACGTCAAAGAATCCTTGCAATGCTCGTCTTATCGGCTGAAGTCCACCGCAAATGCTTCTTAAGTGAAATAATACTCCGGGCCAGCAACAACTCCAATAACTGAGCACCAACAACTGAGCAGCAACAACTGAGCAGCAACAACTGAAAAGCAACAACACAATAGCAAAGCAGCTCACATGAAAGCCAAGGGCTGCGCTCAGGGCCCCAGGACGTCGATGCACCGAGACGAGTCTGGGCGTCCAGAGCGGCCACGAACGGAGCGCTATTCGACCCGAAGCAGCCAGGCGCTCAGCCGAGCCTCTCCATCCCGGGCTGAACGAGGATTCGGCCCGGCGGGGATCCACAAGACGCCGTCGTGAGCGGCGGAAGTGAGTCCTCTCCGCCTTTGACTGGCCGCCTCGCAGTGTGAGTGACACGCAGAGCAAAAGGCAGACAGCGTCGTGGGACTGACAGACAGACAGGAAGTCGGACGGAGAGACAGACCGACAGAGGGACACCGACTCACTTTCGATTACGGACACAGCCGATGCATACACAGCTTCGACAGCCAGCGCAGCCATGAAACACTCGAATTGGCTGTGACAATCGTCGTCCTCGTCCTCGGAGGACAACACTGACAATGGCACGTTACTGGCTTTGTTGTCGTTGTTGCCGTGTTGACAGGAGCGCTGGCCAAATTGCTTTTTCCCAATATCGTTCACGAGTGAATGGCAAAGGACAGCGGGCGAAATATTGCCGTCACGTCCGCGCGTGGAGGGATGCGTCCGAGGTTCGGCCTTTTGCGTCCAGTTCCCGGCCCCTGCGGAGGGGGACTGAGCGAGAGAGGCGTGTGGCCAATTGGAGGGCCCTCGGCTATAAAATTGAATTCCGCTCGCTTTTGCGTCAGTCGGGGCGAGTCGAGGCGAATCGTGTCGAGCACCTGGAGCAGCCTTTGTTCCTGGCGCCAAGAGCGCTCCAGCCCCGAGGAGCCGGCGTAATCGTGCAAACGCTCGATAATCGCCGCCCGACTCCCGGTCGAGGGCCCAGGATGGTTCTACTCCCGGCCGAAATAACGCAACTAATGACATCGCCGCTATCGCCGCAATCAATCTCGTGTCGCTGCACAAAGATTCTAATCAATCCTCACACTTTGAACATCAAAAGTCATTAATTCGTCAAAAGTGGCAGCGTGCGAAGCGTCCGCGCCACGCCCACCGACCACCCGCCGGCGATCAGCGCCTCCGCCTCCGCCCCTGGCCCAGCTGGCTCAGAGGAGCGGAGACGATTGGTCGACAATAAATATTCCATTATTTTCCTAATCTGAAATGGAATTAAGTTCAATGAAGCGCGAAACAAAGTCGGGACGAGCGGCGCTCAGCCGTGGGTGGGGCGCAATCAATGGGCTTATCTGGAGGAAAGTCGTTTCGGAAGTTCGGAAGTCGAGTCGAGGAGTGGATAAAACTGCCATTCACAGTAATTTCATTAGCGAACAGAGAACTCCGTGCGTCGCGTCCGGAGGCGATGACGACTTAATGCGTCGTCTCACGCATTTCTCCAAAGGGGGGTCGCCCCGTCCGGAGTGGGGTCCAATTAGGGCTCCAGAGGGCCGGAGGAGAGCCCGAGGGCAGCCGATCGGAGTTTCGCACTGGCGCTGGTCACCCTTTGACCTCGCCTGACCAGCCGACCTTCGCCCCACGCTCGCTCCAAGTCTTCAAATGGAGGCCGACAGATGCTCCTGCCCGATGTGCGCCAGTTGGCTGCGAGGGCCGCTGCCGAAACGGGGCGAAAGTCGGCCGGTTATTGATCAAACATCGTTCCGGGAATAGCTCCGGAGCACGTTCGTGCTGCGGCTGATTCGGCGCCGGTGCAGGGCTCCGATTGTCATTGGGAGCATATTTGAATGGCTTTTGCTGCACGTTGTTGTCCTCGTTATTGTTACAGTTATTTCCATTTCTGTTGTTATTGTTGTTGCTGTTGTTGTTATTTCTGTTTGAGAAGTTATTGCCGCTCGCGCGAAACAGCAGCGACGTCTGGATTTGTCAAGAAGTCAATCAAAATCCCAATTTACTGTTGTTGTAGGCCGAGTGGAGTGGCGCGACAGCGAAAGCGAATTTAAAATGCAAATGGATTCGCGGGATTCTCCCCCTGCCACCCCCCGCCACTGAGGGCGAAGTTCGTCAAGCCGACAGGGACAGAGACAGGAATATATATATATATATAGAGAGAGAGAGAGAGATAGAGAGTGCTTGACTGGTACTTACCGGACCGAACTGCTCGAAGTAGCTTTTGACGTCTTCCAGCGTGGTAGGCGCCGACAGCCCTCCGACGAATATCTTCTTCGTTCTCGTCACCATCTGCAAAGAAGAGGCCAGGTTACATTCCGTCGAAAATCGATACTCAAACAACGTGGGTGAACAAGCGCCACCCCCCAACCCCCGGGCCGACCCGATTGCGAGGCGGCGAGCTCTCGTCTCCCCATCGACGGTTGACAACAGCGCAGGAAGCGCGCCGGAGCCGAAGGGAAGACGTCGCCAGCAAAATGTTTAACGACAAAGAGTCGAGGCGAACGTGCATGTGCGCCATTATACAAATAATACTGCTCCATATACGACTATCTTAATGGGATAAACAGTGTGATTACAAAACGGTATTTCGTGCACTCGTCGCCGGGAGCCCGGACTGGAACCGGCTGGGAACCGGTTGCTCCCCGGGGACACGGGGCAGAACAGCGTCGTCCTCGTTGTAGCCTCGTTAATGAGTGAGGAATCAAAGCGTGCTTGTTGTAGCGACCGACCCACAGACAGACAGACATTCAGTCAGACCGTCAGAGGGTGGCGAGAGGACGTCGATCCGTGACTTTCCGCATGCTGCGAACTCAGAGCCCATCGAGGGTTCGACCGCGTCCTCCCACAACACACATCGACGGATAGACAACTTCTCGCCAGTTCAGCCCACACAGACGTAGACCGATCTTTATGGGTTCGTTCGTTATCTGTATTGTGTGCTGCGTCGTGTGTCCCGTGCAGTTAAGCAGACGAAATATGGGACAAGGATGACTCCCCTTTTTCCCGAACCCCCTTTTTTTCCCCCACCGGTCCAACACTGACTTCGCCGACAGGGTCGTCAGCGTTTAAGGACCGGATCATAAGCCCTCGGAGCTGGGCCCTAATTGCTGTGAACCCACAGCCCACAGGGACACCCGTACAGTGGGTGCCACAGCGAGCCAGAGGACCAAGTGGAGTCCTCTCTGACTCGCCGGAGAAAGTGCTCCAGGTCCGAAGCACTCGGCCCACTGTCGCAAGACGCTTGACGGGTGCCCAGTCGGGACGGAGCGACGAAGCCCGAGCAGCTGGAATGAAAAATTTACGTAGTCGCAGTCGCTGCTGCTGGAAACGAGCTGAGCGAGCAATCATGACGACTGCGTCGAGCTGCCGGATCGAGTGGGTTCGGGCGAATCGGGTGCTCGGAGGGTCGAGGGTTCCTGGGTCGGAAGGGGCTGCGCTCGCTGTGCCAGCAATAAACTTCACACAATGTCGTAAAATTAAAACACTTAAGCAGGAGCATGCCGAGCTGAGCACCGACCCCGCGGTCCCTCCGTCTCCGTCTGCCAGGTCCGTCCGCCGCCCGCGCGCCAGCGACGTCGCAAGCAATATTTCGTGGACGGTTTCGCCGACGTGGAGCGAGGGAGCGGGTCGGAAGCGAAGCTGTAGCTGCTCCTTGTTATTAAAATTGCAATGTTGTTAAAAAGTGATTTGGACTGAAATTCGGAGCTCGGCAGGCAGCGAGAGCGGAATCCAACGGAGTGCAACCATAATTCATTCCCCATGGGGCGGGGTTGGGGGCGGCCCCAAGACGGATGATGCAGTCGTTTGTTATCTCCTTAATTTCCCCGCCGGAGTTCTATCTTTGACATTTGCAGTCGACGGAAGCGAAGACGGAGCCGGAGCCCGATCGAGGTGAATAATTGAGACCGGATTAAGCGAGAAAATTAAATGGTTCGAACGCTCGCACATCTCCACCTCCTGGCGAACGAAGACAGCGCCTCGATGGCCCCAATCAGCGCCACCCCAGCGACAGCTGTCCGGCGATATTGATGACCTTGCGACGACGGGCGAGCGTCCACTCCCAGTTGTCCACCTCCCTCCGCCCCACCCTCTGCCCGGCACTAGCACTCCCCGAAAACGGTCAATTCCACTGATTGGCACGCGGGCGTGAGCGCCACGCCGGGCAGCGGCCCTGATTCGATGGCTGATTAACATTTCTTAATTAACTTCGGAACACGCTCGCATTTCCGTCGCAGGCCACGACCCCAACTGATTCGGCCGAGAGACGATGCGTGGAAGAAGACGAGGAAGGCGCCTTCTCTCTGATACCACGGAACCATCGACTCCTGGTTCGTACGCGGAACGAACCGCGAAAGAGACCAATATCTTCCGTCCTTCTCCACCCACGTTGAGACCAGAGCACTTCAAGAGCGGCTCCCACTTCACGCCGGAATCCACGGAGACGAGAATTAATTTAACACTTTGTCGTGAATTATTCATTTCGAATAATTCCGAAATCTGTCAAAAATTGTGTTACACGCCATCGCCGCCTCCGAACCTCGCCCGCAACCCTTTGCGAACTCGTGGCGGAGGCCGGAATGCAATTTGAGAGCCCGGCAAGGTTGCCTCATAATTCCATTTAATATTTAATGAGCGAATCTCGCTCGCGATAGATTCCCGGCTTCTAAGCCGGCGAGAGCACGAGGATGGCTGCCACATGTCGGGTCCCAGCGCACAAAGGGCGCGCCAGGGTGGGGGACCCGGGGCGGACCCGTCATCTCATAATAATTACAATTACAAAGTGGATGTTCCGAGGCGCTCCGTCGCCGGGCCGAAAGGATTTATGGAGCCGTTTTCGTCGCGGATGACGAGCTCGTCGTCGTCGCTTTTACACTTTCGCATAAGTAATTCGCGTCGACCTATTGAATAATTCTGCGTGGGATTAATGCGTTCCGGCGCAGATCCCGGAAACCCAGTAGAGCCGGGGGCGGGGGCCACTTACCACGCTCGATTGGGAGACTTTGGAGTTGCGACGGCAGAACAAATCGCCCACTTACGCGAGCGACAAATCTCGAAACGTCCCCCCGGAACAGGGACGAACAACCCTTGCGCCAACGACGTCTGCAACGACGTCTGCGGCAGACGGAGCGACAACAAATTGGAACATGCGAGGCCGGTCCCTTCGCATGGGTTGCGAATGGCGCATTAGTGCCGTTTTCGAATTCATTTGCACAAAAAGGTGCGGAAATTGGATTCCGGCCGAAACTGGCGCAAAACGCCCCTAATGATGTCTGCGGACACGCCCCCACCTCACGCCCCCTGCCAGATGCAATTACGCAACCTGGGCTCCCCGACTTCGGCATCGAGTGCTGGGTCCCAAGATGGGGCGGACACGCTTGTGAGAAGCGGTTGGAATCGAAAGGGTCGAAGCGAAGACCTTTCGTCGGCGGACACTCGTCCTTCGCAGGGCTTCGAGTTACGCGCACATGAAACCATATTTGCATACAATTCAATAAAATTTATTTGAAATTCGAATTGGCCACCCGGCGTGGACTGAAATGTGACCCGGGCTGGTCACGGGGGAGACCGTCCGGGAGCTGGCAAAGTTCCTGGCAAAAGTCCTGTCTGCTCCGCTTTTGTTGGCTCGGTGCGAACGAACGTCTGATGATTTATGGACCGGAGATGTCCTTGTGACGGCGGCGCGGGCGGGGGCGAGCCGAGCAGAAAGGATTAGAGAACTTTCCTTTGACAAGGGATAATGTGGGACAAAGTTCGTTACTTTGAAATGGCCCGGCCGGACTCGACCCGACGTCTTCAAATTTGATTCCAAGATTGATTGCTCCAATGAGTCGGAAGACATATGATATGTTATTGCCACCGACCTAATGGATCGAATTGTGCCGAACTTCACAAAGGATTACCGCCAATTGCTAACTCGACTCCAGCCACTCTGGGGCTCGAGACTCCTTGCGGCAATACATTACCGTTAATGTCCGGGGATTAAGACATTTAATCGGAACACGCACACTTGCCCACACTTGTCCGTAATCCCCGGTTCTGACGACTTAACACACGTGAGGAGAGGCCGAGAACACGTGCTCTGATTGATGCGGGCCGAACGGGGCCGGCGAGGCCTCTACACAAATCAGTTGGCCCGATTGCCTGAGGCTGGGAGAGCATTTGTGTCAAGTCGGAAAAGGGTTCGTCGAATTTGGGCTGGAAGCTGGAAGTTTCGAAGACAATCTGTGCACGTTTCGACATCTACTCCAGGACCGCAACCGCTGATCGTGGCAACCCCGGTTCTGGACCGAGTTTTGCGCACACGCTCTCCACACACATATCCTCATGTTCTTCCACACACACACACAGTCTGGCTGTGTACCCGCACCAACAACAACACCCAAGTCCCAATTTATTTATGCATAACAATAATGAATATTATACAACAAGCCCAAAATGTAATTCTGTGTAATTAATTATTAATTTATGCGCATACATTCGAGCCATGGCAATGTTGTCGTCGGAGTCCTGTCGTCGGCGTGCGGGCGGCTGGCGACGAGGTGGGCCGTCGGAATGCCGGAACAGGAAGGATGCCGGCTGCTGTGTGCTCCTAATGCAATGCTGAATTGCCATTAAAAGTGTCCACGTTCTCGTCCGAGCGGAGCTGGCGGAACGGACAGCGGATACGGAAGGCTCGACTTGGCTCCATTCACGGAGCTACCGGCCGGACTCTGACTATTCTCTAAACTCTCCCTCTCAACTGGAGAGAGAACCACCGCCTGCCTCCGCCGCCTCCCACAAGCAGTGCACGCAGCAAAACACAGCGGTTCATTAAGGACGACGCAGGATTCTCCGGCGCTCGGCCTCGGCCAGCGGCGGCGTCATTAGACGAGCCACGGCCAGGGCCGGAGACAAACGAGGGGCAATTAGTCGTCGTCGTTGGCGGCGGCGGCGTCTCCGTCGAACGACCGTCGCCGAAGATCGGCAGATGGGCGCCGGGCCTTGGAATTTGTCACTTTTCGCATTACCGCCTGACGAATGGGCCGTCATTAATAGTCGGCCGGAATCTCCGAGGAGCGTCGGAAAGAGTTGCATAACTCATTAGGAGGGTGTGGGCGGCGACCCACACACACACTGGGATCAATTCGGATTTTAATTGGAATCAAACAAATAGGGAAACAGCAATCGCTCAGAGCTGCTGCTAATGGTCCCAATAAATCTGGGCGCGCACGGGCGAATTTTCATTATGTCTTGTGCGGCGACAAATGGCGCGAAGACTCGCCGCCATTTAATTTTCGCTTAGGCTAGGCGAGGGGCCGCCGTGACAAGTGGAAGCGAAATCAAATGTTTCCCCATTAGCGTCCATTTGCCGCTCTGAATGGGCCGAGCACTGAATGAGGACCGACGAATCCGAGTCCAAATCCGGCCGCTCATCCAGCCCCGGACCCGGCAGTGCTTTGTTTCGCAAGGTGGCGGGTTACTTTTGCTAAATTAGAGCGTCCATTAATCAACATCAAAACCACTTTTCGGCCGGCGATGTGAATGGGGCCCGAGCACGCACTCGGCACGCACAGACAAACCCATCGGCGGCCGGCGCACGCCAAGAACCCATCGCCCATCTTCGCCGCGGCCGAACAACCGAACGACCGAGCAACCGAACGGGATGGAAACACAATCAGCCGATGTTGGGTCGGTCGCAGTGGGGTGGGGTCTTCCACGAGGAAGACCGAGGAAGAGAAGGAGAAGGAGCATTCGAAGGAGGCGGAAGCAGCGAGTTGCCAGATACAGAAGTGACCAGGAATGGGGGGCGGTGACGGAGCTCGAGGGCGGAACGGGGCGGGACGGCAGGGGGCGTGTGGAGCACGAAGATACGGATTTGCGGCATTCAGGATTCACAATTCACAAATTCACAAAAACTTTCTCCGAATCCTTTCGATCACGTCACACGCCACGCCACGGCGGGCTGAGCCGAGTGTTGGATTTCCGCCGATTCCATTGAAAGGAGGTCGCTCGTTAGCTAAATAAAACATCCGAGTCTGCAGGGGGGCGCACACAAATACACACACAAGCACACGCACGCACGCACACACACACACATGGAGCGGACCCCATTCGAAGGCACGCGACGCTGTTGTTCGCATTTGCAAATGGAATCGCCCCCCGCCCCCTTCAGAGCGGCGCTGACAAATCTGTGTCGCACTGAAGACGGGAGCGGGACCCGGGAGGTTGGGATTCGGGTACCCCGCCTCCCACCACAGACCTTGAGGACGACGTCGTCGACAGCGAAATCGAACACGCACGTGAGCGGGATGGGGCGCGAGTCGGGGCTGATCCAGGGGCATCCAGCAGCGATTACTTATTTATGATTGGAAATTGAATCGAATGGCGGGAGGCCGCCCAACCCCGTCAAGTGAAGGGGTCGCGGTGGCCCCAGCATCGCGCTGCCACGAGCTCCGGCTCAACCGAACCAAAGCTGACGTCCAATTCTAAGTCCAGGACGGAGACGCCTGGGTCGCCCCCATCCGCTCAGTCGGGCGGTAAAAGCGTCAGGCTGTCGAGAGGCGCGTCAAGTGCAACGCGTGCTCAAGGAGAAAAATTAGCATCGTCCATTGGTCTGGGCATCGTTCGAAGCCTGCTGCTCCCTTCCTGCCCTGTTGGCGCCACTTTTGGCCACCGCAGCAGAAAAAGTGCTGACGCGTGGGGATGGAGTCTTGTGGCGGCAGCACAACTGAAGGGAACGAGAGGAGCGGGTCCGCCGTCGACCTCATGCCTTTCAAATGCACTCCGACGGAAGCTTGACCGTAGTTTGGGTGGTTGTTTAGTCGCGAGGACCCGCACTTGGACAGCGCAACAGGAAACGAGACCGTGGACAGGTCATTTGCAATTGCCATCGCATCGAACCGCAGTTGTTGGAATACATTGGCGCCGTGCACCTTCACACCCTGCAGCCCACCTGTGCAAATGAATGCATTTATGCGTCGACCGCCGTCGTTTCCGGTCCGCCTGGTGATCCCGACCCAGACCCGACACGGCGCCCGCCAAATCCGACACTAGCCTCTCGGCCTGCGGCGTTATCTCCCCGAGCACTGCATTAAATTCGCATGTCGAGGCCCCGTCGACCCCGCGCAGGCTCTGGCGGAGATCGCGATTGTTGGCTGCGGCGCTCAAATGAAATTGAAAACTGCTTAATTTGCATAAACCAGGGTCCGCGGGTCGACTGCATTCACGGCTAAGCACCAGTTGGAGCCAGCTCCGACCGCATTCGGCGCCTCTGCGGCTCATCGCAATTACTTTTGGTAATTACCTTGTCTCGGACAACTCGCAGGTCTCCCTCGGCAGACTAGAAAGCGCTTCGACAAGGCGCGGACAGACAGATCGCAACAGTCGGGGGCTCTCTCTTCGCTTAGTGCCGAGAAACTACCCAGTCTTAGCCCAATGAGTTCGCGTTGCCAATCGTCCTCGCCCGAATGCCCTCCACTCAACGCAGTTTTACGATCTCTTCAATTTATCTTTAATATTTCAGCGATTAATATCCTTGTTGTTCGGCGAGTGCGACGATGGCGACGGAGGATGCGACGCCGTTCACGGACGAGTGCATTCGAGTCGGCTGGAACGGGTGCACGCAAACTCACATCCATTACGTCGAACAAGCTGCTGGGCTGTCGTCCTTGTGCTTTCAGTTTCAGTGGCAAACAACCTCCGCCACGAAGGAACGAAGGAACAACAACGCCAATAACAATGCCAACAAACAATATCAACACTGCCAACGGCGCTTTCTTCCCATTGACTTCGCGCCACTGCGGAAACCGAACACACTCGACGAACGACGGAGGAGTTCCGAACGCACCACGATTTCTTGTCGCGGCGATGTTCAGCCAACCCCGGCCGGAACTGGGCCCCCCGCGTCCGGCCGCAGCGACTTCCGGCGGGAGGAAACCGATGCGGCTCGCGATGTGCCGTGGTCGTGGTCGCCCTAAACGCCTCAACGAGAGGGGTTCCGTGCTTCCTTCGGGGGTTGAGTTCCCGCAAGGATTGGATTGGGGACGCGCCAAGATCGAAGCGAGATCGAGGTGAGGATGCAACAAACTTTGGAGTCGCACCTGCCCCACCATCAAGGATTCTGCGATTGAAGGAGGTGTTCGAGGGGGGCGCAGGACGGAGATCGTCTGCAACGGAAACATCCGCTTCAGATGCAGTCTGACGTCGCTCAACGTCGTGCACCGGGATCCTGCACAATCGCAATATGGCTGTCTCTCACTTCCATACACACATACACACACACACCCACATCCACAGGCACTGCCACACACACACACACACACACGTTGGCATACGACATGTAATTAATGTATTCAACGATGACTCCATTGGTTGCAGGCGCCCCTCGGCCCCCTCGCCGCCCGCGCACCCGCAGCCTAACGTGTAATTTATGAGGAACTTTTGTTTTATGCAATTTGTCATTGGCGTAGCTCGGGAATATGTTAGAATGGAATTGAACGGGCCGGGGCGGGACGGTGTTGAACCGACCGGGGCGGGAGGGAATGGAATGCCGTCGACGTTGATTTCGCCAGCGAAGTTGCTGAAAGTTTTTTAATTTTTCGTTTTATTGCCTCATGAGGTGACTAATGAGTGAATGTTATACATGAACTAACTGTGCAGGAATGCTTCCTCCATCTGTCCGTCCCCTCTGCACTGCAAGCAGCCCGCTCGAATGGAGCCTTTGATTTGATTAATGTAACAATTTAATGAGGGCGAAGGTGTGCGAGAGTCTGTTAATTAAATACGCCCCGCACTCGACGAGTGCGCGGGTCGCGGCCCACGGCGAGGGAACAAAGCCGACCTGGGCGAGAGGGGGGAGAGAGCGAAATCAGCGAAAACAATGCCGAATCTACTGTGGCACCGGGACCTGCGAACCTTGAACGGAAGCAAAGTCTGAAGACGATCCGTCAGCCTGAACCGAACTCCCCAAGCGTGGCCTCGACACATGAGTGCGGGAGACGCACCCGAGCACACGGCGAACTTTAATGAGGAAGCGCCACCCGCACCCACCCTCTCCACAAGTGGGATAAGTAGGATAAGAGGTCGCACTCGCTCTTCTTCTCATCGCTCGCGATTCACGGGCTCGCCATCCGAGCGAAAAATAGCGCACTCGTCATCACCTCCTCGGCTCTCGAGAGACTGGTTCCGGACTGCTGGAGGAGAACTCGTTGGCGTGTGCGACTGATTTCTGAATGGCATCTAATGACCCCGCGACTTAACGAGGCCTCGAGTGGCGGAGGGGCGCTCGGAAGCCACTTCAGGGGATTCGGAATTACGTGCGGGCCATGATAATCACGGCGGATTGCACTGCGATCGCTGTGAGGCTGTCCGTACAAGCGGGCGTCAGCGAGTCCCAAGAGAGAACGCAGGATCAACACCTCGTCGCTCTTGCAGCGCCGGAATCTCCTTTGCGCGGCGATGGCAAAGCAAACACTCCGGACGCCAAGGAAAACACAATAAAATCACTCGATGAAGTTCAAGTCCGCTCCCCCGGGACACACCGGCATGGTCCCATGGCCAGACCCGCACCCGGCCATGGCTTACTTAGCAAGTTGTGGCTTTGTTTTGTTTTAATTTCGATGCTGTGGAAAAGTTTTTCATTCGCCAGCTAAAAACCAAGTTGCTTCCTTCCGGCGGGTCGGGGAGCGGGCCCGGCGATTGAGCGCGAAGAGAAGAGTTCGGAGCCATTGGACAGTGTCTGCAGATGTGTGTGTGCTCTTCCTATAAGGCGCTTCGCCGAGAGCCCACTGTCTGCCCGAGATGTTACAATATCAAGTTAATTGTTTGAAATAAGTGCCGTTGGTGAACTCCGGCAACTTTGCCGGGCCGGCGTCAACGTCAACGCCGATACCAGCACCAACGCCACCTCCGCTTTGTTGCCAGCTGAAGGAATTCGCCGGCGGACGAGTTCGAGTCGGTGTTGATCTTTCAAGTTGGCCCGGGGAGGATGAATCTATTAATGATAGAGTCTTTTGCAGAAGCAGGTTTTACTAGGATGTGGGGCCAATGAGAAGAATGTGGAACCAATGCGAAGAACCACCTCTTGGTAAGAGACACGAGAATCTAAGGCTAGAAGTGAGTTTCCCGAAATCAGCTTGCTACAGCGGATCTACATCGAACACGTTCCCGGTCTCAAACGGAGCTCTGCGACTTTCGTCTTGAAAGGAGGAAACAAGGTTCAGCGACGACTGTTAGATAAGTCGACGGCTTCCAAGTGCACATGTGCGCACATCCTGGCTGGAGACGACAGCCATCCGCCAACTGCAGACGCAAACCCGGAGGCAGGAGCTCGCGAGCACACACAGACACAGGCAGAGTCAGAGGAGCAGACAGCTTTGAATGCCTATCGTTCATCGATGCGTACATGACGGAACCCGCCCCTTCCGCTCCCCCGCTTCCGCTTCCACCAGAGAACAGCGCCACTCGATGTCGATTTATTAAAATTTTAATATCTACAAGACGAGCGCGCTCGCACATAAATACGAAAGCCATTGTGGATAAATGGGCCTGGGGTGTAGCTCGGGGCTCGAAGGCACAGCAAATGGGGGGCTGGGGCGATGGAGCTCTGTAACGCAAGGACTCCTTGCTCCGACTGTGTGCCAAGGCGAGGATAAATACAACAAGTACGACGTCTAAATCGCCTCCGACAGCCACAACAACAGCTACAGCTACAGCTACAGCGAGAGCGACATCGACATCGGCACCGAAATCGAGGAATAAAATAAGTTATTTCCTCGGTCCCAACAATAAGGATGTCAATAAGAAGCCTCAGCTGTCGGCGCTGCGAAGCTTCCTCCACGCACCCCGGAGCACGCCCGCACGCCCGAGAGCCAGAGCTGTTGGCAACGACATCGCTGTCAACACTTGGGACGCGGTGTTCAATTACCGGCTCGCGTCGCAGCCGCTCCGAGGACGAATCCCGCCATTCCAATTGCGAGTCGCGATTGATTTCGCTCAATCGGTCGTGCTTATTTGCCTCGAACACACTTCGGCTCCGGAGACGCCGCTGGCTGTGCGGACCCTTCGAAGATGTTGTTTTATGAAATTTCAAACAATCATCTCGGAAAACCAGGAGAGCGGACAAAAGCAGCAGGGGCGAAAGGAAACAAACAAATTGAACTAATAGAGTTGTTAGCGTTCAGTATTTACTTCACAATTCTCCCTCGCCCTCTCCTTATTCGGGATTTCTAAGGTTTCTTCGCACTCTTCCACATGGCTGACGCCGAGGAAGTCGGTTCTGTCTATGTACAGAGACAGTTCAACTGAAGTATAGCCATCCAGATATTCCCGGCCGACGATTCCAAACTACTCGTCCATGTCAGCACGGTAGATCTCCCAATATTGGGGAGCTCTTCGGCGCAAACATGAGCGCGGTCGGTTCATTGCAGGACCTCGGCCTGGGAGGAGCGCAGCTGTTCGCTTACGAAGCAGTTTCCACTTTGGCTGACCAGCGAAAATTGGATAAAGCGGTTAAGCCCCAGTGCTTACGGCGCTGTAAGCCCAGGGATGAAGCGTGTTCCCTTGCTGATCCACTCGACGTTTCACGGACAACTGTCCACCACGACTCCAGAAGGGGACGTCGAAGTGGAAATAAAAGAAACAAATAATGTGAGGCAATTTGTCTATAAAAGACAAACCTGCCAACGTCGCCGCCGCACATCCAGCCCGGGCAACCCCCACCCCCGCCCGAGAGCCAAATCCGTCCTAACAAAGCCGGAACGGCCGAGCGTCCGCCCACCCCCAACCTATTGCAGCCGCAATCGCTTCCTTTCTTTTCAATTTAACCATCGCCATAATCCTATCGTGCCTTCGTTTTAATACTATCAAATTTATTGTAAACTATTTATTGAAGTAAAGTAAATCTGCAGGACTTGCGGTGAGTTACGGCCATCGACTGGAACCCGTCCGTTCGGCTGGTCGATTGCTCGGTCGAACGTCGGTCCGTCGCTCCGTCGGTGGTCGGTCGGTCGGTCGGTCGCATCCCCTCCCGAGCTGTGAGGCCATTACATTTAGGACACTTATTTAGTGAGCTAACAAAAAGGAGCGCAGAAGAGAAACAAAACGTACGACAACAACAAAGCAGAATAACAAAATGGAGAACAAAATCCTCCGAGCGAGTGCAGTTGGCCGAGAGGACAGGACGTGGCCATAGATAGTCGTTGGCGACGTCGACGACGACGATGGGGCAGATGGCTATAGATAGGTGTTTTTCTGCAAACACAATCCCCCCCTCCCATCCCATCACATCTCATGCCACACACCACCAACCAACACAGCCAAACAGACACTCAATTGTGCTTAGCACGACCAGCAGAGTCGTCGTCCTCTCCACCCCGGCCACAAATCCACTTCATCCACTTCAGCTTTCTCCGCAGATCGAAGGCGAAAGAAAGGCTGGCTCACTCGCCCTCGAGAGCTACGGGCCTCATCCTCCGCTGAATTGATGCCGCCAGACTGTGTTTTTATGGCCGAGTCAATCAATAAATTTACTTTGAGCGAAGGCAGCACGGACAGCTCGGAACATTTTAAAATTCTGGCGGAAAATTCGTTCCTCACTCGCCTCAGTGAGCGTCGAGTGGAATCAAGTCGCCTGACTGATGGCTGCAGCCCTTATTAGCCGAAACTCCGGCCACAACGGTAGCGCTATGAAGGAAATCGGGGAAATTGCTGTTGAGGTGAATACACGTCTGAGGCAGGACAATAGAACCATCAGAAATACGTATTTAAACGATATTTAAGAAGCTCCTCCACTGAAAGTGATACTTCAACCCTACAAAGGAGAATTCAATCGCGCCATTAGAATCTATGCCAATGACTACACGAATCACCGTGGAGCAAAAACTTTCTATACAAGGATTCCTTCAATATCGTGATGTGAAGACCCATAGTTTATCGTGTTTTAATAGAAACTCCGCGGTTGTCGAGAGGGAGAGTGAATACAGCCGAAACTCCACTGTTCCCGATTCCGAACCAAGTTTAGTGGTAACATTCCGACTTTGGTAAAAACCTAAATAGCTACTCCTCGCGTTAGAGAGGTCGATGAGAGGTCTTTGTTTGGCTGCAGCACAGTATTGCAACAATGTTGCCCGAGAAAGCCCACGAGTTCTTCCTCGGCTCAGGTGGGCCTTGGAGGAAACGATTTGGCCGGAACCCGCCTTCCGCCGGCCGAAGCGCCCTGGACAAACAAATTAAAAGAATATTACGGCCGATGATATCGCGGCGCACTTGCGTCATAATTACCGGACGCGTTCGACCCGGGACCCCACTTGACCCAGGTGCCCGCCTCCCGCAGACGGAGCGGAGCGTGTTGGCAGCACCAACACAGGCACAAATTAATTTATTGCATGTTCTTGTCAAGTTCTCGCGTTTCCTTGCGGCCCTCCCGTCCCGTCGCAATCCGGCCGAATCGTTTCTCTCCCGCGTTCGAGCCCTTTGGGATTGCTTTCGTGGACTTCCGTGGGTTGCGTACGTCACGGTCGGACTTAGTGAGGGAGGCGCTACTTACAACTAGTTTCTTGGTAGGAATGGTGGCGGGAGCTGGGACTGGCGGACTAATCGCTTTGATCGCCTGCGTTGGCGGCTGGAAGATCTCCGCTGGCTGCTTGACGTAAAACAGATTTACTCCAAAGTGTGAAATTTTGTTGGATTTTTAGAACTGCTTCACGAAGAAATCCCACGAGTCGCGGCGGGCACGACTTCGCACGAACGGCTCGTTGTGCGCTTCCGGCGGCGTTCGCTGTGGCTGCAGGACGCGTGCACGTCGCTGGCTTGGGCCTCGTTTGCTGGCTCTAACGCTGGCGCTGGCGGCACTGGCTCTGGACACTTTGGACACTTGGTCACCTGGCTGCGATGCTTTCCCGCGGGTTCTCGAGCTTGCGATTGTCGGCAGACGTGTCGGCTGGAGGATGCTCGGATGCTGTTCGACGGATGCTGGTTGACCGGAAGTTGCCCGCGCGATTGACTCTGGTGGTTCCGCTAACCGTAAACCGCTACCGTTACCGTTAAAAATAGTCGCTACAAAGGTTCACAACGATTGAGAAGCTCTTGTTGTTGAGGTTGACTGAAGCTCGGAGGCTGATTGCAATTGAACGCGTTGAGTGCTTGAGAGTGCTTGGTACAGAACTAGGCTACGCTACGGCTGGGGAACGCAACGACTGATGGACTCACTTGCCTGATAACGACTGAAGGGCCCGCCGAGGAGCCGAGTCGAGAGCTCACCGTCGGAGAGTGGGCGACGGGCGAGCGAACGGGAGAGCGGCGGCCGAACGAGCGAGCGAGCGAGCGAGACAGCCCGATACAATGCGATGCGATGCGACTGAGATGCGACTGCGAGTCGGCGAGTGAGCGCGTGTGCGAGCGAAGCTTCCGCTGCTGCTGCTACTGCTGCTGGAACCGCTAGAACGAGAACGGGAACGACGAGTCGGGGTTGCCGTGCAGAAATCAATTTCCTCCTGGTGTGCGAAGCGACTCCGGCAGCGGAAGTGATTCGGAGAAGGTACAGCGCGACTCGCTCTGAGCTCTGCGTCGGGCTGGCGGAGGTTCGCGCGCAAGATGCTGGAATTGAATGCGAGTGTTCGGCTGGCGGCTTGGAAGCACCCGACGTGGGCTCGTGGACGGAGCGCGCGGGGGCGAGACGAGACGAGACTGAGGTGAAGTCTGGCGGAGAGCACGAGGACGTTGTCGAGCGGTGGCGGTGGCGGTGACGACGATGGCAATCGATCGATGCTGACTCGTGGAACGCTTGTTGGCGAATGCTACCAAAACAGACGAGATCCTTGTCCGGGGTCGCTCGCGAAAGTCGTCGTGAACATGGACGGGGGGGAAAGGGGACGAGAGGACGCTCTCAGGACACTCGGAGCAAGGTTTCCAGCGAGCCAGCGACGCTCGCGGAGAGAGCGACGACGAGCGGAAATTCCTACGTAGTGCGGGTGGCGCGCACACACACACACACACACGCCCCCTCACGGCGAGTGCACCGGGACGTGCGTGATAGGAGCCGTGCGTGCGAGTGTGTGTGAGTGTGTGTGTGCACGGGCCCGAGTGAGTGAGTCGTGCGAATCGTGTGTATAGCAAGTTCGCAGGCTTCCTCTCTCCCTCTCACGCTCTTCCAACGCGAGCGAGTCCTTCCAGGCGGGGGTGGGTTGCGCACGGCCTCTGCGCAGCTGCGTCCCAGTCCCAGTCCGACTCACGGCGCTCTCTCACTCTCGCGCGGCGCTTTGTTTTGAGCATCTTTCGCGGGGGAGCCCCTCGGCCCCCTGTCACCCGACCCAGGCGATTTTATTGCCTTTGTTGGGCTATCAATTGACAATTGCAATGTTGACGGCAGCCCGCCCGAGGCTAACCGTGCGCACAGACAGCGAGCCCCCTACCGTCAGCCCCAGGAAGCCTCCCCCCCCCCAGAGCAAGCTGCAGGCCTCCTGCGATGGCGTCGTTGATCCAGGTACCCGGAAGCAGCGCCAGGGAAGGGCTTCGAAGGTGCGCGACCACGTCCGAGTGCTGGCGACTCCGGCCGCCGGCCAGGAGGGAGCCTGACCTCCAGGTGGATGCAGGACACGAGCGAAGGACCCCGGGTCGCCCCCGTCGCCTGCACACACGGAACCCAAATAAACGCAGGCGCAGAATCGCTCCGAGCCTTCGCGGAAGCAGCATAAATTCGCAAAATTTTCAATTCAACAAAACTGTCAACTTGACATTGCTCTATGTGCGTCAGCACCCGCACGACTCCGACTCCGGCTCGGTCCCGGGCCGCCCGCGTCACAACACGCTCCACCATTACAGCCGTCTCGCTCTCGCGCCTCTCCGACTCTCTCACCCCCACCCCCCACAGGGCCCACTCCACTCGACTTCGCTCCACTCGCCGAGTGATTTACAGGTTTTAAATTCCGACACTCACAAACAAATCACAGTTTTACCGCTACAATAAAAATCCCTAGGACTCAGCGCCGAGGATTGTTGTCGGGAAATTTACTTTACTTCGGACGAGGGGAAATTTCCCACTCGCGAAAGACTCGCGCACTCTCCTTCGCGATGCGCGCTCTCGTCGCTCTCCGAGAGCCGGCCATGCGCAGGGCGGCCTCGCTCGCTCGCGATACAGCTGACATGGCTGCCATGGCACCTTTATCAGTTGCCCCTCCGTCGCCCGCCCCCGACCAAGCGGAGGGGGTCCCCCCCACCCAGGTTTGTCCTCTCGGAGCGCGTCGTGTTGTGGCCGAGGGCATGCGATACCGATGATGGCGCTCACTGGCACTGGTATTTATATCGCTGCCGATGACGATAATGGGAATGGCTATGGAGCCAGGTCCGCACGTCCAGAGCGGGGTGTGAGCGGCTGTATACGGACTAAGCCAACTTAAACAGTTATTAGCCGAGCGACGAGTGGCGAGGCTGCGATTGATTCCGCTTCCTCTGCCGCAGACTCCAGGACCAGGACCTCTACCCCTGCAGGGAAAGTGATTTTCAGATCAGTGGCGGCGGGACCGGGGGTGAACGCACAAAAGGAAGTCGGCCCAGTCTCTTGCAGAGCAATTAAAACACTTCCCACGGGACAGATTGGAGCTCCAATCAGCTTGGCGAGCGATTCCGAACGCCAGCAGAAGCGATTATGGCCCGACTTCGCCGAGCGACACCGAGCGGCCATCAACGCAGCCACTCCAAGTTCGCTGCCAAGAGCACGACGCTCGCGGTCCCGGATCCGGGTCCCGGTTCCGATCCCGAGTGGACGTGGGTGGTGGCGGAATCATTCGCGCTACCTTTTTTGCCATAATCGTTCATATATCACACATATCGCGAACTCTGCGTCCGCCTCCATCTCCCGCCCTTCCTGCTCTCGACTACCCCCCCCCCCCCCCCCCCCGGCTCCCTTGGCAATTCCGATCGGAAGCGGGGCAGGGCGACGGAGACGGAGGCTGGGTTGTGGAAGCCCCGCATATTTGCGCCGTCGTAAAATAGGTGAGTAGTGTTTGTTGTATTAAAGCAAAGTTATGGCAAACCGATAACGGGGCATAAATAATAACGGGCGCAGTGCTCCCAACGGCTCCCCGGGGCGTCGGCGTCGGGCGTCGGGCGTCCGTCGCGGCGCACATGAGGAACAACCGACGGAGGCGTCGCTGATCGAACGCGATTCTTTCGAACGTGCCTGAAGTGGGCCAGCTTCGTCGGCTTTAATTGGCCCGGTGCTCCTTGGCCGGGCTCCTCCACATCTGGCTCGCCACGCGGGTGTCTGAGGGTGCGTCTGCTGCCAGGATCCGCGCCAGTCACGCGAATCGAATGGACCTGGCGCGACCTCCCCGCGTCGCGGCGTTATCTCCGAGTCGCTCCGAGTGTTTTTAACTCGAGCGCTTCCCGGTCCGCGCGCGCCTGGTTATGACAAGCAAGGGTTATAAATTACGCCCGGGCTAATTTGTTGCGGCGCTCGTGCTCGTGTTGGTGCGCGGAGCAGGCGACACCGTGTTTGTTTCGGAGAGATCTCCCCCGGCCGCCTCGCGCGTCCTGTCGAAGCGCGCCCTGCATTGATTGCTCCCCCTAATTACACAAGATACAATTCTTTTGTGGCTCTTATTTGCAGGTTCAACACTTTTTCCCTTCGCAGCACCGCTGCCCCCCCAGCCAGCCAAGCCAACGACCCATTGTTCGGTCCCCACGCCAGCGACGTCCGCTTTGACAGTCGTGCTGTTGTGTTCGTGAAGGATATTAATGATGCGTTCGCAAGCCCGGACGAGGATTCAAGGTTTCTTCGCACAATCGAGTGACATTGTGGAAGCGGGCGAGGGGAGTCGGAGTGAAGGGGAGGAAAGATGAGACGAGAGAGAAGAGAAGAGTGTGCCCTTGCAGTGGGGAGACTAATCAGTGCCCGACAGACCCCTCAACCCGCGTCCCTTGCACACGCCCCCAAGTGCGGAGCTCCAACTCGGACAGACACGAGGCGGCTCCAACTGCGAGACATCCCCAATTTCAGAAATTCATGTCAAGAAAATGTGACAGCGCCAGTCAATAATCACGGGCTGCTTCCCTGGAAGGCCTCGCAGTGGGGGTGGAGCAATAATTGCCAGCAGATTCGACGTTTTCACACGAGTCGAACAAAAGCCGCATCCAGACGAAACGAGACTCGTCTCCTTCGAACCCCACCGCGCACTTTCACTTTCACATCGATTATGGACCTCTATCTGCTCTGGTGCTGAGAAATAAAATGTTCTGTGAAAATTTTATTTATTTCTAATCTTTTAGTCTGTTATCTCCGTAAATAGTACAACTCCCTGGGTACCAAATCTATGAAAACATGTTTGCACAATTTGTATTTAGTTGATGTAAAGGCTATTGATGTCCTTACATCGAATGAATTGAACGAGACAAAAGCCTCCCAAAGCGCTCAATGGGGCGTCCAGGATGGCTCTTACTTTGGTTATGTGTGGTCAAAATCCTGGTCAGAATGACTATCGGTACTCTTGTGGAACTTTTTATTTGGCCTATCGAGTGGGTTTATTAACCAATTATGGAATAATTGATTTTCAACCCGATGCCCCGGGGTCGCTCGGAGCAGCCGGGCGACAATGAAACTCGACTCCCCGTGCTCTCTCTGCGGCCGAACTCATCGGCGTCGCCGCGGCAACCGACAACGACCAGCGCCAGAGCCAGGTAGATCTTAATTAGGGCGTCGCAGGCCGAGTGGCTGCGTTTCGAGGAGGATATTAACAGGATATTAAATTGCGAGCTATCGGATCCTAAGCGTGCCCGTGCTCCAGCAGCCGTCAACAGCCCACAACTCGGAATCAGAGCCACGCCATTGAAGAAAATGTGAAGAATCCGTGTTGTGGCCACGGCTGCCAGCCACGAGTATTTGGGCGAGGGACGACGACGAGAGGTGGGGGCCACGAGGAGCACGAAAAAACAGCAGCAGCGAAGGGGAACTTCGGAGCAAAAAGTTAAAATAACGAGACAAACTAAAACTATCCTCGAGATAAGACCCGGCTCCCACTCGTCGGCCCGCGCTCCGCCCGCTCCAGCCACGGCCCTTCGCCTGCAGACTGCAGCGAGGCCAACTTTTTACGTGGATTTCAAAATTTAATCAAATTAAACTGGCTGCGCCGCCAGCGCTTTCCCCCACGAGTGGAAGGTGCAAGGCGCCTGTGGCAAGGACGACGACGACGAGTGCAGGGGCGGGGGCGGGGGTGGCGAAAGTTGCGACGCAGTTGTTAATATGGAGTTTAATATGCAAATTGTTTTTGTTGCTCTTCGTAAAGTGGTTATCACAGCCGTTTATGAGGCCTTTAAAAATAGCCCATTAAACTTGAATGGGCACCCGAGCAGCAGATAATCCCGTGCGGCTGAGAAGCGAAAATTAATTTTATATCTATTTATGAGAGCCGCCAAATCGCGCCATTGTTTCGCAATCTGTTCGCGCGCTCGTCAATTATTTCTTCATTTGCCACCGACACGGCGCTCGTGCCCTCGGGAGCGCGGCATCGCGGCGCTGGCATTTCGGGCCCCAAACCCCGCGCGTCTCACGTGAAACCACGCATCACCAGCTCACACCTCCGTCCGTGCCACCATCGCGGTGAAATGCCAACTCAAATGTTTCGGAGCGAACGCATTGAAACGCGTGGACCGCGGCGGCTGGAGGCAGGTGGCAGGCGGCATGTGGCACACGTCCCGAGGTGGGTCGACAGGCGACCGAATATAATGCGAAATTAAATGTGGAATTGCATGGTTTCTGAGTGATTTGACGCGAGCATCGATTGGGGGAGTTCGAGGAGACAACGGCCCTTCCCCCGCCCCATACATCATCGGCTCTTGGCCTCTTGCAGGCGATCTCAGGAATCGCCGAAGTCGAAACTAACTCAAACTCGAAAAGTTTAATTTCAATTTAAAACTTCCGCAGCTCTAAATCAGCAGAAAACTTAAATTTTCTTTGTTGCCGTCGGCTTTCGCACACTTCCGCCCCGGCCGACAAGTCCGCCAGTCGTCCCCGCACCACCCCCTGCCCCACTTCACACGCGCCCTCGTATCTCTTTCTGGCCCGGAGCACTCGCTCAGAGCTCGCAGTGGAAGTTACAGTTATGTCCTGCGGTCCTTATCTCTGCGAAGGCTGACACTTTGTCACCGTCGGAGCGCCGTGGCGCGTGTCCGTCCGCGTCCTCCTCGTCATCCCCAACGCCCCCTCCGCATTCGTCCCGCCCTCGCCCGTGGCGGAGCATGAAAAAATAGCTCGCAATTCCAAAGTTCATTCTCAATTGAAATAAATTAATTTTTCTTTTCATTCTCCTGACACTCGCCGCCGCCGCCGCCGCCGCCACCGCCCGGTCCCGCCCCTCCTTGTCCACGCCCACCTCAGGCATCCGCAGCCAACAGCCATTCGTCGCCGGAAAGCTCATACAACAAAGACTCCCCCGCCCCCCGGGCCATTGTGTTATATAATTTAACTGAATTGCAATTTAAACTTTTCACTCCACACACTCTCCACATCCGGCGGAAGATCGGGAGAGCGGGGCGGGGGGAGGATCGCATATTCAACACCGACACCTGGTTCGGATCCGGGCGGCCCATCGAGGAGTTGAAGGGCTTCGCAAGTTGCCGCCGATTGATTGAAACTCCTCGAAGCCCGGGCCCTTCATCGGACGCCTGACTGGACGCTGGAGTGGACTTGGCCCAGACTTTCGCACTGTGCGCCAACCATTGCCATGGACAAGTGGTGTTTTAATTGCTTTCTTAGAGTGGACCGACTCGATTTCATGGGGCTTCTCTCGAAATGAATGACTCCGAAAATGGTCGAGTTTCGATGCCCTGATCCCAGTTCCACTCGATTATGGACCCATCCCCAATCCGACTCTATTATGGACGCATCCCCAGTTTCGTAGGGATAATTCCCAAATACGAAACTTTCCACCGGGCCTCTCCACCCACCCCGCGGCCAGGCGGACGCACTGGGCCAATGCGCGACCCGGCACGAGGAGTCGACATCAATTAGCGACAAACTGGGAAACAATTTATCCGCGTCCCGCCCCCGCCCCGCGGCGAGCGAGGGCCGCGACGCGAGACTCGGTGTCGCTACAGTTGGTGATTCTGGGCTCCGCGACGACCGGACGAGGCCTGTACAATGGCGAATAAAAACGCAGAAGGACACGATGCTGCAAAGAAGCGGGGTTGGGGGGCGCGGCGGAGGAGGTGCGAAAACTCTCTCGGGTGCGATTCAAACGTCTGATACAAATTTATTCCAAGATTTATTTCCTGCTAACCCACGAGAGGGAGTCGGATTCGGACTCGGGCTCGCAGAACGCAACTCGAGGCATCCTTGTCTCTGTTTTCGCAGAGGTCGTTGGTGTTGTTGTTATTGTTGTTTACACCATTTTCTTGGGAAGCTCCTTGTTTCGCTCCTTCTGGAATTTATTATTTATTTACTTGTCATTGCACTGGAAACAAGTGCGTTGAAGCGGGTGGACAGGTGCACACCAAACGACATCGAACAGCCGTTGGGATGAAAAATCCACCATCAACTGATTCAACTGAACTTGGCCTGTTTCTTGGAGGAATCTTGAAACTTGAAAACCCGCGTACGAAGCCCGAGCAGAATCTAAAACCACTGCGACCCGCACCGGAGCACATTTCTCATCCCTCATCTCCGCCAGAACCGCACTTTATCACGTACTCAGTCTGCTCACAACGCTCATCTGCATTTTATGCCCTCAAGTGCCCGCCCCGCAGAGGCCGCCAATCGTCCGCCGATCATCCGCTTAGGCGGTTAAAGCCAACCGAATCGTCATCCGAGGCACCTCGACGAACGCTTGAATCATCCCACCCAGCTGGATGTTGGGCCCGTGTTGAATCCGCCCGGGGGTCACCTCGGATTCGGTCAGCCGGCCGAACCGTTGTCGCGACGGGAACCGAACCGATTCCACGCACACACACACTCGCCTCTCTCACACTCGCACACACACACGACGCACACACTTCTTCACTCCCCAACGATATAATAACTCCGGGAGAGGATTTCAAGGGATCCCCGTAGGTGGTTAATGCCGCAGCGGATCCCGTGCTGCGTCCGCATTTTGTCGTAATTTCCATAAGCAGCAGTTTTGTCGAGGATTTATGTTTTAAACGCCTTTTTAATATGGGACGCAACCACTCGACGCGCAAAATAAAAATAATGATATTATAACATAAGTAGGTGGGCGGGCGAATGGCGAACGAAGAATGGCGAATGGCGCATGGCGTGCGGCGGCTCCGGAAATCATCATCGCAGCGATAACAACTACCAGCGCCACCCGCGCCACGACCCACTCCCCCGCGCCCCTCAACTCACCACAACGCGCGTCATTCCTGCGGTCTCCGCGCAGCCTCCGCCTCCGCGCCCAGGAAGAACTGTTGTCATCATCACTTTGTTACCCATTCGCACAGCGTGTATTTAATTTCCCTCTCGCCATTCGCGTCCGTCCTTCCCGATTTTTCCTGTTCGCTTTGCCGTTTTTCCATTTCATCCCCACTCTCCGTTCGAGTGCAGAACTCCCGCCCACTTATTAAACGGCAACTAAATTAATGCTAGGACTCGGAGCTACTTACTTTGGGATGTGCTCGCCTAGGAAACGCCACTTTCGGGTCGATCTGCAAGTAGAGAAGGGGCTGCTGAGAACTGCTGTGGCTGCAACATTAAATTAAGCACGTCAGCTCGAAGTGCCTCGGAGTGAACGAATTTGAATTTATTGCTTCCGAAGGCGCCTGCTCCCGAAAGCTCTCCTCACTCAGCTCCCGACTTTGGGTCTCTGTCCCATCGTTCAGGTCGCCTCATTTCGCAGGTTATGCATTGGACGTCGCCTTCGATCATTCGCCGATGGGGCCAGAAGAAAGCGGACGGAAGCGCGAGTGATCGAGCAATAAAGGACGTCGTCAAATAATAACCGAGGACGAAATCTCAATTAATTCTGATGCGCGCCACCCGTCGACCCCGACCCGCTCTAATGGGCAGGAAGAGGAAGACCTAATGGGGTGGATTAAGTCACCCTGGGCTGGTCTGGGCTGTGATCTGATCAGCAAGGACGACGCAGCACCCTCGGCGCACGGAAATCGATTTCCAGATTAAAATTAAAACTAATCTGGTCCGAGTGCGGGGTGGAGGGAGCCGCCGAATTCTGACGAATCTGATGCACGGGCCGGCCGAACCGATCCGAACCGAATCGATCCGGAAGGGAAAACGAACGGAAATTCAAAAAATAGAAATCGGCTGGGCGGCAACGGTGGCAGCGACGCCAGGAACTCGTGGATTGCACGGCGGAAATTGGACATCGGACTGGGGAGCAGCGAGTCCGCAGTAGGCCGCGGCGTTCGTTCGTCAGGCATCAGGCATCAGGCGTCCTGGCCGTAATTAAAACTAGTTAGTCTCGGACTCGATGCCGAGTGAGGGACACCGGAAACTGAACATCGGAGATTGAGGGACTCTCGCAGGAGTCCTTTGAGCCGCGAGTTAGAAGGAGAGAAGAGAGCTTTCGGGGCGGTCGCCGTCTCGGGTGGGTCCGTCCAGGATTCGCGGTGGTGTTGGTGAAAGTACAGCAAACAAAAATTACCTTTTTACCATCTAATTCGTGTATACCTTGAGCTAAGACCTTATCTACACTAGCCGGATCGCTGAACGTTATGAACCCGAAGCCCCTGCAAAGAGAGAGAGAGCACGAGAGAAGGGTGGAGAGGTGGAGAGGTGAGGTAGAGGAAGGGGTGATGAGGAACGAAAACAAAGGGTCGGTTGATCGGTGGAGAGGGCAGCGATGGGGAGGGTGAGGGTGAGAAAAAGAGAATAAATATTTGTTCATTTCAGACGTATTCAAACATGTGTACAGCCGGTGCTGCCAGATTACTTCAAACAGCGGAGGAGGACGCAACTTTTCCTTTTGCTGCCAAAGTAATATCGTCCTTTGTGAGAATTTAAGGGCCCGAAACCAACTCTGAATTTAATTTTCGAAACTTCGCACAGCAGCTTCGACGCCTATCGCAACTATTCGTCCCCAGCACCAGCGATGGGGGCGGGAGGCGTGGCGCGCGACACGAGCCTCGAACATCTTCATGCAAGGATTTGTGTTTATTTTTTATCTCTTATCTGGATCCGCATACGCGGAGTATATGAAATTCTTAAAATAACAAGGATTCCTCAAATTGCGAAATCCACTCCTTCCGACGCCGGCGCGTCTTGGCATCCACCGGGCCACTCGTCGGCCCCGCCCCCTCGCCACCACCCCCCCGTTCCTCGGCACTCAACTCGACGCTTGGCGCTCGGAGCTCGGCGAGGATATGTTGTGATAAACTTATTCCTGTTAAATATTTAATTAAAATGCTTATTATCTCGCACTGCATTTTAATGAGTTTCGGTCCCCTGCCACCCTCCACTGCCACGACTCCGTCGCTACCTCCCTCCCCGCCCCCATCAACACGTCGCCCCCGCAGCCGCAGGTCCTCGTCATCGTCGTCCTCCTCAGGTTCGAAACACACGTTCGCACAAGAAAGTGGAATCAAATGGCTTCTGGATGAGTGCGAGCGAGAGTGTGCGAAAGTGAATGTGGTCGGCTGGTGCTGCTGTAGTTGCTCGTAGCACTGAGCTAGATGTCTGTCCATTTGTCTGTCTGTCTATTTGTCTGTCTATCTGTCTGTCCGAACGTCTGCCTGTCTGCCTGCCTGATTCTTTCCAGCCTTCGACCCGCCGCTGCTCGCTGCTCAGTAATTAACGACGATTCTATGGCAATTGTGGCAATTGTTTTGCTTTTGATTCCCAGCCAGCCCCGCCTCTCGCCGAGCCACGTGCGGACCGGGCAGGGAATTCTCGGCACAACACGCGCAAGGATTTCTCTTGTCTTATCGTGTTGTTATTGCAGTTGTTGTTGCGGTCGCTTCTGCTCCTGCTCCTGCTGCTGTCGATGCCGAGGTCGGGGCGGAGCTGGGTGTGGATTCCAGTCGATTGCTCGGCCGAGAGTCTAGACAGGGAGCATATTTTCGGAGATTTCCCCTCATATTCGCACGCCTGGCCGAGGCTCCGGACCAGCTCGGGGCCAGACAAAGTCGCCCCGAAGGACATCGAGCCCTGCAGCAGGAGATAACTCAGAGCGATGCGTGGCTGGCGGGGCGTGGCGGGACGGGACGGGACGGGACGGGGCGAGAGCGGGGAAAGTCTTTCAATTACCGCACGATGTCGTATGCCAATTGCCATTTTCATCAACGCCTCATCCGCTCCCCGCTCCACCGACGGACACTCAGCCAGGATCGATTGCTCTTTCGTCCTCGGACGCCCAACTTGACGCAGGCTTTCGCAGAGAAGCCAGGTGTCTGATCATCCCATTCCAGTCAAATCCTCTCCGTCGTTGTCGAAGCTCTGCGTCAGATTTGGCCCGCCCCCTGCTGACCGCATCCCCCGCACCCTACGCACATTTCCGCAGTTGCCACGCATAATTATATCGAAATTACCTCTTGCAGGGCGAGGTGATAATCCTCCTCAAAATCCCCCCCACGTCCCCGGACCAACCGAACAAATGCACAAACTCGACCCCGCCACATTTCGGGAAATAAATTTCGGAGGAGCAAAAACCGGGCGCCAGCACGACCGACGACGAATCGCGACGAGGACAGTCGACAGACGGTTCCTCGAATCCACGGACCCACGGAATAAATAACCATCATAAAGGTTATGAATGGGCGCATAAATTCTCTCGCACTGTCACTAAATCGATTAATTTTAATATAAAACTCGTTTGAAACCACCTACGGAGGGCGGACGACGGGCGAGGGGGGCGAGGTGGGCGAGGACGGAGTGATTATGGGCGGGTCGCACATTCAGACGCCGTTCCGCGTCCATTCAGCCAGCCGAAGTCCCCGCGGGCCAACCGCCGACGCATTGTCTTAGTCGAGGGGTTGAGCAAGAGAGTTCCGTGCAGGATCCGAATCGTCGCCAGTCCTTTCCAGGCTCACGACAGCCGCCGCATGTCCTGACCGGGCCCTCGACAGCCGCCCGGGCCGGCAGCAGTTGCTCGGTGCGTGCTCAAGGAGCCATCCGAGCTCGGAGCTGCGGGCAAAGAGAATGCACTTGCACTGCGAAGATCATTGTAAACAAACCGAGACCCACACCACACGGCGCTTTCCCTCGAACACTCCAGCCGAGCACTCTTTCATCTTCCACGAGCGGGCTCCTTGAAGGATTCAGGATTCAGGATTCAGCCCCGACGCAGGAAATGCCCACTTGATTTGCCCGGCATAGGAGTTGCACACACATCATGCAGATCCGGTCGTAGGTTGATCCGCCAAGGTTCGGGGGACCTTGTGTCGGGGGTTCAGGAGGCAGTTTCGGTTTTCCGGTGAGCAGGGGGAGACCGGGAGCGACTCTCACGTTCCGGCAGACGTGAGCGCCGTGCACGGCTCGCCTCAATCCGGGCTCCTCGACGGTGGCGTTTGGCTCGTGGAAGAGCGAGGGGCCAACGGGAGGGGGCGGGGGGTCTACGCCAAGTGTCTCTGGCGCTCATTAGAATTCCGAATGGCGGTTGCAAATTGTTTCACTTTCATTTCACTTTTTGCTCCGCTCCACGCGTCCTCGTGGTCCGTCTTTCGTCGTCGTCCTTCGTCCCGTTGCGGTGCTGTTTGTGATGGTTGCTGTGACTGTGTCTGTTTCTGTTGTCGTATTGACGTCGTTGTTGTTGTTGTTTTTTGTATTGTTGTTGCTGCGCCTTTCTGGGGGATGGAGGGGTGGCTCTTGTCGTCGGATCATCCTGTTGTCGGTTGCACAAAATTGAATCCAAATTCGAAAGTAATCGGTCTCCGGAGACACATTATTTTTGAGTTTTGCCCCAGCTTCCCCCCGGATTGGCCAGAGTGTTCGTATGTGTGTGTGTGTGTGGTCATGTGTGTGAGTTTAGGGCATGAACTTCCTGGAAATCCTGCAACAGACACTGCATCAATTTGGGCCACGCTGGGGAGCCCTTTGAACGCGGCCCTTCGCGATCCCAGGCTCCCTCTCCACGCCCCAACAATCGTCATAAATTTGAATGTCGCCCCAACCAACCTCCCTCTGCCCCATTGCTGTCCATCCCCCCCCCCTCTCACACTCTTTGACAACATTGCGCTGCCTCCGCGTCGCATCCCCATTAATTATTCGCGTTTTCTGCACGATCAACGCATAAACAGCAGTTGTCCCGCTCTCCCCCTGGCGCACCTGCCCACGCCACGCCCCTCGCCCCACCACCCTCGACTCCTCCCGCCCGACGGCACCATCTCGGTTTAATGCGCTCATTACCCCGTTACCGCGCACCCCCCGCCCGCCCGTCTCCCGGCGATTTGGGTCATATTTCTTTTTAATTGAAATTTTCTAATGTGGAATGTTTCGGAATTATTCTTGTTATTGGTGCTGGTGTTCGTTATTGTTGTTGTTATTCTTGGTATTTTTTTATTGTTGTTAGATTGTTATTATTATTGTTGTTCTTGGTATTTTTTTATTGTTGTTGTTGTTGTTGGTATTGTTATTGTTATCATTATTATTGTTGTTGTTGTTGTTGTTCATCTTCTTCTGTTCGTTCGAGGAAAACATTTAGAAAACATTGTCATGAACATCGCTCCTCAGTTCGGCATCCACCCCGAACCCTTCCGTTTCCATCGCCACCCGCACCCCCGGCATCATCTCGTTCGTCGTCGTCTTCTTCTTCTCGTTCGTCTTCCTCTTGCTCTTCTATTTATTCCAGCTCGTAAACTTGAGTAACCCTCGGGTTTGTTGTTCCTGCCTTTGTTTTGCCTTGCTTTTGTTGTGGGTGCTGACGTGGCCGTTGTTTTTCTTGCACCTCTCGTCGTCGCTGCCGGCCGTCCTTGTTGTTTTAAGGGGAATTTTATGAAGTCATACTCCGATTTACAACTGCGGAGCTTAGGATTCCACGCCGGTCGGTCGGTCGGTCGGTCGGGCGGGCGTCGACGAGGATGCAGCGCTCCTTCACGTCCTGGATATCAGGGAAATTTAATAAAAACTTTATGTCGCTTAAAAGAATGTTTATGGAAATTTTTCACTTTAAGTTGCGCCAAAGTAATAAATTTGTTTACTGCTTGTAAAGGTGCGACAAATCCGAGAAGATACCCGTCAGGTAGTGGGGGCGCAGGGTTGGGTTCGAGCTACGATGGGGTCGGAGTTGTTCGCGCGATCGGAATAATGGAAATGGGATTGGCCTTGGCGCGGGCGGCAAATTAGAAAACTTCGGAGCAAGTTAAGGTCGCCCTCGTCGAGCGCATTCGCAGCAAGTCTTAATTGAAAAAGGAGCGCAATAATTCCGGCGATAATCGCCTGCGAAACAAAGTGCGACGCAGCCCAATCTGCTCCACTGTTGCGTCGGTCGCTGAAGGTGAACTAGCGCCGGCAAATTCTTCCTTGGCACCCTTCGTCAATCCGGAGACAAGGGTTCCTCACATCTTCTCGTTCGAATGCCACCGACGAAACTCGATTACGTATCGAATATCATTTATCCGCATATATTGGATATTATTTGCATTCCCCCCGCCCTGTCTGCGGCCGGCACCCTGGGCCAATTGTGCTTGGCTTCAATTTGCAGCGAGAACCTTCCTCCGTGGCCCGGGGCACTGGCAAATATTGGCCCACCCTAATCGGGAACGATTACAACCGAGATGGATCAACCCGAACTCTCCGGGGCTCCGACCCTCGGGGTAACCACACGTGCCTCCAATTACCGGAGCGGTTCTTGGCGTCGACGAGGGACGGTTCGAGTAATCTGGCAGCACCCTGTTCCGGCAAGAACCGCTTCACTTACCTGGACCTTCGCGTCGTGGGGTCCTTCATCACCATAGCCTCTGAAATATCACCGAATCGGTTGAAGTAGTCTCGTAAACTCTCTGAAACGAAACGAGCAAAGGCATAGGGAATGAAACAGCTGCACAACAAGTGGGATCTCTGTGGGAAGTCGGCTCCTTCCAGGCCAAAGGCGCAGCCAGAAGAAGCCATAAAATTGCAATAAAAGCACGCGGGCGCACTTGGCAACGACCGCGGCGGGCACCAGTTGCGACCGGGTCGAGGGCAGGGCGACCACTGGACACATGCGAGTGTGTGCGACATCTGATTGGGCCGTCTTCGCCCAAATATGAGAATGAGCGAACGAGGACAAGGGGCGACTGGGCCTTGGAACCAGGACCAACCCATTGGTCGCCCACCCCAGGCCCCATCTTCCCCAGACTCACCTCCGGGAAGGCGACAACCTCTTTCCACAAATGCAAATGCCTTGGGAGGCGAAAAGTAATTAATGGCTCAACATCGACCACCATGGGTCTAAAAACTACCGGAAGACGTTGGCATGACGTCATAACGTCGGTGTCGGTGGCCGTCGTGAGTGATGGAATGAAAAATGGGAAAATGTCCATTAATATCCGCAGCCGAGCCCATCAAATGCACAGCATCGCTCGGATCGGTCGACGGTGCCCGGCTCGGAGAGGCAGAGTAATCAATTAAGCTAATTATTGCAAGAACCCTAATGGACTGAACGGGTAATGCGGCATAAAGGATCACAAATGGCAGAAACATCATCGCACATGTGAACACACACGAACGGCTTCTGTCCAGGCCCAGACGCCGGCCCAACTCCGGCATCGACTCCGAGCCTGATTCTGATGCCGCTCGCCCTCAGCCGGGCTCACCGCAAATGGCATAATAGGCCGCCCAGATACGACTCCATCAAGTCGGGAGCAAATCCTTTTAATACAAATGCGCTTGCGACTGGCGTGAGCCATCCGTGCGAGAGCGGCCCGGCCCCACGGCAGTAGAGCGAGAAGGATTTCAATCAATTTCATAACTCACTATCGGACTAAGTCCGATCCGTATCCGCATCTGTATCTGCGCTTGTATCTATGTCGCCGTCCATCCCCAGCCACTCGGTGTAGTTTCGGAAATCGTGGCTATGTATATGTGTGTGTGTGTGCGACCGATGTCTGTAGTGGTGTCGTGAGCAGTGCTCGCTTCGCTTAACCATTTTTCATCCTGACAAAGGTCTCGAGGTGGGTTTCAACGTTTCCACAGCCGCACAGCAGGAAGCCCACGCCGACCACTCCGACCGAACGGACGGACGGACGGACGCCTGATGGAAGGTGACTCCAGAGCTCGCCCGGCGAAATTGAAAGTCGAACACCGACCCGCCGCCGCCGCAGAATCGACCACTGGAACATTATTTCAATGATCTTTTTAAGCACTCACGTAATACGGGGCGGCAGATAGGCGGAAACGTCTCCCTCTCACCCCCTTCAGCCCGACATTTGTCCAGAGCGCCGACCTGTGGTTCAGGACGTTTGCGGTTTCATCCGCATCTTTCGCCATGTGTCCTCGCACCGGAGTGGGGAATTAGAGGCCGAGAGACAGCGAAAAAGGGAGAAAAGGGCCCGGGACACTTGGGCCCGAACGAACAAAGGAGACACTAAAGTTTCGCAAACAAAGTTCAAAGGATTATTTAAATATTCCCTTCCAAGCAACTGACTATTGTGTTCGGCGCGCTCGTCTCCGTAGCCCGAGCCACCAATAATTTATATCCATGAATACAAGGGTCGACGTGGCACATGCCCACGTATTGATCGATGGCGGGCCGGGGGGTGACGAAGATTTATCCGCCCGCATGCAGTGAACCCGATGATCCCGCAAATTTGCAGCGAAACAAAGAAACAAACAAGTCGAAACAGCGCCGACCCTTCGACAAAGGGTCAGAAGGGTCGGGCCCACCTTTTCTATTGACTTAACTTTCACTTTCACTTTGATTGCTTCCTCTCTCTCTCTCTCTCCCTCTCCTCCGGCCATTGGCGAACGAGGCGATGTAATTCGCCCGATCTGCTTCTGAGAAAACTCGAGTGGGCCAACAGGTCGCACTCGCCTAATCTGGACCGAACGCATTTCCTAATTGGCCACGGCTGCATCATCCCTGAGCCGCATGCGTCTGGGACCCACCTCGGAGAGGAGCAAAAATAAACCCAGGCTGGCGCAGGACTTGGTTCGCAGGAGTCCAAATCCAAACTGATGGCTCCCAAACACGAAGTTGGGTCTTAAGCCAATTTGAAGTGCTAAATATAGCGTTTCTGGTGTTTGGTCACCTGTTGACCAACAGTCACATCGGCGGGCACTCGGCTGCCTCCTCGTTACGGGGTCACGAAGCCACAGTGGCAACAACGACGGCGTCGCCTGATGGACGGACAGACAGATGGATGAACGGACGGACAGATGGACGGACGGACGGACGGACGGACAGAGAGCAAACGAAGGGGATGACAAACTGACATGCGAAATCTTTGACACAAATCCGCGAGCCAAACAATTGCCACCGGATGCCGCCGCGTCCACGGAGCATGTGTTGCAGACGCCACACACGCGCCCAACCACTCACAGACCAAGGCCCGGCCGCCCTGGCCCTCGCCCCCCTCTGGCCGTGGACCTCCGCTCTATTCACTCAAACGAGTGAATGGTGCACCGCGGAACCGGCTCCACGCACATGGACGAGGCGGACAATGGCGACGTCGCAGAAAGAGCGGTCGGTGAGCGCAGGGACTCATGCACATCACCAGTTGCCGCTCAGGCAGGCCGACAGACAGACCAACAGAGGGACAGACAGACCGACAGAGGGACAGACAGACCGACAGAGAGACAGAGGCCGGCACTTAATGTCGCGGGAACCACCAGAATAGACCCGATTTCTTTCCCTAATTAATACTTCCGCATAGGAGCCGCACGCCCCAGCTGCCGCCGATCCAATCAGACTCGGGTTTCCATCGGGCTGGGGGACGAAAATAGCGCCCGAGTCGGAGCAACTTTTTCCTGCCGACTCCTGGAGGACGGAGGCGGTGAGCAACTGGGATTCGCACACAATGGGCGCCCTTATCTGTGCCACGTGACTGCGAGTGCTCCGGCGGGCTTACATAAGGGCCCTCCGACGGCCCTTCCCCTTCGTGCCCACCCTCACGACGTCAGGACGGCCGGGACGGAAGCGACGGACGCGTTGGGCCATGTAGCGTCAAGAAGCGTTAAAACGAAATTAAATGAATTCTCGGCCCGTCCGTCAGCGTCCAAGTGGGAACGTTGCCAGCCAGCGGGACCGGGGACCGTGTCCCGAAGTGCGACGACGACCAGCGACGACGGGCAGCGACGACACTTGACAAAACGCTAACTAATAAATCTGCTCTGCGCGAAATTCCTCTGCTCCGGAGTGTTCGCAAATAGACGTAGCCGCACATTTGTCGTCAAATTTGTCCGCACGGCATCGGCGTGCTCGGGTTTCATCAATGAACGCACGATTCATCGCAATTGGTGAATGCGCGATGCCTCCTTCCTCTTTAAATGCGTCCAACTTTCGTCACTGAAGATGGGTGACTTGGGCGTCACTTCTAAGTAGTCGCCCCTAGTCCAGCCATAAAGTCCATAAAGTTCTTTCCACCTGACTGGAATTGATTCTGAGCCCTGCTCCGTCAGCGGCTCTCTCCGCTGATTGCGCGCGACGTCAGGCTGAGGGGTTGTCGCGGCTGATTAGCGCGCCTCGATGAGATGGGGAGTGGGGCCAAGTGGAGGCCGCGATACGAGCCCTGGCTGAGACAGGTGTCGGAGGCACTTCGCTTCAAGGACCCCGAGAGCTAGAACCATGAGGAATTGCATCCATCCCTCGCTCCGCAGGCGATTAACACTTTAATGGCCGCAGGAGGCAGGTCAGGAGGAGGAGGCCCTTCTCCCGCCCACATATCGAACGGAGCCACATTCAATTCACCAACGTTGCGCCCGCAAATCCTTCGTGACAAATCCGAGAATGATCGCTCCATCTTCTCACAGTCGGACGGCCGATGCGGGTGGGCTGACGGAAGGACGCAGGACGAAAAGGACGTGTCGGTGTGGCGAAGGCAAACTGTCGGAGAGCGAATCGCCGAAAACATGTGCAGACAGCACGGCCATCAATTTGGCACGTTGGATCCTCTCGGAGTCAATATTATTTATGGACGAGGCAATAAAAGTGGGCTCTGCACTTGTTGATCCCTTGCGCAAGCAGTTATTATCGCGCTTTCGTTTTCTAAGCTGCTCCACACGAGGAGGCCACGACGTCGCCGTCGCCGTCGCCGCCACCCGCCTCGCGCCGCCCCCCGCTGGCGCACGAAGGAAGCGGAAATTGAAAAGTTATAGATTGGCAATGGCTTAGAGCCCGGCATTGAATGGCATCCGGCGAGCACGTAATCCTTGCAATTGTGCAAGTCTGGGGAGCATCCATCGTCGGCCCAGGCGACGACGAACCGATCCCAGGACTCTTGGGCGACGAGTGCGGCCACACGTCCCGGTCCCGGCGCCCGTTCGACCTGCTCACGCAAATCTCTAATCCCTCGAATGTATGACAACATTTGCGGAAATTACTTTTGCCATATGGAGGAGGTCGGCGCCTGAGTGAGTGGGGCGTTTAGTGGCCCAGGCGAGGACGATGACGAGGACACGGTTCGGTTCGGTTCGCCGTGAACACCGTTCGCTCGGAGTGAGCGGAAAGCAATTCAGTGGCCATAATTCACCGAATCGAACCGTTGAGAGGACGTGGAACTGAGGAACGGCGACCGCTCCGTCATTAACTGCCGAACTCAGTCGAACTCAGGAGCCCCAGCAGCCGAGGGACCCGGCAAACAAATGACTTGTGCTTCCTTCGCCCGCTCTCGAGTGATGCGAGAACAAGTGTAATTATGCAGACCTCGGGCGCCCGGGGATGCGGATGAGATGCCGACGTCTACTCGGGAGGGGGGGGGGGCTGACTCGGGCCGGTTCGATCTGGCCGACACCTGCGACGGCTAAATTAAATTATTCTGCCAGCTCCGACGCAGCCTCGCACTTGCGGAGGCCGGCAGCCGCCGCCAGAGCAAATGAATTTCGTTTCACTGCGAAATATGGAAACGGAAAACGACCCACTTCGGGCCAGGCAGGAACGTTCGCACGTTCGTAGGTGTGTGTGCCGGAGGAGCACCTTCACACTCGAGCACATTTGCACAATCGGAACCGGAAGTACGAGCAGCAGAAACAAACACGAAAAATTAAACGAAACAGACGGACGGACGGGGGTTGGGACGAGACGAGACGAAATGGAATGGAATGAAAGCGAAACAGGAGCAAACGTAACGAAACCTCTGATAAATGACCCTGAAGCACCTTTTTGCCCCCCTCACTTCATATAAATTGAAAGCAATTTATCATACGTAGATCCGGAGCAGAATACACGTCGACACGGATGCTGGCCGAGAGGCGAAGAGATGGCGATGGAGGCGCCTCCGACTCTGGACCACAAAACGTTGCTTAATTTCATGAGAATCATTCCTTCAGCCGGGTCTTCCCTCCCCCTTCTGCCCCGGCAGCTGGGCTTACGAGGCAAAAAGCGGGGCTGCAGGCATTGATTTCGGGCACCTCTGGCACAAGAAAATTAAAGTCAGGTGTTGCTCGGATGATAAATCCGTCTGCGGAGGACCGAAAGATGCCAATTACTCTGTGCAGCAGGGAGGCAGCGGCAGGAGCCGGGCGTCCAAAGAGCGTGATTCAACCTGACGCCTCGACTGGAGCGAGGTCCGGTGCGTGCAGCCCGACCCGTGGCGAGGCCCAGCACGACCTCTCGAAACTCGATTGCTGTACTCCTGGCCCGGTTCGGACTAGAGTGAGATGCTTGGAGTACGGCAGAGTCGCTGGAAGCCGTCCAAGGTCGTCCTCGGGAGCCATTCCGGAGCAGTTATTATCGCTCGTCCGCGATAAGGAGCGCACAGTTGCTGATCGCGGTGGCCACGCCAAGAGGCGCCCGGGCATGTATCCTCCATCTCTCCACTCCTGGTCTCAGTCGACGCTGGAGCACACATTGGGCCCGAGGCTACGTACCATGCAATTAGCGATAAAGCTCCTAATCTCTGCGCTGGGGAACGCAGCCATGGGGCGCTGCCAAGCCACGGGCGCGCAACACCCGCAACAAATTGGCCCACTGCAGTCCGCCTGCGGAGTGGGCGGGACTCGTTCGTTCACTCGCCAAGTCAACTTGTTTCGTCTCGCCCTTAATGTGGCAGTTGTCAATAAAAAGGATCGGGATGCACTGCGCAATTTGCAGCCGGCTGCCGTCCACAGGAGGGGTCGGTGGCGCCCTGCGGCGGCAGGAGCCGGAATTTCATTTGCGGCCAAGCTGCAATTTGGATGTGTCTTTATCTGTTGCCATGATGCCACGATGCCATGCTGCTCGTGCTCCTTGTGCCTTTCGCTTGCCAATATGGTTGCGAGGATCTCTTGGTACGCGTCCAATGTTGTTGTCGTTATTGTTTTCATTGCGCCTGTGTCTCTTTGACCGCAAAATGATTCATTATCGTGTTGCACTGGATGCTGTTTTGCTAATGGCTCGCAGCGCTGCCGTCTTCTGGGGCTGCAGTTGCGGCTGGTGAATGGCAAATGGTGAACCGAACCAAACCGAACCCAGCCAATGCCCCGAGCTCCATCCATGCTCTCCATATCGCATCACTCGGAACCCCACTTGGGACTCTTGGAACTGATGATCGCAATTATTACAAAGCGTTGCAATTATTTATGGACCCACTGCTTGCCAAATTCCGTCCGAGCCCCGTCTCGGGCTCCTCCGGGTCCAGCTCCGGCTCCGGCCGGCCTCCTCGGGCCAGTGGGAAGCGGGCCAACGACGGCTGGGCGGCTTAGGTAAGTGTCGCCCCACCTGCGCCGCGACAGGGTCATTAGGCATTCATTTCCCCAGCGCTGCCAACACGGGGTCCGGCGATACATCGGCCGCCTGCTAATTGCGAAACGCTCGCGTTCCGAGGCATGAAACTCCCCCACGAAGGTGAAGGAGTCGCCCACCGAGACCCCCAAACCCCATCCATTTGTCCTCGCGTAGAAACGGCAAACAATCGCGAGTCTTGTCAGGCCACTCTTTGTCTGTCGTCTGTCCTCGGTCGTCCATCGTCCTTTGTCCGCTCTTCCCTCGTCGCCTCCTGCCCCGTCCTTGGCAGGCGGCAGTGAGTGGCGTTCGGGAGAGCACACAATGGAATCGAAAGTTGAAAGTGAAAAGCTAGATTTGTTACGCACTGATACTCCCGTGAGCATTTTAATTACCCCGAAAAACTTTTAATATGCAAGAATAACTCAGCGGCGGCAACTCCTCGGGCCGGCAATAATTCACTCTGGCACCGCCGTCGCCGCCGTCGCCGCCGCGCTCGTTGATGCGCGCAGTCCACGCAAAGCGCTTCTGCGTGTCCTGCCTCTGACCGCCGCCCAGGGGAGCGAAGACGAAGGCTATTTCTAGACTCCTCCATTCAGAACTTCAACTCAAGTGGATCCGAAGAAGTTTGCTCTCGAAAATAATTCATTTCTCGGTCCGCGCGCTCGTTCCGTGTCCGCCGTGTCCCGAGAGCTCGGCGGAGTTCACGCAGCCCCACCGACGACTAGAACGGCGCCAATTACCGCTGCAGTGGCCCACCTACACCAGTTACTCGCAGTCGCAGTTGCAGCCACGAGACTGATCGCCATGGAAACGAGGGGGGGTGTGGGGAACCTGGTGGATCGTTGGAGCGGTGGAGGCGTGGGTCGCGTCGGCCTTGTCGGCGTGTCGGCCTCGCACGCTATTAATAAGGCCCACGAACAAATCGCGAGTGTTGCAAACGACGTTCGAGGGTCGGAGGAAGCGGTGCGTCAACGTCAACGATTTCGAGGATGTTCTCACTCGCCCCTCCCCCGTCGATGATCCACGAGCACTGTCCATTAAATGAGGTCCGACTGCAACGGGTTCAAGAGCGGCCGAGTCGCAGACTAATGGAGGCGACGCTTCTAATCGAATGCGACGACGACGACAACGACGCCAGCGTGTCTCGCTGTCCGGTCTCGAGTGGGCGACACGAACCCGTTGCAACGGCGACTCGGCCGCACATAAAAAGTCCATTTAGCTCGCTCCACCCCTGCACCCGCCCCGTGCGGCAGATGTGTTCCGAGGTGCAATCTGTGCGCGGGACTGGGGCCGAGAGTGGGAGCTCTGTTTTACAGCCAATAAAACGTGAATTCGCCTGCGTCCGCAAGGGCGCCAGGAGGCGCGATAAAGTCACTTCTTCCAAGGGGCGATGCTACATGTCGGCTCCTGCTCGAGCACGAGATCGAGTCTGTTAGAGACTGGGGGGGCCCTTTGTGTCGGACCATGGGCACAGACGAGACAACTCCCCGTCCAGCCCAGTGAAAGCGCGCCTCCAGACATCGTGTCGGCAGCACGGCGGCGACACGCGGTCGCCCATTAGAAGGTGCAAGCATACGCGGAGCGGGGGCGGCAACCAAAGGCCGACTCAATAACATGGCCAGATGCACTGCTCGGAACGGAGTCGCAAACACGGCGATTACGGCGGCCGGGCTCTTGAAGCGGTGCCAACATCTGCATCGTCGCCAATTGAGGGCGGCTCAAAGGGCTCTGAACCGGCTCTTGAAATGACAACCTTCGAGGCGGAGTGGATTGGAGTGGGTCTGTCATTACAGGACAAAGTGGAATCCATAAACATGGCTGCAACGATGCACCCATCTATGGCTGTAACGGCGAACAATCGGCGGGGGCAGACCTCGTTCTTTACGATCGATTCCACTCTGCTTCCGCATGTGAATTGCGGGCGTTCACTCGGATGGAGCCAGCAGTGCGTGACCTTTCGGCAACTATTGCGGTGAAATGGCTCTCGTTCACAACGTTCATATGCAAATTACCATCTTCGGCGAGAGGCCGGTGCTCAGTATTCATGGCGACCAGACCAAGAACCATATGCCAAGAGACTGCAAAGTCCTCGGGATCTCTCCAATGAACCCAAACGGAGTACTGCAATCAAACCACAGACACTTTGCTTCCGCGGGCGTAGACGGGAGGCAGAACGAGAACCATGTGTCCCATATAGGTAAATGTTTCTTCCATTACACCATATACACCTATTGTATTAAATGATTATTGTATTGGTTGATTATTGTATTAGATGATTGCGATGCCCTCGACGGAAGGTGCCAGCCAGACGCTGTCGTCGCGAAATATTTATGCTCAGCTCGCATGCTCGTCGGGAGACGGGTTTTTGAATTGCTAATCTCAGGATCCGCGTAAATAAATTAGAGCACGGTAAACAACTCGAGCTGCACGAGGCGACCGAACGAAGCGGAAACACACGCCCATCATGAATGATTGAAGCGAAAACAGATTCGGATTCCACTTTATCGGGGCCGATTTGCATACGCGCTCCCCAGTGGTGGAATCTCGCTGGTGGCGACGACGACGACAACGACGACGACGACAACGGACGGAGTCAGCCAAGGGCGAAGAGCGAGGTTGCCCCGTTTTAATCAATGATCCATTTGTCAAAACTGGCGCTGTTTACCGCTGTTTAACTTCCCCCTGCGCATCCCCCCCCACCAACGCAGATTGTCGTCGTCATTCTGCGCTCCACGATGCACCCTTTTGAGCTCCTCGGAAGATGCGGAGAGCGCGTTTCAGAGACTTCTCAGTGCACTTGTCTCCCGCTTCTCCTCGGGACTTTGGCGAATTCCACACTGTACACTCCCTTGCAGACTATAAAACCAAACGTGCACAGGACGCACTCGGAATTTTAAGGACACGAGAACACTGACTGCTCCTTGGCTCCCCCACCTCCATGCGCGGATTTTTCGTTCCACTGCATTCTGGTCGATGGAGAGATGAAAGCCACAGCCAGACAAAGGCGGAGAGCCGAATGTCCTCCACACGCGCAAATATAAATTTCCAATGCAATGCCTGCGTTTAAGGGGCCGCCCACAATGCGTGGCCGAAACAGCACACGAAGGCACAGCGGGAGCTCGAATGGCTCCCGGCCCCTGCCCTCGAACTTCTCGCAAGTGTGCTTCCCATACAACCATGCGGCACTTCAGCAGGAAGGAAGTTTTCCCACCAATCGCGGTGGCGAATAGTTCTGAAGTGCTTCAGTGAGAGGTGCGAGATGTGGCCCATACGCAACAGGCTTAGCGGGATCACAATATTAGTACCTATAGTGCGGACGATGGATAACTTCGGAAATGTCTCGAGATGTGGAGACCGACCGTCGGCCCTGGGCCAGACTGCGCATCGCCGTCAGGCCAAAAGATTATTATAAAACAATAAATAACCGCCGCAGACGGAGGCGCTTTTCTTTGGTCCACCGTCTGAGCCCGTTGGAGCCACCTCGAGCAATCGAATCACAAACACCCACTTAGGATTCTATCTACAGCTCCATCTCCATCTGTATCGCGGCTGACACAGGGAAGACGGAAAAAGTTCAGTTGACTTATTGTTTTCTTTTTCCACAGACGCCGATTCCTGGGCATATCAAAGGCCAGGACATCCATCGCTGCAGACGTAATAAGTTTTTTGCTTCTGCGTAGCACAGCAAATAATGACACGGAGATTGAACCGTGGCCAAAACCGTAATGTGCAACTGCAGCAGTCGTTTGCTGGCAGAACTCTCCGTACTTGGCTGACTTTTTGCTGGACTCGTGCTTTCTCGTGAGTTCCGTAAACACCGAAAAACACTGCCGAAGGGCGTGTTTGTTGTCAATAATACCTTTACGGTGGAATTACGAGTTCGTCATCCGCCCAGGATGCTGGCGTTGTTTGTGTGTTTAAGGCCTTAAGGTGGATGGCGCTGCCAGGCTGCGATTTACAAATATACAACCCCTATTTACCTAATAATTGTAGATTACAAGTGGATTGAGAATAAATTGCATAGGTCTATTCACGAGAAGCGGTAATGCTTGTGATTGTATAACTCATTAACAACTATTATGCTCGTCAGAATACGTCGGTTACAAGAAATTTGGGAATACATCTCAAATAGTCAACCTCATTGGAAACCGAATTTAAAGAATGGTCTTAATCACTTGCCGTGATTAACCAGAAACTCGTATTTGCAACCTTCTCTCCACCCCTTCGGAGGGGAGAGAATTTCCCGAGCTTTCGGAGGCGCCTCTGGTGTTGCTTTCGGCAACCAAAGTCCCATTCATAAATAGTCTCGAGAGCTTACCTTGGGCCCAACAGATTTATGAATGAAAAGCTTGCACGGACTTTCGAGAGAGAGAGCTTCGAAAGCTCCACCGTGCTCTCCGAGCAACAGCCCGATAACAGTGGCTGTGAGAGCTACAGAGTGGCTACAGTGAGAGAGAGAGAGAGGAGCCTGGCTGCTCGCACGTGTCACGTGCATCCTCGCTTATCCGTGTGTGCCAGACGACGCCGACGCAGGATCGACCGCCGGCGCTCTGGAGGACCGACCACGACTCGGGCCGGAAGAAGCAGGAGAAGCTGCAGCTGCGGAGGAACCTCTCTTTTGGAGCAGTTCGACTATCTGGCCCGCACCAGGAACCAGGGCAAGAATCGGCACGCAACTGCCATGTGTAAACAAAGCGAAACCCATTAACGTCCCAGTGTCGTGTCGTCGTCGTCGTTCGTCGTCGGCCGCAACTCGCGGCGCGCAGGGATCCGCCGGAAGTCGGAGCGACGTGCTGCTGAGCCAGTCGAGTTCATGAACTCCTCCACCAACTCCACCAACGACACCGGTGCCGATGCCCAAATGACACTCGACTCGGTTTGACCCAATTCCACGGGCTGCAGACGGCGGCCGACGGGTTCACGCGGGTCATGTCTGGGTGGCGCATTGCGGGCGTGGGGGGACGGCGGGGGTCGCCTGCTCAAAGTCGGCCGCTTGCATAACGGTTCAATCGATTCGGGGCCCGATGCGCCAGCCGGGATCCATCAACCCCTCCAAGCCAAGTAGCGCCGCAATCATTCAGCGTGGAACGCTCTAGACAAAAGATTGCACCGGAAGATTGCTGTAAATTCATCGTTATTGCGGAAGCTAACTCAGCACAACAACCACAGCCGCAGTCACAGCCGACGACGAGGACAACAACAAGAGGGCAGCGCACAACAAAAAGCCAGTTATAACAACCAAGAAGCAAGCCGAAGAAGACAATGGCACAGCACACTCACTCGTCGTTACAGCGAGCAGACGGCATGTCACCCACATAGCGGCGGCCGGGGCAGACGACGGGTCGGGTCGGGTCGGGCCGTCTGTAAATATTGGATCCGGACACCTTGGAGCAGCCACGCGCGCCGATCCTGGGCGAGCGAAAGAGAGCACTGGAGGCGCGCTCTGCACGCGCTGCACTCGTACGCCGAGAGCGACCGACGGAAAGAAACGACACGACGACAACGACGACGACGACGACGTCGCCGCCGGTCGGGACATCGGAGGTATTTCAGTAGCTGGTTTCCGGGCGCCCGGACAACATGCCTGGCATTGCAGCACGCGACGGACGCGCCGCGCCGGGTGGTCGGAGTGGGTCGGGCGGGCGGTGCCATGTGACCGAAGCGAAGCCCTTGCAGTGTCGCACGCCGCTCGAGCCGCGACAAGTGGGAGCGAAGAAGTGGTTGCCAAAACGAGTCGCGATCCTGAGAATTAAGATAACCGACTGAGGGACCATATTCGAGGCGAACCCACGAGAACCGCCCATCCTTTGGAAAAGCCCACCTTTGTACGTTATGCACATGAATACTACATGTTGTAGTTTTTTACACTTAACACCATTCTTAGCGCTTTTTAATATAACTAATTGCGCAATCCCACTTTGTTCTCCTTAATTGACCCGTCGCTATCACCTACTGCTACCCCGCCAAAGTCAAGCTAAGCTAGTTCCTGGTTTAGAGTCGACACCTCAGAGTCTTTGCGGTGGACAAGGGCCACTTTCATATTTGCACCATCGACCAGTGTAAACAACATAAGCGGGAAGCAATGAGGAGGGGGGGAGCTTCGCACCACTTACGAAGCAACATCGTCAACACAATCCCCAATCGGACAGATACACTCCGCACAGAGCAAATCTGAACTCACGTGTCGTCTGGTCTGGTCGGGATTCTTGCGCTTCCGTCTCGTCTCGTCTCGCTTCGCTTTGTCTGGCTGACCTATCCCACATACATCTAGTTCATCACTGGGGTGGCGCAGAACCCAAACAACGACGTCGCACATGGTTTCGGGCTGTTTACTCCAATACACACACACACGGTGCTGCTGATTTGCGCCATCCTTTCTGCGTCTCCTACGCCACCGATTTTGTGGATTCCACGGAAATGTTATGATAATACAAATATGAAAAGTCCCATCGAATATATAGAGTTGAAGCGTGATGTAGCACAATTGTGTCGTTTTAATCGCCCGACCAATGTCTTATCATTTCCCCACACACAGTGCTTCCGCGCACAGACAAAGCAGAGCCGAGCCGAGCCGTGAAGGAGGAAGCAATGTTCGTCTCACAAGCATATACAGCACTTGAGTGCTGCTGATGCGACGAAGTTATTCCAAGTGCCATTCGAACCGAACCGATGTCCTCGATTGACTTGGAAGAATTTCAGAGTACATAGGCCTGTCGCCCCCACCAGCCGCCCGAAAGGCAGCCTCCTGCAAATTACACAATCTTTGGCACGTATTAGGCTCGGCCCCTAATGTACCCATTACCATAAGGACATGTCCTCCTTGATCGATCACCACGAGGGTCAATTCAAATTTGCTCAATGGCCGCACTACAAAGAACTGTTAATATAGTTAATGCAAAGGGACCTCGTGTACCTAGGGGAAGGTACGATTGTCTGTCGGCTGGTGTTTCACACATTGCGATTTCATTATTCCGAGGAACACTTTCGGGCGGCACCGAATAGGTTGTTCGCAATGGGCTGGCAATGACGCAACAGCAACAACATCCAATGTGCTTTCAGGACACACAGCCAGGACACAAGAATTCTTGCAAATTGTGTAAGTGCTGTCGTCTGCAGTTTCTGATAATAAAACCGAGGTTTTTGCGCGAGGCCGTTGCGCCGCCCCACACAAAGCCCATGGCGACCTATGTTTTGTATTCGAATTGTATTTTACGGCCCCCTTTCACGGATTCATCGTTCGACTACTTGATGGAACTTAACCCTTACACACTCTTGTACATATGTATATATGTTTCCGTAATTGTATTCCCGATTTTCAATTGAATCGGGCTTTCAAAATTTATTGGCATGGAACGATACGACAGAAAAATTCTGTGGAACTTTTGCAGCAGTAATAATATTTATGAAAACCTTGAATAAAAGCACTGCTCAGACGATTAACTCAGTGACTTGCGAGCCTTCCCAACTGTGAGGTTTCTGCTTCAACCCCATCTCGGTGAATAATCTGCATATCAGCGCAATAAGTTTTTGGGCCCTCTGGCTTGGGAAGAAATTTAATTTGTATCTTTCCTTGCACTCATCTCCAACGCTTTAAATTCAATTAGGACGCAGAAGGCGGTGTGCCGTGGGAGGGAACGAAATCCGTCGACGGCCCCCATGAAGTCTGGCTGACGAAACACTTGCACTGCACGACAGGAGACTCGGCGCAGAGGCTCGAGCGGAAGAAAACAAAATGAAGTTTCCAGTTGGATTGTAAACAGGTCGCAAAAATTAATCAGGAAATCGAAGCGACGACAGGAAACGTTCTGCAGACAGTTCGTGGAGCAGCCATCACGCTAGGGATAATTTCCCAATTATCTGCTCTTTCGAATATTGTCCTTCACCGAGCATCTATTCGTCGCCGGCGAGACAGACCTCAGCGAGCTGGAGGCTGCGAAGGGGGCGGGAGCTGATACAATTAGGAGCGAAGGAAATTGGGAAGCGCTTCGCAGATTCTTCGGAATAATGGAATTCAAGCGGCTGTGGTTGGCTGACGTGCAGTGATAAAGAAATCCCAACTAATAGAGGCATGTCTTGGTGCTAAATACGATATGAAGAGGTAGTAACCAACAAATAAATGAGAAGTCAATCACCCAAGAAAAAACATTCCATTAAATTAATTTTGTAAAAACACGATGTGATGTTGAAGAAACTTTATGAGAGTTGAAAACCCTGTATTCAACAAATATGACTCAATTTTCAAAAAAAAACAATTCTAATATTTATATATCCGTTCATACAACCTATATACTATATTCTATATACATACTGTCTCTTAAACTATGCTGTGGGATATTTACGAAAACCAAGCGATCGAGTTTCAAAATATCCAACATCTAAAGACACATTTTAGCTTTTCACAGTCTGCACATTACATGAGACAGATTTTCAAAAATAAATATTCTAGAGTCACACAAACCGGGATCTTCCATGTCAGAGACCCATTCAGAAGAACTAAAATAGATTTCTCATCCCAATTGAACGGTTCCTGTCGGCCGGCCGGACGCATATACATATGTACATATACTACAATTACCGCAGTGCAGATTGTGCCGACATTGACAAATACAGGTCCAACACAGAGACTCTCGTTGGACCAAAGCCACGCCTAGAAATCCTCGACATCGAACTGCAACTATTGTGATACAGTGTTTATTAAGCAAGTATCCTTCTATTAAGGGCTATATTAACTTCTCAACTAGCGACTTGTTGCATTTAAATTGGGGATGTCAAATTTTCACAGGAACTTTAATAGAATCGGAGAGTTTGTGAATAAAGTAAAGGCCCCCAAAGATCGTTTCAAAGTCCGCCCGATTTTGTGCATACGACAGATGGAGCCCTGAACAAAGCCTATCAGCAAACACTGTGGAACTAACAAGCTCGAGAATCACTGCAAAATTACAGGGTGCTCGATAAAATCTTTGTCAGCATTTCTCAAGTGAAGCTTGTCATGTTTGAGTGCGTCGCCAAGAAACCAGAACCGAGAACGAGGGACCGCAGAAAGGGCGACGAGAGAGGCTCGTGGAGGCTCTCAATAGAGTATCGATAGGGCTGGCCTGCATTTCATTAGCACAAGTAGTACGGACGCAATCTTCCGTTCGTGCGGGGTTTGAAGTGCAATCAATGGAACCACGGCGATGCCGCAGTTTCCTTCCTCTCCGACGCATTTTGTTATTAATCCAATTTTTCAGTTTTCAAAAATGGTCCAGTGATGGACCAGTTGAAACCTGTTTGCTTCTTAGACAATTCCGCATTCGGACCATTCGGCGACTTCGACCATGTGCTCGACCGAAGTCTTTAGACTGAGGCTCAGTCAGTGCAGTTATGGCAAAAGAGAAAAGGGAATGAAATGCAAAAACCAACAGTTATACAATTATTTTTGGCAAAAGTACAGAATAACTACATAATATTCTCGCAAATAAGAGAACAGCCGGCGGTATTTTGGCCACTTGGCAAAAAGGTGGAGCCAAATGTTGCTGCTAAACATTACGAGAAGCATGCCTCAAGTGACGTCAGATCCAATTGCGACAAAGTACATGTGTACATATATCACCGTATCGCCGTCCAACACGTCTGTCTCACTCACATAGACTAGAAATTAAAAGATTGCGGATTGGGGGATTGCTTCCCCCCTCCCTTTCATAATTTCTACTCGCTACGGACAGCATGTGTTTTTATTCGTCGCTTTGTCGGGTCCTGCTTTATCTCCTATCCAACCTGCGACGTTCGAAGGGCGATATTTGAGAATAATTACCAACATTTGTTTAGACGGGATCCTTAGTTATTTTCCGGTGCAGCGATCCATCCCATGCCTACGGTTATGAATAACTCTCGTGCCTTCAACATTCCACTGTACATCATATTTTGCGATTTATTATTACCCGAACCTACCTCCCTCCCTCCCTCCCGGCTCTTCAGCATTCGTTAATTGCTCCGAAATTGATCAATTGGCAGGAGAATCACATCGGGATCTCACAGATGCCGGTGCCTGTGGTTAGAGGCTCCACGAAAATCTCAAGAATTTCATCAATTTCAATTCAATTTAATTCCGTCGATTCGATTCGATTCGCTTTAATTCGAGTTTATTTATTTATTTTCAGTTTTCTAGTCGTCACTTCACTCAGTCACGGCTCGTCCGCTGCTCTCTCTGCACAATTGGAAGCGTCATCACAATTTCGAATTCGCCAATGAAACATCTGCATGCATACATATGTATGTATGTCCATACATACGGCGGTCTGTTTGCGTCCCTGTCTCGGTCTATTGACGCGTTCAATTGACTTTTTAGCATTACAAATATATACATAATAGAGACCGAAACCTTAGCGCTTGCACAGAAATAAACTCCTTCGATGGCTCGTTGAAATTCCGACAGAAACAACACGCCGTTTGGCATCGTAGTGCGAGAAAAAACATCCGTGAAGTTGGAGCACATTCCCCGCCGAAAACTTGACTCTAATTGCGCCCAACCCGACTCCGATTTGGTGTTTAGCGGGGCCCTAAAAAGTGAATTTCGCACATTGATTTAGACCATCAACGGCGAGTGAATGCGGGGAGAAAGCACAGGCTGCTTTCCTTCGAAAATAATACTATGTACAAAGTATTGTGGAGCGTGTTCATGGTTCAGCCGATCCACAGGGCCTTTAAAAGTAGCTTCGTTAGGGACTTACCTGGGCTGGTTTGCCAACTTAATCCGCCAATAAACATTTTCCTGTAAGAAACATAGAAATCGTCATTAATATCGCTTTTTTTGAGAAGTAAATTTAACTAGCTACTGTTGAAGATAATGTAATATTAAAGACAGAATTATGTCGTTTTGATACCCTTAAACGAGAGCAGATCAGATCTTTAAGGACTGAGATTATCGGACTCCAATCGCGAGCCAATACATTATTCGTACAAGTAGGTCGATTTCTTTACGAAAGTGACACAATTTCCGAAATGAGGGGCCCGTGGCAAGCGGATGACGTATTATTGTCTGCATGGAACTAAGCGGCTTTCTACATAGTATTGTTCCGCGTTGAATGTGTCTCATTGTTTTGAATGTTGAAATAGATTACCAGACACAAAGCGACTAGAAGATGAGGAAACCCGAAAAACAAAGGGAGATGTAAAGCATAAAAATATATGGCTGAGCATTGCCCCGCAGGAACGGAACCAGTTCAAGAAGCATCTGTATATAGCCCAGCATCGTTTTTCGTACAATAACCGTCTATTGGAGTAGGCGACAGTAGCACAAAGAGAAACGCTGTCCACTTTCAACCAGTAACAGATTTGCATCTCAGTAATTATACACATCCCTCAAATTCTATGCATAAGGGGAGCAACGTAGAAGTCAGCGCTTTTATGAACAATGCTTTTGCGACTACAGAGATCAGGCAATTGGGATTTGTGAACAACAACTGCAGTACCTTTAAAATATCAGTACCTAAAGAGAGATCCACACATGACAGCGCAATAATACAGAAACGCACTGTGTGTTCGGCTGTGTATACCATCGAGATCAAGTAAAATGTGAGCCAAGTTCACTTGTAAACGATTTCCAAGGTTCAAATTATTAAAGTTATCAACTGCATCAGGCGGACCCCCACCCAGAACATGCAATTGTGAGATCACCTACAACGAGTCCCGGGCAAATTGCAAGACCTTTAATGGCTACAGTAATGATGATCGTTGAGTACTCAACGCAAATGTGCATGGGTACAATTCTGGTGGAAATTTTAAATCTAAACAAGATCAGTTTAACTCTTGACATACAGTACCCTTCAATTTGTCGGATGAGTAAACTCCATACCTTTCCGCAACTTTATTACTCTGCCATAAAAATGAAATTATTACCTAGTCTTAAAATGTGGTATATGGTCACTACTCTATTGATTGTGTACTTTCCGTCTATATTTACATCTTTACGGAGGAAGTTTACGATATACTAACTCTATCTATCGGTACTCCGGGAATGTGAATTAAAACATTGTTCGCGGCAGCAACAAGTTTCTGCATAGTTTCTTGACTTTCTGACGAATCAAGATGCATGATAAATCCGCCGCTGACTGATTTAACCGCAAACACTGTTGTTGCTGTTGGTTGCATATTATACGGATTTGTTTATATTTTCCCATTCTCACAGTGATGTAACCGACGACATTTGTCCCTCCGAAGATGAACCTCAGAGTTACGAGATACGTTTGCGACAGTCGCTCAAATTACTGAATAAAAACATTGCATGTACTCGGTCCCATCCCATCCGCCCCCTCGCCGCTCCCCCGCTCCCGACCGCCTCCTTCATGCATTCATTCCTTCTGTCGCACATTTCAGATTCCCATTCACAAACACTTCCCGCGTCTGCTGCTTCATTGTGAGCTCATTGTTGCGGAAACAAAAACATAGAAGACATCGTTTCAAAGCCCCTACCCTATACTTTCGAGGTAGTACATTGAAAGGTGGATATACTGGGCTCCACTGATTATTGCTGTCGGCTGCCGTTCAGTGCTTCAGATGGCGCACCGTTGCCGAGTCGGTTATTCCCTCTTATATATTTTTTTGTTCTATGCACCACCCGACAAAGTAATCAACTTCAGAAGGGAAAATAGCGGATTTTACACAGAGAAGGACCACAGCAATTAAATAAGACGGAAAGTTATCTAATCGGGGATAGTTGAATAGTTCATCGCTGCCATGCAGACGAGACTTCAGTTTTCAATACATGAAGAAGATCCCTGTTCTGTATCCCGATCGACACTAAGTACTTGGCCACGATCACTACCATCTACTCGATCCAATAGGTTGTGCGAATAATCGTGTTCATTATGGAGATTTAAGGCGAAATGGGAAAATGCATTTATATTTAGATATTGCCCCCTATCCCTTCTCACCTCTGCCAAGTCACAGACGGTAAATTAAGGACAGGCGACGGTCGATGCGGTGCAACAACCTAGGCGTCCATTGGGGACGACCGCAGGGCGCACATCTGCGTGATTTCTGAATGAAGCCATACATTTCGGGGGGAATCATTAGCTAAATCGCACGATTATAGGAAACTTTATGAGCTAACACATAACTATTCGTAATCATGTTTCGAAATTTAACGAACTCATCTAAGATATTGAATAAATTACGAGGTAAAAAACCAGGTTTGATAGGAACTTTAGGCTTCTTGGACGATCGGGTAAAGAAACCATAATGGATTCGCAATCAAGTACAACTTAGATAGAACTCATCTCCCTATCATGAGTTCGTTGGGGTGTTTATTTTTGTTATCTGTAGAGAAACTTACCCAGGGTCATTTGGAACTTCTGAGGGAGAGCCCGATGTGACTATATCCTGTTGATCCATTTTCATGTCCATTGCTCAGGAAACCCACTGGCACGATTAGAGTTGGGGGGGTGAATTTCGTACTACCTACGCAAGTCGGTCGTGTTCAAATAGAGGCTCATCTACTTTGGATGCATCACAGTTGCGCTCGTCGGGGCCCGGAGTAACGCCCATTCAGTGCGGCTGGCGTGCAACTAGCCTCGATCATGCGGCGCACGAATAATATATTTTAAGTACGATCTCACTGAACTTTGCTCCTGGGCATTTTCTCAAATTCGATTCGATTTACTTCTATGTATTTGAGTTACTTGTGTTTCTTTCCGATTTGCACTCAGAAGGAAAGCATACGCTTTTTGCAATTTCAGGGCACTTTTGGAATTGACGATTAAGCCACAGAAATCCACTTGGTTGGAATCAGTACTTCACTTCGCTTTGAAGCCAGAAAGGCCCGTACAAAGTGTATCTAAACTAGGTGTCGCTAGGCGCTACATGGAGACCTGTACCAATGGAAATCGCAATGAGGGGGAGTCTGCGGCGGCCCTGGCGAAGTGTGCGAAGCGTGCAACGGCACAGTCGGAGACCCACGAGCCGACGTCTGATGTATTATTCGATTTGGAAACATTCACTGAACACTGTGACGCCGACACACACACCACAACACGAGCGGCTCCCACCGACACCGAAGTGACCCAAAGATCACTCTGCGAAGCCGAACGACTCAAGAACGCGAACCGAACACGACGCCGCCCGTTCGTCACAGCCCCACACTGCACCGAGTTCCAGACACAGGCACCACAGCTTCTCATAATCGGAAAATCTGCCGCCTTGTCTTCGCTTGCCCACTTCACGAGTGCACTGCAAATCAAATACACGTGACTTTAATTGCCGTTCGCCGTCGTTGTAAGAGCTTCTAATGGAAAACAGGGTGATCGCGAAGACCGATCGAGGGGCTACGACGATAATTATGATCTGCACAACCACATGCACATACCAGGCGTACTCAATGAAACTATCGAATAGGACCGGAAGGCGAGGCGGAGGGCGGATCACAACCGCACTCAAACACATGCATATGCATTGAGCATGTGTTTGCTGTTGCTCCACAGCATCCCGCCGATCCATTCGTTTGAGTTCAGAGACTAAAAGCACAATGGCTTGAACGGACTAAGGGCTGCTTTGATTGGGCCACGCGGCCGGATCCGCCGCTGGCTCAAGGGATCCGAATCAAAATGGCCGCGCGGCCGCTTTCAAATGGCCCCGCCACCGACAAATAAATCAATATTTGCCGAGCGCAGTTATGATCACTTGCAGCAGCCGCGCGGCGGACCGGCCGCAGGTCCAGTTGGAGCGCCCTCGCTGTGTGGGCCGCGTTTGTTCCCCCGCCCCCATTGATGACTGCTGTTTGCATTCGTTTCGTTCGCTTTGTTAACTTAAGTATCGGTGGGACGGCAGCGTTCTTGACTTTGGCTATGCGACGACTGTAAACTGTTGGGGGACTCGCGAAATGCATTGTAATATTTATGCTTCCACGAGAGGTTTCGTTTCGGAATGCAATGTAAACAAATAAACAATCGCAGCATAGGCGCGTCCCAGCTGCCACCCATGGCATTTGGTTTCATCCAGAACTCGACGGACGACGTGCATCGGGTTGCTCGATTGCAGCAGAACTCGACAAACACAACACAATTAGTTATTGAGTCAAATTTCAAATTAATTTCATTTCTTAACTTCAGGCCTACGTTGCACAATAACAAACACTCGCGACAACTACTGACACGAAACTGAACCGAAAGTTCTCACCGCCACACCAGCGAATGGACGAGCGAACGAGCGAACATAGCCGGTGACAGCAGCATGCACGAATGTGTACGAACACGACTCGGTTGGTTCCGCACTCACTTGCGGCAGCTTTTGCAGTTGGCCTCTATCTATTGCAGTTTACATCGTTGCACTCGCCGCTGGGCCTGGGGGTGGTGGGTGCGGGGCCGCAACTGCCAGTGAGCTCGGGTGCTCGCTGTGCACTTGCTCATCGGGTGCACTTCGAGGGAGGGAGGGCGGACTGATAGCAGAGCAAACAACTACTGTGAGAGCGGAAATGAGATGCTAGGGAGAAAAGCTCTCGTCGAGCTTTCGTAGGTAGAGCTTGAAGGACCGCATTATCAATAGTTTCGGTCATTTTCTACATAGGCTCCACGAATGGTTGCAAAACAAGCCCTAATTCAAAGGATTCATCCGACAGTCGGTTAAGGAATGCATGCTTTCGTAACATTTTAATTTCCAAGTGTCGACCTTTTTTTGCACCAGTTAATTCAGTGAATTATATTAGAGGAACATTGATTTTTTATTAATCGATTAATCCTAATATAAAACAACGAGAAATGATTCGTCCAAGGCAGTGACTTATGAATATCAAATTTAAAGAAACATTATTCAATACGTTTATGTACATAGTTAGTTTTATTTTATCGTAATCACGCAGACTAGAAGGAAAGTCCGTTCCCTTTTTGAACGAAATTCATGTTGTATTAAAACTTTATATTTATTAAATTTTCGCCAATTGTCTAAATATGATTAGAATAACCGAAAATGTCATCAACAAATTACAATATTGAACAACTTAAATTACGAACTGCACGCTGGAGTTCTACGCAGTCACCGGCTTTGGTGGGGGAGTTGCATCGGACGCAGAACCCGAATCCTTTTCTTTGTTCCAATTTTTCAGACCTTCTGGCAATGAAGTGTCCTCTTCGAACGAGCCAGTGCCTTCGACGAATTCTTCGTATGTGGACTTCTCCTTGAATGGCCTGGGGCCCAAAAGTTCGATCATATCGTCGCGACTGAGAATTTCATTCTTCAGAAGCCGTTCGGCGACTTTAGCCACATCGTCTTTGTGTTTGGTTAGCAGTTCCGTTGTCCGTACGTGAGCACTTTTTATCAGCGCCCTGACTTCGCTGTCAATCAATTGTGCAGTGTCTTCTGAGTAGGGCTTTGCAAAAACGGGTTCGCCGGATTGGCCAGCGTCAAAGCTCACCTGCCCAACTTTTTCGTTCATACCAAACTTGACTATTTGAGAATAGGCACTGTCAGTTATCTTCTTTAGATCATCTTGAGCTCCAGTCGTGATACGTTTAAAGAACAGTTCTTCTGCTACGCGACCACCCAATGTCATGCACATCCGATCGAATAATTGTTCTTTGGAGAGCAAATATTGATCCTTAGGCAAATACTGTGCGTAACCAAGACCCTTTCCACGAGGAATGATGGACACCTTCAACAAGGGATCAGCGTGTTCAAGGAACCAACCAGCGACAGCATGGCCAGCTTCATGATGCGCCACGGTTTTCTTTTCCTCTGGTGCAAGAACATTTGTCTTCTTTTCCATTCCAGCTATCACGCGCTCAATAGCTTGTTCGAAATGCTTTTGCACAATGGTATCGTTCAAATCTCTCGCGGCAATTAACGCCGCCTCGTTACAAACGTTGGCAATGTCTGCACCTGTAAATCCTGGAGTGAGAGCAGCCATTTTTCGAGATAAGTCCAGCTTATCCAGTTCAGTTTTAAGTGGTCCCAAGTGCACTTTGAATATACTAGCTCTGCCCTTAATATCAGGGGCAGGCACAAAGATCTGTCTATCGAAACGACCAGGACGGAGCAATGCCTTATCTAAAATGTCGACACGATTTGTAGCCGCAAGCACAACAACATTTGTAGTTGTGTTGAAACCATCCATTTCAACAAGCAACTGATTTAGCGTATTCTCTTGCTCAGAGTGCCCACCGAATGATTTGCCTCCACGTTTGCGACCAACTGCATCAATTTCATCGATAAACAGTATACATGGGGCATTCTTTCTGGCCATCGCGAACATATCACGTACACGGGATGGACCAACGCCAACGAACATTTCCAAAAATTCCGAGCCCGAGACGGTTATGAAAGGTACATTTGCTTCACCTGCTGTGGCTTTTGCTAGCAGCGTTTTACCTGTTCCAGGTGGCCCAGTTAACATAGCGCCTTTCGGTATTTTTGCACCTAAATCAATATACTGTTGGGGATTTTTGAGGAAGTTCACGAATTCCATAATTTCAATTTTGGCTTCCTCGCATCCAGCGACATCCCTGCATTAAAATGAACATGTGAACATTATAAGGATATAGATATTTCATTTCTCCCCAATATGCTTACTTGAATCGTACTCCAATTTCGCTGGAGTTTATAATTTTAGCAGTTGATTGCATAACACCGCCAAAGAGACCGCCGCCTGAACGTCCACGACCACCTCCCATCATGTCAGCGGATCTTCGCATCATGAACACGAGAAAGCCTATTATCAGCAGGGTCGGCAGGAGCCCAGTTAAACTAGACGCTTCGACCTCTGTGCGGTAAATTACAGGAACAAAGTTTATGGACTCAACACCCTGCTCGGTCTGGGCATTTTCAAGGTTCCTTTCAAATGAGTCGACACTGCCAATGTTGAACCACAGTATGCCAGACGAATCGTGAGAACTACCGGCTTGCAAGCGAACTCTGACCCATTTTTTGTTTACTACTTCCAGTTTTTCCACGAGTCCTTTATTCAAATAACTGCAATAAATAAAAAAAACATTAGAAAATAAACAACTTTTATAATATCTTTTTAACAATGAAATTTACCTGTTAACAAACTCTTTCCAGGCAATTTCTCTATATCCCATTTCGTAGAAGGCCATACTTCCTAGCAAGGCTACTGCGCCTATGGCTCCTAGAATCATCCATTTTTCCTTGTCGCCACCTTCCCCACTTCCACCAATCGGCCGACCAGATCCAGAATTTCCACCACCACCTCCGGTTTTTGTGGTATTACTGAACATGCCAAAGTTCCAGTCATTTGTACTTTTTTGCTCCGGCTTGGTCGCCCCGCTCTTTCCTGAAGATGCTGCAGATTCTCCTGCTTTTGCGGCCGTATCTGCAGCTTGTTTGCCGGTAGATGTGGCCGCTTTTCCGCTTTCAAAGTACTTTTCGAATCCCTTGGGGGGCTTCTTGCAGAATATACGAGCTTGTTCCAAGATGTACCGTATTAGTGGAAGCTCTGTGAACGAAGTGCTCCTCGTTGAAAATCGTACCTAAATTTGAATGCAAAATATTCTGTTTACAAATTTCCATTGTGATTTATTTTATTTGAAATCACCTGGTTTGCTCCGGTACTACTGGACATATAGCTTCGACGGAGGCACAGCTCCACAGCTTTTGCCGATTGCAGTAGACGAAAGGCCATATCTTTGGTTATTCAACTCCTTCCTCTTGTTCTAGGTTACTGTCGTTTGTCGTTTCGCGTTCAATGATTTGAAATGTTCAGATTTAGAAAGCACGGTATCTACCTACTGCAAAAATGAAATACTTTTCATTATTTTGACTGACTGACTGACTGACTGACTGACTGACAACCTTAGTCAGATGTTTATACAATTTATAATTTCTTCAATCTTACTCTAATAATTCCAATGATGGTGAAATGTTAATATTCGGCCAGGGTTCAGGCCCTGAAAAACAGAAATCGTAGTGAAGAGCGGCAAAAAGCGTAGTAGGCGTCAAATTTCGAAGTAGATTTTTAATAACTATGTGATGAGAAAAACTTGTAAATTTTGGGCTCCAAATTTATATGAAATAAGAACATAACATAAAGAAATTCACTAAAAATTATTTACGAAAAATCGAAATAGACTATAATTCAAACGTAAGCAGACTAGATTTCGAAATTATTCCAAAAGTTAAGCAGATCTCCTACAATCGTAGTATAGTCCGAACCACAGAATCTGACGAATAAAAAAAACATATTTTTAGAAAGGTTCACTATGGTACAATTTTTAAAAAACGAAGTGGGTCCTAAAAAAGTGAAGTACCGCAGTGTTTTGGGACAAAGTGAGGTGAAACACTTCAATTGAAGTAACAACGACAACCCAATCAGGATGTCAATCAGGGATGTAGCTAAGTACTACTGGTCAAACAGAAAGAAGTAGTAGTGTAGTAGTAGTAGTAGTGCATAGTACACATTATCTTCAGTCCCATCAATTCAGTACATTTCAAGTTTTGACAGCTTACTACAGCGACTCCATTCTGTTTGGCCAGCTAAAATTCACAACTATTGCGGCGTAGAAATTGAAATCGCTACTTTGACGTTTAAAATAAATTAATTTTACAAATTACAAATCTTAAGTCTTATAATTAAATATCATCGATTTGTTTTGAAATTAGTTGTTCTCTTTTTAAGCATTTGGAATAAATACTTCTGAAAAAACCAAATTGTGGCAACGCTGAATTATATTCTAAATGAATGCAATATGGCGTCCCGTCGTCAGTGTTGTGCTGTGTCGTGGTACGTATGGGGTGTTGTGAGATAGAATTTTCTTAAATAAATTTCTATTAAAAATATACATGGTTCTATTGGAAATTTAATATAAAAATAATAGTTAACACTTGATCTAATCGGTATCGTTCAATTTCATTTGAAATTGTGTGTATTTCACTCGCATTTGAAGTTTTAATATTCTCCAACTTTCGCTTTGCCGTTAGACGTCGTTCGCCATGGAAAAAATGTTCGACGTTTTCGCCTCGTCTGTCTGTCGAGTTTTGCAGAGAGACGAGACATTTTTGTTGGATAGATAATTTGTTGATGTGAATTTTCAAAAATACCTGCACCATTAGTTTTTATGCAATATACTTTTCTTGTTGATAATTCAATAATTTCAATTAAAAATTTCAAAAACTTCGATGTATGAGACCTTAAAATATTGTGATTCCTCGTCTTTCCGCACTTGCATTGCAATAAAGCGGCGATATTGCACAGGAAAATCGATAATGCATACAGAAAGAACTATACTATGGAAAAAAGGATTTTAAGACGAGTTTATTTGGGAAGACGTCCTCACTCAAAGATTTTTACTGATAGCTGGTTATACATCTATTTTTTGATCGATTCCCCTCAATTATAGTTATTTTTGGTGCCGGTATTTAGAATCAGGTCACATCAACAACTATTCTTATATTTATACCCACATACTTATGTAAATGTATATTTAATATTTTCAGCTTTTGTAACTAAAATCTCCGTTTTGACATCACACTACTTTCATCATCAAATTCAATCACCGTTAAAATAACACAATTATAAAGAAGTTAAGAAAGAGGCGAAGGACAGACATCGCGGAAATCTCTGAGCCAAAATTTATTTTATTCAATATGAATACTTTCTTTTAATTTATTTAAAATCTTAAAAAAAACAACAACATTTAAAAATCAGTGAAAACATAAAAAACAAATAAAAATAATAAATCAACTATAAATAAAAAGCGCAATAATATAATTCCTGAACTGTAAAAAAACACAATAATTAAAAAACAAATTTATGGTGAAGGAAGAATTTGTGTATCGGATAAAATTCGATTAAACAGTTCTGATTAAAAACGGTCGCAGAGTTTTAAACAATAAAACGGTCAACGGAAAGGAATTTACACGCCAATACTTAATACTCAGATACTCGAGTCGCGAGAGAAAACATCGTAATCTATGTCATCGGAACAATATCCAATACCAAGCAGGATCAAAATTTGAAAAAGCTCCATCAACATCAGTACTGAACCAACCGCAGCAACAACGGCACACACCTAAAACCTAATTTTTACTCTCGAATACATTTTTTCCTTCTTTAAATCGCCAAACCTGTTTTAAAAATTACACAGGACAAGTTTCTTTAGTTGAAAACGGAAATTCTAAACAAAACACACACTTAAACACTTTAACGCCCACTGTCGAATAAAAACTAATCCTGAATAAATCGCAAAACTATAATCTTTAAACTGAAATTATTTTAAAAGTCTAAAAAAGTGAACAAACAAAAAAAAAACAACAACACAACCAGCAACAACAACAACTGAAAAGAAAGTTTAAAAGTACAAAACAAAATAATTCAAAAATAACAAATATATGAAACAAAACATAGCAGAAAAAGAGTTATCATAAGATTTATACACAAAACAAAGAAAAAACAACAAAAAAAAAAAAACAAAATACATAACCTAAAAAACAACAACAACCGAACGTAAAAACTAGGAGAAGTTTCTCCCGGGAAGTTGGTCTGAATTACGTCTGGTGAAACGCGCGAGAAGTCGATAAACATTTTAAACACAAAATAATAACATATAAACTGAAACAATAACTAAATCATTTAATTAATTAGTTTAATAACAACAATGGAAACAATATTTAATGTAAGGCATTTTTACACATAGTAAACAAACGATTAAAACTAAAGCCCAGTCGAAGGCAATATTTAATTAGCAAACAAACAAAAAACATAAACTAAACGAACTTAACACAAATTCGAATGCGTGTATTATGTAAATGTACCTTGTGTGAATGAAAATACTTAAAAAAAAATAAACTATTAAAAAAATATTTCAAAAAGTAACAATTTAACATCTCTGTGATAATTATTGTAAATTTATAAACTAATGAGAGCAGAAACAAAACAAAGATTATTATAAATGAACTGAAACTGAAACAAAAACGGAACGTAATAATTAAAATAAAACAGAAGTTAAATGAAACATTGAAACAAAATCGTGATATCTTAAAGGACTTCGATACATATACTATAGTATATTATATATTATATTATAATTAAAAACCATAGGTTATTTCAAAGACTTTGCTATCTTAAACATAAGTAAACATTAACAAATAGAAATAATTCATTAACAAGGAAAAAGTTTTGTTTATTGAAAATCAACAAAACGATTAGGTTAAACGAAAACTTAAATTTAACGATAAGCAAAATCATCATCATCAACACTTCTTATCACCAATATCTTTACGCCTCGTCTACGAAGTTGAAACTTTTACAAATCGGCGCAATTCGCTTTCCATAAGTTACTACTGAATGATTGGATTTTTTGAATGGTACACGAACCCGGTCCAAAATCCTTGTTGCGTCCTTGGCGGATTTAAATGAACAACCGTATGACAGTGGTATGACCATGGTAGTGAAATATTGAAATCCGGTTATGATTACTCGTCCTTTGAAAAAGCCATCAACTAAAACTCACCTCTAGCTACACAAGAATACCAATACAACGTTTTAACTAAACTGTGTGGAATAGAACGATACTCAGGATTTTATAGTTCTTCGATACTGCGAAATTTATTTGAAAGATTTTAAAAATTTGCCATCACTGAGGATCTTTATTGCAATATGAACACTCAATCCAAAGGATACCGCAGCGGGGAAGGTAAATCATAATATATTCAATTAGTTTTTATATTTTAAATAACTCATAAAAAAACTGTAATATTATTTTTAAATAGATTGTATTCCGTATTTTGTCACCGTTCTTTCGAAAAATATTTCAAATTGCTTAACGTCTTTCCGAATTATTAGTGAAATCTGTGTGTCTTGGCACTGCTTTATTACAAACCCAAATCCTATTAAGTGTACTCCTTGTCTATATTAACTGATTGTAAAAGGATAAAAATATATTGATATAAAATCCGTTAAACACATTATTTAAGTGAATCTGTCGTTTGCTCGCAATTTTTCCCCAGAAATCTATGAAAATATACCCTGTGATGGATTTTTCAACATGAATGCAATGCGTAATTTGAGTATTTCGACAAGCTTTCCTCCCATCGGAACTTTTACCTTGGATTCGGCTCTTTCTCAACCACCACCCAACCAAGGCCACCAGATATCGCAACAACCACCTGCAATTGGCATCTTCGACGCCAACGAAGTGTCTGAAGTTATTCAGAATCCAGCAACGATCGGTGTATTTCAGTCCAATAGTGTTTTGACCAACGGCAGCGGAAATGGCTCATCAATCTTTGGAAACCAATCTGGTAACACTTCGAACAATTCTACTAATAATGATCCAAGCCAAGCAACTCGGGAAACTGGAATTATTGAGAAATTATTGGTAATAATAAACACATATCATTAATATTGTAATGATCTATACACATGCTTCGTTTTTAAAATTATACATTTGATATATATAAAAATTTAACATAATTTCAGCATTCTTACGGATTTATTCAATGCTGTGAACGTCAGGCTCGCTTATTCTTTCATTTCTCGCAATTCAGTGGTAACATTGATCATTTGAAAATTGGGGATCCCGTAGAATTTGAAATGACGTATGATCGTCGTACAGGAAAGCCAATTGCTAGTCAAGTTTCTAAAATTGCTCCGGAAGTGGTACTGTTATGAAAAATCTTATTAATAAGAATCGAGAGTAATATATTTGAACATTTAAGGTTTTATCTGAGGAACGTGTAACTGGCACGGTTACCACCGAATTGCGCAGCGATTGCGGCACCAATATGCTGTCGGCCAATGAAACTACTGGTAGAATCAGTTATGAAAATCGCGGCGAATGTTTCTTTTTACCGTATACCAAAGACGATGTTGAGGGTAATGTAAATTTACGTGCTGGTGATAAAGTGAGCTTTCAAATTGCAACCAACCAAAGGTAATTGTTAAAACATTAGTTACAATTTAGAATTTCGTTAAAAACAAATGTAATCTATTTTATAGAGGTAACTTAGGAGCTTGCCACATTCGTTTGGAAAATCCAGCTCAGCCTGTTAAGTACCGTGGAGTTGTGTGTTCCATGAAAGAATCATTTGGTTTTATAGAACGTGCTGATGTTGTTAAAGAAATATTTTTCCATTTCTCTGAAGCCGAAGGAAATGTAGAATTACGTCCTGGTGATGACGTAGAATTTACTATTCAAACACGCAATGTATGATTGAGATAATTGAAGTAATGTTTGCATGTACATTTGTATATATATTCTTTGGGACAGGGTCGAGAGTTTGCCTGCAATATAACACGCCTAACACCAGGGTCTGTAATTTTCGAAGATGTTGATACTACAATTTTCAAGGGTCAAGTTTTGAAGCCATTAGATCGCAATAACCCAGCCCGTCAAACCAACGATCCTCTACCTGGTCGCATAAGGTACAGAGCACCGGACTATTCTGAGGTTGAAGTACCGTTTGGCGACAAAGATCAGGTAATTAACAATTAAAACTAAATCCTTTAGATGTTAATTCTCTCCCTTTCTTTTGATTTTTGCAGAAAGGTGACTTTACTTTGCGACATGGAGATTGGGTTCAATTTCTCTTAGCCACAGATAGGCGTGATCAATTGCAAAGAGCAACTTCTATTTCCTTGCTTGATGAGACTTTTAAAGTGTCTGGAGAAAAACGAGAGCAAGGCGTTGTAGCTTCACTAAAGGATGGATTTGGATTTATTCGTTGTGTAGAACGAAATGTGCGATTGTTTTTCCATTTTACTGAGGTTTTAGATACGGTAATCTATAACGTAGATAATTCTATAAAGCGCTGAGTTAATGTAATTATTTTCTAGAGTCGTGAAATTACTATTAACGACGAAGTTGAATTCACTGTTATTCAAGAACCAGGCGTAACGTATAATAACTCTCGTTTGCATGCAATTCGTATAAAGCATCTTCCGCCGAATACCGTTCAGTTTGAAACTCTTATGGCTTCACATATTGAAGGTATAATCCTTATAAAGCTTGTAGTACGAACATAATATAAACTATTTTCTTTTGGATTTTAGGATTTGTAACTCGAGAAGCTCCTAAAAGTCCAATTAAGTCTCAAGATCGTGTAGAAGGTGGAGTAATCACCTATGATCATGGTGATTTGAAAAAGACTATAATGTATTTCCTTAAAGACTGCGAAAAACCACCAAGAATTGGAGATCGTGTTCGATTCGACATATACTTGGTAAAATTATTCATTTCATACAATAAATTTAATTTCAATTAAATATAAATTAATTTAATTTCAATTAAAATTAATTTTGATCCTTAGGTTAAAAGAAACAAAGAGTTCATTGCTGTTAATGTGCAACAAATTCAACAAATCGCTCAGCATCAACCTCAGTTAGTTACGAATACAACGAATCAGCAAAATATACATAATCAAAACAATGAACCAATAATTCCCACGAATGGAATGAACGGCATAAGTGGAATTGGTAACCTAGGTGGTGGAATGGTTGTATCACAAAATGGATACATGTCCATGGCAAACAACTCTAGTGGAATGGGCATGTCTACTCCGAAAATTGAAGACTTCAAGATTGATAATAACAACCTCTCGCTAAACGAACCTGGCCAGACTTATCGCGGATTTATAGCTGTCATTAAGGAAAACTTTGGGTTTATAGAAACTTTATCGCACGACGAGGAAGTTTTCTTTCATTTCAGCAACTATGTTGGTAATCCGAATTGGTTAGAGCTTGGCCAAGAAGTAGAATACACACTTTCTCCAAATGGTAACACTTCAGTATCCGGAAATTGTCTGCCAGCAGAAAATGTACGCACATTACCCAAGGGTTCTATTCCGCAACCTGCAGTGCAAGACACAATTTATAATGGCGTAGTAGCCCGTCCTTTGCGGTGCATTAATCCTGACCAACAGGAATACGCCGGTCTTATTGAAATATTCGATGAGTCAAAAATGACCGTTTTGTCACAGCACGAATTTGGTATCACTAGTTTGACTAACAAACGCGATTTACTTCAGAAAGGCGATTTAGTTACCTTCAAAATCGACGAGGGAGGACGGGCTGCAGAAATTGCAGCCATCCGTCAGAAAAAGCGTGCCACAGTCGATTCAATTAAGGGTCAGTTCGGATTTTTAAACTATGAAATTGAAGACGGAAAAAAATTATTCTTTCATATGTCAGAAGTTCAAGGAAATGCAGTTGGCTTGCATCCGGGAGACACTGTTGAATTTTCAGTTGTTACCAATCAGGTTAGATGTGTTTTATATTGCAATGAAAATTTAAGGTCAATATTTTTATTTCTAACAGAGAAACGGAAAATCGTCAGCTTGCAATGTTGTAAAAATTAATGATCGTCCTGATCGCTTGATCTCACGTTTAAAGCTTAATGCAGACGATTCTGTGCCACGACTTATTATTATTCGTGCTCCAAAGGGGCCGCAGGGGAAAGGTTTCCTTGCACAATATCGCAATTCGCGCATTCCAGGTACAGTTAAAACCCAAAGAATTGTATAAGATTATTTATTATTAAAATACATACTTTCATTTTAGGCACTTTAATGGAATAAATATTTAGTGGCGGTGGAAATTCAAACTAAAGACAAATTCCCTTATTTACTATTATAGTAAACTTATTTTCCTTTAAGGATAAATAAGAACTATTTATTGATATAAATAAATAATTATAAATCTAATAAAGAAATACAGTAACTAAAACGTAACAAGCGAAAACTACCGATAGGAAAGAACAAAGTTACCAAATTTAAAGAAACGATGAATATAAATTTAAAAACAACAAAAAAATACGATGAAATACATTTTCTGTGCCCTTCCCAAAATATTCTAACTAATTTTTCATTGTCATAAATTTGAAATACTTGCAAATGCCATTAAAAAGTGACGAAAATAATCGTTCTCTCAACGCATAAACTTCAAGAATAGCAATATACTTGTATAAACAAACTACTGCAATAATAAAGAATATTCCTTTCATGATGATTTTTTCAAGCGGTTGAGTATACTTTTTTTGGTTATTCACTCGTTTCAAACTCAATAATGTCTCTCTCCCCAACATGGCGTTCTAAATTCAAATCTTTTATGGATAGGTATACCTTGATTTTGTAATAAATGCGTAATTGCATATAAATAAAACGAAGTGTTAGTATTACACCAAAAATTAAAATTAAACTATTTTTAGGCAAATAGAATTTGCGAATCCACAGAACATGTATTAATTATAGAAATAAACTCAAATAAAATATAAACATTGAAGATATAAATGCAATTTAATATTTTTGGGATCAGTCCTAATACAATATAACCATCTTTTAAGAATAATTCATAGAGATAATTCCAGAAATGTGCTTGAATAATACGTTAATACAGAACTGGAAAAGAACTCCAAATCATAAATAAATATTTCATAGAATTGAAGCCACAAATGGATGTGTTTTATTTTTTTTATAAATTGGGTTTGAGAAACCATGACTTACCTTTTTGGGTATTTTCGACAATGAATTAAACTCATACTAAAGGTTTAATGCTTATTTTTTTATTTAAGACTTGAATAATATAGAAAATAATTATGTATGTATGTATGTGTGTGTATATGTAAGTTTTTTATAAAACTACATTAGGATGATATTCCATGAAGCATTATTAAATTGATGAACAAAACTGCAATGAAGTTACTGATCAAAATACAGTTGTATAGAGATGCATAAATTTCCAGAGTAAGTAGTTTTACGAATATGACTTGGATCTATAATTTTTGGAACTATACAACATTTTCGAACTTTAACAATTTATCACTAAGGTCCTAATATTTTTTTAGAATGAGAGAATTAGCAGTACATAATGTGTTTCAAATAATAGGTTTCAAAAAATATACCATATTCTTAGGCTTCGATTATATAGTGCTCTGGGTCGAAACACTATTTTTGGAAACAAACTCACGCAGTATATCACAGGCCATCTCAATGTTGTTCCGTGAAATACCCAATGCGGTGATAGCATTCTCCTTGGTGTAGCCTTCGCTCATCAGACGCGCAATATATTCCAAATTGATGTTCTCGTACGGAACGTTGCAGTCTTTTTGATTGATTGTAACATTTTCGTAAAGCAACGATTGCTGCTGCTGCTGTTGATTGCTCGGGTCACAACCGGCAAGTGACGAAGACGACAACTTCACAGACGTCTGATTCGACGACTTGCCGTTCGGAGGCTGCGCTCCTTTGGAGGTCGTCGTAACCGACAGTTGGGTGTAGTATGGGCTATGTTCAGAACATGCCGATTCACAGGTCATTGAAGGCATTGAAGTTAGTATCGATAGGGGGTTGCGAGCCTCCAGGGGTCTTGTATCGATCACCCCCGTAATTGTTTCTGCCGGACCCACGATGTCGTCATCCAGCTGCAGAGTAGTCGGGGTGTTATTGGAAATTCGTTGCAGTTGCAGTTCTTCTGTTATAGTGTCAACATTTGAGTTATGTGCTGGTATTGGAGGCGCTGTGGTTTTTGGAACACTGAGATCACTGTTTGTTCCTACCGTCTCCGCTAGCACGCTGTCTTGGATAAGTTGAGAAAGGGGATTGATAGATCTCGGAGCTACGTGTTGGTTTGAAGACAAACTTGTGGAAGAACTAGAGTTTTCCGCTCCCGGCGATGTTTTGCGCGGAGGAAGTGGTGGAGCACTTTGACTAGACGATACCTGCTGATGTTGATGTCGCAGAGCATTCAGTTGTGCCTGATGCTGTGCAGCGGCTGCTGCGTTCTGTGATTGATCTATTAGATTTTGGAGTATTGCGTACGAAGAACTCGAAGTATCACTATGCTGATCCGTCTTCGACAGTTTTCCTCCAGCTCCTGCGACAGAGCCAATGATGGGAGCACTCATTCGGTTCGTGCACTTCTGAGCAGCCGTCGCAGCAGGCAGGGCCACAGTGCCATTGGTCTGACTGGCAGAAGACTGCGGAATCAGGGCAGAATTGTGGGTATTGCTTATTGAAAAGACAGCCATGTGTCCGGAATAGAGATCGTTTTGCACGGCCATCAAACTGGGCGTAGTACTTCGTCTGGACAGTCGCGGCGACGAGTGCGGACTTTGTTTGTCCGCGGAATGTCCCGAAGAAGTCATGTTATTACTTAGAGCGTGTAGCGACGATGTAGCGATATTGAATTCTCCGAAGTCCTTCATTGACGTGTAAGAAAAGAAAGAGGATGATGAATCTTTTGGTGAATTTTCTCGTTCACGTTTCATATTATTCATCGTTAATTAACATTCACAAAAAAAAAGACAACAACATGCATGCCGTATAACATGCAACCGAACTCAAATTATTAATTTCAAATCAAAAAGAACTTCTGTGAATACTATACAAGTTTTTATTTAATTATTATTACAATAAAAAAATTATTACAAATTTGAATAAGAAATTGCAATTAAACGACGACTCAAATTAAAACCACATTAAACTACTACCAAATAAAATAATAATTAACTTATAAGAATAATGTACATTGAGAAATTTTCTAATCATTTATGTATTGCAAGATATAACACATGTAAGTAATATTTTCAAATATCTTCAACGCTAAAATTTGGATTTCGATTTGACAAAAAAATTTATAGCAGATTCTTTTTATGAAATTCTTATAATAATTAATACATTTAATATATTCAATATTTGATGTACATTATTTAGGTTTACAATTTTTCACGTCGCATTGACTTTTACCTTTTGAATATTTTTATATTTTAAACAGTCTCATTGAATTATTTTGTTAATAAATAATAATTGAACCTTAAAAGTAATTTGTCATATATATAATATAACTATGTGAATACATACGTATATAAATAGTCGTGGCTTTCAGTGCTACTATCTATCATATCTTTGGGACCTTCAATAATTATTCGAACATGGATGTCGAATATTCATGGATACAAGTTACTTTTATAACTCGATTTTTTTGTTAACATATATTTCAATATTGGCAGGGAATATAATAAAAAAAACATTTAAAAGGAAAATATACACTTTTTCTATTTGAAGAATCTTATAGATCGTAACAAAATAATAAATACTCATTTCTCTTAATATTTACAAAATAACATTACCGATTAACAAAGCAATTTAATTTCTCAATTGAAAAATTCTCTGTTTACATATTAAATGATAAAAGGAATAAACATAACTATGAAAATTGCATAAAAACCGAAAACGTATTAGCAAATGCAACAATTTAAGGATTATGTATAATGAAAATAATTGAACAAATCCATTAGTAGCCAAATAAAATGTGGCTATCAAATATATAAAGAACTATTGGCTACTAAGGAATATTGTAAAAAAATGAGCAGAATTATTTCTCAAACATGAATGAATGCAAAAATGCAGAACAGTTGAAAATATAACTATACCTCCGTATCATCATCATCGGTATTTTGATGACGACCATTTGTTGAAATACGATTGTGCTGTTTTCTAGGGTCGAATGCGTCCACCACGATTTGTTCAGTTCCTTTGATTTCTGCTCTGCAAAATGGACAACCCTGCAAACACGATAATAAGTATGGTTTAGTTGTTCCTATGCGCTGCAAATGATTACTTTACCTGTCCTTCAGAATCTACTTGCCAAGAAGTGAGGCAGGGAGTACACAATAAATGACCACATGGCTCAATGCGAATATCTTTATCATTTTCCGCACAGATTTTGCACAACTGAAATGTGCTCCCTATAAATTAGTAGATATGTTTTGAATATATACACATGAATCAAAGCACAAGCTATTAACACCAACCCATTTCACAGTATAGTTCGTATTGCTCTTGTGTAACAGTTATGTGATCTTCGGTTGGACTCTGCACTGCTGACGATAGGTCTGGATTATAAGTCTGTCCATCAGGATATAAATAGAAGCCTTCCCTGCAATTGTGTTTTGTTTTAATCACATGATCTAGTCATTGTTTCAAATATCATTTAAATTACCTGTGCCCATCCAATAGCGCTTGACACAGCGATTTATTCTGGGGAATCGTCTGCAAAATTTCACCATCTGCGGTCACATAGCCAATTGCCCACTGACCAAGCCGTGTACAAGATAACCTTAAACGAATTGTGGTATTAATTTAAGTACGTGTAAAGAACAATAATTTGCTTACCGGAAAACATAACTTCCAGCTTTGTGAATATATCGTTGTAGTCGAGCTTTCACTTCATCGTATGTGAGAAAAGCCACATAGCCGGGATGGGTGACTGCTAGTATTTGCCAATTTCGTAAAAGCGTAACCCAAGGTTGAAACAGTCGCGTGAATACATCGAATTCGAAATTGGAAATATAGTCGTTGCACGTCAAATCAATCGTGGTTTTCAATGCCATAGCTTCCAGTCCTGAAGATATCGGATGTACCTTGTTCAACTCTTGCCGGAATATTTTCCAAGGGACTAGAGTACTAGATAAAAGGAAATGTATACTGTTACTAAATATCCAAGGAAAGTTTTACTATTATTTTAATCTATCATCTATACACCATAAATCACTCACTAACTACCGAATTGGAGACACTTTAAATTATTTACCTATTTCCGAAATTGATTTTCCAAAAGTCGGCAGCATCTGCTTTTGTGATTCTGAATTGGTCACCCGCGAAAACACCGTTTGGGAAAATAGCCTTCAGTTCACTGAGCATATGCGAAAACACCAGACTGAGCTTGGTGAGGTTTCGACGATAGTGTGAGTTCTCGTCGAACATTTTCTCCTTGCCCTCCTTGAATAGTTTAATCGCTTGCTTGCACTTCCGTATAAGGTTGTTGATGAACACATTGAAGTGCTCGTTGGTATGCAGGATGTGCATCTGGTCTTCGTTCTTGGAGTAGATGAGCCGCAGGCGTTGGTAAGTGTCTGGGAGTATGTCCAGTATGAAGGGAGGGCTGTTCTTCAGGTTCATCTTTGGTTGCTGGCACAGCTTCACCACCTTGTCCATCAGCTTCCACGTCTTCTCCAGCGTTTTCTTGTCCGTGGACAATCGCTGTGGTCCACAGGCATCCGAGAAGGCTCCGTGTAGTTTGGAAAATATCGAACTTATATTTTTCGATTGTTGAATCCGACTGGTGCGACTTGTCGCCATTTTTCTATCCGTCCGTCTGCTGATGGCAGCCAAACAATTAATTTATTTAGTCACAGAAAATTCTTGCTACAAGAGTTTTTCTCTATATTTATACCGAATTTCATCAAGTACTTAGACTTTTTTTAGTCTGCATCAATACTATTTAATAACGTTTCACATTCCTCGCTTTTCTTAATAATTAATATATATATATTTCTTAAACAGGGTTCGGACCAGGGTTCGTTCTATACTACGATCGTAGTAGTCTACTCCTCCACTACCTACTTTTCAATTATAATCTCTTCTCTCTTCAGTGCAGCTTTTCACCATTTACTACGCATACTTGGCTTTTGCTACGACTTTAGGCATTAGACAGTACGATATCCGTTTCACATGGTCCGAAACCCTGCTCTCAAAATCTTTCAATGAAAAACATTTATTTTTTAATCATAGCAGTTCCACAATATATTGTGCCTCTTCCTTTACGTTGTACAACTTCCTGTGGTTAGAGGGAGAGCAACATACAACCTATTACAATGAGTCGGTGCCAGATGTTTGGTAATTCGTTGACAGTCGGATTTCTATGCTCACATCGAACAGGTTTTCTTTCGTGAGGGGTATTCACACCGACCATGGTAGTGTGGTAATTATTACTCGATTACTGCCATCAAGTGTGAATACCTGATTATTTCACTGCCGAAAATAGCACACTCTGACCTTTTTATCAAAAAAACTACAAAATATGAATTAAATTAAAGATATGTAATCATATACTATTACTTGTTCCTTTTTCTATTGTAACGTTGGTAACACTTACAAAATGGTATTGAACTCATTTTAATCTGGGTCCAGGCGTGGTAGTGTGGTAATGTGGTAAATTTACAAAAACAAAATGCACGTGAATTACCACATTACCATGGTCGGTGTGAATACCCCTATGGTTTCAGAGATACACAATTTTGTTTTAAATAAATTAAATTTTTTTTTTTTTTTAATTTCTCATTTTACTAAACACTATAATTTGATGTACTTAATTTGATCCCCACCATACTTATTGTTGCACTAAAATAATTCTCACGCTTTTCTAATTAGTAGCAAAGAAATGTTTTTAGTTTTCATCAGTGTAAAAGGTGAAAATATCGCATGGTTTTATCACTGATTTTAGTTAGGTTCGTCCGTTTTCTGCATCTGCAACAACAACAACCAACTACCATATAATCAAACGGATTTCAATTTCCATTTCTATTTACAAATGTCGAATGGAAACTGGCCAGTGGCGTTGCCAAGATTTTTCCACAATTGATATTCTGAGGGGGTTTTTGATTATTTTCAATTAATATCACGGTTAATGAATACTCGACGTATCTCAAATGTTTAATTAAAATACTTTCTCATATGTCAAGGAAATACTATGGATTCTAACGGACATCCCACTTAATTTACCTGTGTCTTTGCAAGATAAATCGGGGGTTGCCGGGACTTATGGTGACCAATTATGAAACCGATGTGCGGCATTTATCACTTGGAAATGGGCTCCTGAAGACATCATGAATAAATGTGCTCTGCCGTTTGCCCCGATCTGGACATTCAAATTCCAGCAGCGATTATCTCAACGCAGCTCAATTTCCACTGCACATGTATGCGTTTATGCATAGATGTGTGTATTTTTTTTGTTATTTAAATTCAACTCCATTCGAATTAATGTCCAGCAATTGCTGTACGAACGAACGAACGAACAAACGATTCTGTTGCCAAACAAAACGAAGAGAAGCGTCTGCGGAGAAAAAGGAAAATCTCGCACTGCTTCATAAAAATTACACTTTCCTATGTTTCGCAGCCAGACTCTCTTCGTGTGCTGCGCCGAGCTGAGCTGCGGCCCATCATGGACTGGTGTGGAGTGGAGTGTGGTGTGGCGTGGAGTGGCTGCAGCGTGTGCCGAGTTTCATTTCTCGTCGTCTTTTTCGTGAAATGCTCAACTGTCAGGCGCTGGCTGCTGGCTGGCGTTTCCGCAGCCTTTCACTATATAAATTTGTAGACCTTGCAAGTGAAAAATCATTCTGCGTTCGCGCTCCAAACCTTTCTCTTCGATCGTTCGTTCTTCTCCGGGCTCCGTGCAGCAGACCGACCTCGCTCCGTCTCCGCATATTTTCTTCATGGTTTCTTGTTCAGTGCGAAGAATTTCTTAGTTTACCATCCAAGTGCCGATGTTAACGAACGACTTAACGAAAATAGTGCAGAAATTTGAATTCTAGAATTGTGCGAGATCGGTCGGCTCCACCTACAATACTTCTGTTTGTTTCTTGCCTCTCGACTCCGCGGAAAACCCGCTGCGTTCTTTCCGTGGTTTGTCCCAGAAGTTGATGCCCTTCCGCGATTTCATCCACTTCCGCAAGAGCCCAACATACAATTACATTCGGTGCTTTTGTTCTTCTCCGCGGACGAAGTTGTGGAGCAAACTTTCTACACGATTTGACTCCAACCGCTTTTTCAATTGCTAACGAGCGAAAGCGTTACATGAAAGTGCAGTGAAAATGTTTCAAACCATTAATTGTTTTGTTTTACTAACGATCGTGCGGCCGTTGTTGTTGTTGCTATTCTCCTCTTCGTATGGATCGTGTTCTGCAGGTAAGCCAGCAGCTTTCTTATGCCCCCTGCCTCTGCGATCTTTTGTTCTGAGGATAAATTAAAAGCGTTTGTTTGGTGGATTTTTGTGAGTGTTCGAACCATGGGTTTTTCGCACCTCACACTTGGTTGCCAAATTTTGAACTTTCATCTTCAACTTCACATATTCAAGTGTGTTTTATTGTTGTCAGAAACGGATGTTGAACCAATACTAGTTTATTATAATGCCCGAATGCACCCACTGCAATTCTTGTAGCAGGGAAACCCCCTTGAATGAGTCCAATATCATGTAGTACATTCACATATCCCACCTTTCAGAACTCATGACAGATTCTCCGATAAAAATAATCAAGCTCCAAGCTCAGCCCCCGTTGATTCGCTACTACCGAAGGGACTCGGACTCGGAGCTGATCAGGTACACGAACAACGCCTCCAGCTTCCAAGAAGCTACCGATGGAGCACAGCTCGCGCCGTCAGGAGTGCAGCTGGCCGAATGGATGGCCATGGCGGCCCACGAGCGAGACCCCGACGACGCCGCAGCTGCACTGAGTTCATCGGTTCAGCCCCGTCAGACCCGAGCGATGACCAGTTCCTGTCCACGATCGTGTCCGCCGAGCGCGACAGTGAACGCAGAACCAGTTTGCGGTTCGGACGGCCTGATCTACGCGAACATGTGTGAGATGAAAAAGAAAACATGTTCTAGAAATGGAGCAATTGTCTTAAAGGTTGGTTGGTTGGTTGGTTGGTTGGTCTCCGGAAACATTATACTATACATACACATTGTTATATATGTCAGTGAAAGTATTACCATATAGATGCTAACGAATTGGATATTTTCAAATTTGAAAAAGCGTTAATATCAACACAAGGCGGCGAGGTATATCAATTACAACTTCTTATCTACAATATAACCGGATGTGTATTAGAAATTACATTTAATTTGGATGTCCCAATTTTCCGCTCTATGCTATGCACATTTTATGTATTTTTATGCTTCTATTGCTTTCACAAACATACATAAAAATGAGTACATACACTAACTAACTCTGGTTAACGATCGATAAATCTACTCTCAAGCAAATCATGCATATACTTTATCTGATTATTTTATGTGTTTTTTATGAACAGGATTCAAAGAATGCATGCGAGCGTGCGAAAGGATCAGATTGTAAACATCGCTGTCCTTCAGAGAAAGATCCCGTTTGCGGCACAGATGGTCGCACATACTTGAATAGGTAAGCTTCACCTGCCAAACTTGTATACATCGATCGGCATACAAAAATCATACATACTTCAAGGTGCATGCTCCGTGTCCAAGCGTGTCGGGTCGGACTGTCAGCCGTCGCCATGTCCCATGTGGGACCGTGCAGCAACACGAGCGCGATCCGCGAGTCGTGCCCAGTCGACTGCAACAGCGCCCCGAAGGACGGCCCCGTTTGTGCCTCCGATGGCAACGTGTACAACTCGACCTGCGAGATGAAGCTGTTGACGTGTGGCCAGGGCGTGGTGAAGACCAGCCGCAAGCACTGCCAGTCCACGAGGATGTGCCGAGAGTCGTGTTGGCGCGTGGCGCGGCCTACTTGTGGCTCGGACGGTCGCCTTTACGCCAGCCCCTGCAAAATGCGCTCCTCCAACTGCGGCAAGCACATATTCGAGGTCCCGCTCTCGTTCTGCATGCCCCAGGAACGCAACGGCAACCCGGCCGAAGGCTGTCCCACGGAATGCCCGAGTGTCGAGTCGCCGTCCCAGTACGTGTGTGGCAGTGATGGAAATATCTACTCCTCCCTTTGCGAGCTGAAGATGCTCAACTGTGGGTGAGTAGGATGTGAAGCAGACCCAAGCCAAAATAATGACGACTCTCTTTCGCCTCAGGCCTCAACGTAAAGCTGTCCAGAAAATAAGTATGGACAAGTGCAAAAATCGCTTGAATCGGTGCAAACAACTGCCGCCGTGCAAGGACTTCAACAACATATTCGGGTCCATTTTTTCCTCAAAGCAGAACGATAAACTTTGCGGTACCGATGCAAGAACCTACAACAACGAGTGCGAACTCGCACATGCAACCTGCTTGTAAGTCGCGCCGTTCATTGCATCGACTGTATACTCTAATTCTGAATTTGTTTGTTTTCCAGACGCGGTGTAAATTTGGCCCACATTGGTCCCTGCACCGATCTACGAACTGCCCTCAAGGATTGCGGGGAGCGTTGCACTCATGGCGACCTCGAAAGTGGCCCGGTTTGTGGCTCTGATGGCAATACCTTTCCATCGATGTGCGAGTTTAAGCGCCGCACGTGCCACCTCCGTGTGGTTCCAGTATCTCTTAAAAATTGCCGCTTGACTGCTGATTGCGAATCAGATTGTGAGGCACAACCGGCTAATTTTGTATGCGGCTCAGACAACCGTTTCTACAAGTCTGAATGTCATATGCGGAAAGAGAATTGTGGAAAGCATGTGTTCGTAGTGCCACTAAAACGATGTCTCGCTGCATTCCAGTTCAAGGGATGTGCCAAGATCTGCCCCAGAGAGTTTGAGCCCATTTGTGGCAGCGATGGCATGACCTATTCCAATGAGTGCTTCCTCGATATCGAGAACTGCCGCACGAATACGTCGGTACGAGTTCAACATTATGGAGCGTGTGGACGTCCAGAAGCTCCGTCTACTAATTACTTATATTAAATCTATATCCTAGTATTTGTATATTTATTATATGTATTATTAATATTTATGTTTGCTGTAAATACATTCTATATTTATATAATAAAATTTTTATACATTTTCTACCGTTTTGTATTGTTTTGGAACATAAGTCCATTAAATTAGGATAATATATCAATTTAATTGATTTACGCGATAATACTTAAATAATTTGTATACACAAAAAAATATTTTAGATTTGAAGTTTTAAGCTGAATCGTCAAAAAGCTTGTTTAGCATAGCATTAATTTCATGAGGTCGATATTTTACATATTTATCGGGATTTTTGCTAAATTGCACTGCAGCATACCTGCAAAGAAGACGTTATAAAATTATGCTTTCTGTTTATTATATATACTCAACATTTCATAAAATCGATTATATTTTGGTATTATATGCTCCACATTATCTCTCTTAATGCCTTCCCGCAAAATGACATCGGGTATCGAAATACCACGTTGATTTTTGCAAGCCTCTTCAAAGTCCTTGTTAAATGTCTGAAATAAAATGTTGTTGTATTAATATATTAAAGTATAATTTTATTAACATACCGAAAATCGCTCCTTCAGGATTCCACGATCTTTATCTTTAACTTTGCCCTGCAACGGTTTCGGTAGTTCATCCAAGGAGGAGATATTACCTAAAACCTTGGACCAAGTTTTTTGATACGAGAATTTCAATTCTCTTATCATATCGAGGTAACTTCTTTCACAATCCGGTTCAGCTAGAGTAACCAAATCAATCAGATTCGATTGCTGCAGAGATTTCAAAATGTAATGAATATTATTCAAACGGAAAAGATGCTTCGTAGCTTGATCATTGTACTGTTCACATTTGTTCATAATGGTTAAATTCAGCTCTGCCAAAGCTTTTTCTGCAAGAAAAATATTTTGTATGTAACTATGTCTTAGTTTTTAACACATGAATACATACTTATATAAACAGCTAATAGCGCTTTATTCTTTTCTTCAGGTGACAGGGATTTCTTCATTAGAATGGTGTCCAACTGAGTTGAGTATAATATGTCCTGTTGCAGTATTCCTCCAATGACATCATAGTGCTCGTATAGATGCTCGAGAAACCATATTGTGTTCGAAGTTAATTCATGGACAGTGGCATCCTTAGGCACATTCAAATATCCAAGAGTGCTGGAACTCATTCCAACAATGTTCGAACTAGATTCGCCTTTGACGACATCAAGGAAATGCTCCAAAGCTTTTGATCCCTATATAATGAAATATATTAGCATCATTCATTTCGTTACCAATTTTCGCGATTACCGTAATGTGTAGCTTATTGGATATCTTCAATAACTGCTCTTTTTGGTGTGCATCACATATACGATCAATATCAGGTTGAAGTAGATTAACTCGTTTCAATGCTGAAAATGTTCCCAAAGCGGATGTCCATTCTTTTCGAGATATGCAACGCATTATACGATTGGTGATATTCTGAAAAAAGAACCTGCTTTTAATAAAAGTGCTTTATTCAAGTCTAAAGTATGGTACATGAAAACATCTTGTTTCCATGAAACAAACTAGAAAATAATCTGTTTACCTCTGCGTCTTTCACTACTAAGTCGAGAGAGTTGCTTGCTAATTTAGAAAATACATCAATGTGTTTCGAAGGTGGAATTATATCATTCATCAGAGTTCGCTCCCAGACCAACAGTTTCTGCAATCCGAGTAGCAGCAGGAGGTATTTGTCTAATTCCTGATCGCCATCAACGTAATCTTCAGAAGTCAAATGGTCCGAATGAGAAGTTGCCTTTTTAATGGAAATTCCTGTGGACTGTTCGATAGTCTGGGTAGCACGTAAATACAATTTGTTTGCTTTCTTCTCGAATCTAAATAAATTTGTATTCATATTATAAGTAAATGATAAACTATATACTATTTACATTTGCTGCAGTTTTGCTGAAGTATTCTTTTTAGATTCTATTTTTCCACTTTGACGACTCTTCTGCAAATACAAGTGAATTGGAATTATTCTACACTATTGTAGGGACTAGTTTCAAGACACGGGAATAATGAATTAGAATTTCTTACCATCATTTCATTTCCCCAACTTCCACTCTTTTGATGATCCTTCAAATTTTGCAGCGATCTATACACGACCTCACTCCTCTCGGTCGCATATATCACAGTGTATTCCCGGCGGAGATTCTGCTCCAACCAATGAGAAATCAAGTTCAGTTCCTCCCGTGTGCCATGTGTCAATTGCTTTATCGATGTATATTCGTCACTGGAGGAATCATCTTCGATATATATCAGATCTAGTAAATCGACTGGTTTCAACGGAGCACTGTGTTTCTTCAAAATGAGCTTGTAATGGTTATTCAAGGATTCGCAGCCGGTATTGAAGAGACTCGTGACGTTTTCCAGCTCCACACTCTGCGAGTTGTTGTACATAAAGTAGTCCATTGCGGCCCTCAATTTCCCCAGAGCCTCCAGAAAGGTGACCGTGTTTCCCTCAGAGGGTCCTTGATGTATCAAATTGCAGACCTCTTGCGAGACATCGTAATGCGACAGGACTGTTTCCAGACAACCCAAAGTCACTTCCAAATCTGCGACAAATGGTAAATCCTTTAATAAATGATCCGATAAATATTATCCAATTATTACTTTGCTGTCTGCGCTGCAGCTGCTCAGTCTCCTTGTATACAGGCAGAATCGTTTGCTCTAGTTTTCCCAGGCGTTGTTCAAAAATCGTCAGGATTCCAGACATTTGCGTTGATAGGATGTGGTATTTGTCTACATTTTCTTTGAACTGTGCAAAATTCGACGACTCCTGAAAAAAACACAACATTTCGTATCATTTTACAATGTTCATTGCGTTTTTTTCCATGCCAACCTTTTCCAATTTGGAGTATATTTGCGATGCATTCTCCAAGTTGTTCATTTTTAACATAAAAGTTTATCGAATTAATTATTTATTTATTTTTATTTATTTATTGGACTTATCAACTTTGACTCAACTCTGTTGAAGAGTTGCATTGTTTGCAAAAAGTACTGCGCTCGTAAAATGTAAATAAATATGTGCCTCTTTTATAACACCTACTTTGCAAAAAGTACTGCGCTCGTAAAATGTAAATAAATATGTGCCTCTTTTATAACACCTACTTGTAGGATAGTAGTTACGAGTTTCTGTATTGAATAATCATGTTAATCAGTTATGATAGATTAAATAGTAGTATTACAATATTATGATCGCAATTGTTCTCATAAGTTCACATTTATTAAAAATCGACGTCACAGTCTCATGTCTGGCAGCACAGATTTCTACTCCGCTTTTTTTTACAGCAAGTTGCGCACCCTGAACAGCACAAATGTCTTATAAGAGTTTGTAAAAAGACGTAGGACGTGTTTTTGGGCTGAGTGTGATTAAGTTTACAATTTCTGGAATATTTATTAATATATACGATAAACGTATATCCATTAACTACTGAGAAAATATGTAAGTTTATAGTGTGATTAACAGAAGGCATTAAACTTGAAACTTTTCAATCGATCAGGGAATAAAAGTTCGGCCGAACTCAAAATGGCCTCCCAATCGATATCTATATCTATTGCACTGAAAACTGAGATAAAAAATCGTATTTGCCTGCGGTTGAAAACATTGCAGCAAAAATATTTGGGTTCTTAATCCATATCGAGTTTATGCAGAATTTTCCCCAACTTATTTTCTGCGTGAAAAATTGAATTCAATCTTTTTTCATTACAATAATAGATTGTACAAGTGTACACTTATACATGCAACATTGAAAAATGGGTGAAAAAAAAAACCATTAATTAGTAAATCGATGACGAAAACCCAATTTTTTTTAATTCGTTTTTCTCCGTTCCATTTTTTCTGATAATACTGAAAGGTCGTACAGAAGAACAATTGAAAAACTACACTGATCTGACCTAAATGGAGATTTAACAAAATTGTCCCTTGCAGGTTTGGAAATCGAGGCGGAGATCGTGCCAGCAATGGACCAGGTCGTGGCAACTACCGAGACCAGCATCGCGGAGGGGCCGGGGGTCCGATGCGCGGCAATGGGGCTCCTCGGAATCGTGGAACCCCGTACAACAGGGGTGGATTCGGGGTGGTCAACCACATGGGAGACCGTCGCGGTGCGAATGATTCACAGTCTGCTTCGAAGCCTGGTGATCGGTTGCAACGTGTCCATTGGTCAGAAGTGAACTTGATTCCATTCGAAAAGAACTTCTACAAGCCCTGCAGTGCGGTGTCGGAAAGACCTCAAGCTGATGTCGATAGTTTCTTATCAAGTAATGAGATAACACTGAAAGGGATAAGTATTCCCACACCCAACATGGAGTTCGACGAAGGTGGTTTTCCCGATTATGTCTTGACTGAAATTAAGAAGCAAGGATTCGCCAAACCGACTGCTATTCAAGCTCAAGGCTGGCCGATAGCTCTCAGTGGCCGCAACATGGTGGGTATAGCTCAAACCGGATCGGGGAAAACCTTAGCCTATGTGCTCCCGGCTGTGGTACACATAAATAACCAGCCGAGACTGCAGCACGGCGATGGTCCGATAGCTTTGATCCTTGCACCCACGCGTGAACTTGCCCAGCAAATCCAGCAAGTTGCCAATGATTTCGGCTCTCAGACCAACGTGCGCAATACGTGCATTTTTGGCGGGGCTCCAAAGCAGTCACAAGCTCGTGACTTGGAGCGGGGAGTCGAAATCGTTATCGCGACTCCTGGACGATTGATTGACTTCCTTGAGAGAGGTGTTACAAACCTACGCCGGTGCACTTATCTCGTGCTCGACGAGGCCGACCGTATGCTGGACATGGGTTTTGAGCCACAGATACGAAAAATAATAGAACAAATAAGACCTGACCGGCAAGTTCTGATGTGGTCAGCTACTTGGCCGAAGGAAGTTCGCAATCTGGCCGAGGAATTCCTCGATAACTACATACAAATAAACATTGGGTCATTGACGCTTTCGGCAAACCACAACATTCTACAAATCGTTGACGTATGCGAAGAAGCAGAGAAAGACTCGAAGTTACTCAAACTTCTAACTGAGATATCCTCTGAGAACGAAACAAAAACTATTATATTCGTTGAGACGAAAAAACGCGTAGACGAAATCACGCGTTCAATATCGCGCCAAGGATGGCGCGCATGCGCGATTCATGGCGACAAATCGCAACAAGAACGCGATTTCGTACTCGCCTCGTTCCGCAACGGACGACAATCGATATTAGTGGCAACTGATGTTGCCGCTCGTGGGCTAGGTAAGAAAAATGTTACGTTTGTGATCTTGATTTGTATGAGTGATGCTGTGGATCAAATGCTATATAATATTATTTCATTATTTTGGTTCGTCTGTAAATTTATTTTCCGATGAATCACCCACCGCCTCGAAGACTTGTTTTCTTAACCGATCGAGTTTTTGGAATTATATGGAGAATATCACTTGCTGGTGGTATTTATTGACTAATGGTTGTGACATTATATTTTTTGGCACAATATATTATATATATTTATATATTTAAATATACATATGTATATTAAGCATAAATTTACGTTAAAGGTGTGGGAAAATAATGAGACAAGTATTATCCATACATTGCTATTAAGATTTTCGTTTTTATAACTGAAGACACAGAAAAAATTTGAGTCAGTCAGATTAAAATGGCCGTGGAATCTGTTTTCATAAACACTTCCATCGAATAATTTAAAAACTATTTTAATTTCTATTCGTTTTTTAATGGTTTTTGTACTTCTACTGCAAGTTCATTGTGTTAGAATTGGTATGAAAAGTGAATATGTTACTAAAAACGTTGTTACACAATCTGTAGCCTGTTTTACTGAGTAGTATAATTGAAGATATCTTGAAAGGGTGGGAATACATCTTGGAAGGTAAACGAAGGTTGAAACATATTAAAGTATTATAACGTCTAAATTTTTCTTTGGTGTCAAAGTTTTTTTTAGAACGAGGATCCTTAAGTTCAACGTGTTGTGGCGATGTACTAAAGCAAATTTCCTCACTCCTTCTATTCCTTACAAAAATGTGATTCGCATTTGAAATAAGTATATCGATCAATAACTTCAATATGAATAATCTCTTTGTATCTTTTCGTTATTATATTCAGAATCTCGGCCAATCAATTTTTGACTGACAAATTATTTATGTGGGCCTTATTATCTTCTATAAACATTACATTTATTTGCGAACAAAAATATCATCAAAAATTTCAAATGGACTTCGATTTTTATACTATTTTATAATTGTGCTAAATTTAAAAAGAACATACATGAATAGATGTTCTTTTGTTAGAACAATATGATTGCGAATTGGGTTTTCTAATACTTATTTAGGATATATACATATTATTTAGTTTACATTCCTACAGGTTCAACAAATTGGTAAGTACAAAATGTATTTATTGGACTTTTATGTATATTGCGTGTAAAATCGTATATTTATTTACTATGTACTTGATATTAAAGGTCGAGGTCCACTTATAAACAAATATATTTATAAAAATTTAAGATGGAGACATTTTTGTTCAAAAAACTCAATATAAAACAACCCATAAGTATATTTAAGATGTATATGCCACCATTTGATAAAGTTTTCTCTGTTTCATCGACGATTCTAACTACCAAACAACACAGATGTCGATGATGTGAAATTCGTTATTAATTACGATTACCCGTCCAACTCCGAGGACTACGTACATCGTATTGGACGCACAGGTCGCTCGAATAACACGGGAACGGCATACACTTTATTTACCAATACCAACGCTAACAAAGCCAACGACCTAATCCAAGTATTACGAGAGGCTAATCAGGTAATTACAACTGTTTAAAAATATTAAAAACTGTTCTGTAACATGCGTTTTTTAAAGGTAATCAATCCACGGCTGGTGGAAATGGCATCGGCTACTTCTTACAATAAACGTGGTGGACGAGGTGGATACCAAAATCGGAATCAAATGGGTTCAGGTGGCGGTATGGGTGCTAGAAATAATTACAGAGCGCCGAGAAACGGCAATCGAAATGAGGACATGAGGTTCCGAGGAGGTTATCAACATCAAAACCCTGTCCAGTCAATGATTCCTGGACAAGCGCTAGGAAATATACAGCGTGCGAATAGTCAAGCTTCAAGGTTTTCAGCTCCTGAATCGTATGGCATCGAGAGCTGCGGCGTGTATAGTCAGGAAGGACCTTCTAATAGTTATAAGGATATGCGTTTTAATCAGACTCCAGCTGTATCTTTCGAACAGTATTCGAATACCCCATCTCATGCGATGGCCACCCCTCACCCACATCACTATGACACCAAGAATATAATGCCACAGCCCATTTCTGCAGCGTATGCTCAACAGCCTCAGTATGCCGTTCCCGCTGGATTTACTGCAGCCCCTCCTGGCATGTTTGCCTACCCGCCTCCTCCATTGCCCGTAAAGAACTAACATTCTTTGTATTTCCAACACTAAAACATAAAATTATGTTAACGTTTTTAGATGAGAGGTTATTCATTGTAGGTTATTGATTATGCGGATTACTAAATTTTAGTTATCTTTTCTATGAATTATAGTTTTTTAATTGTCAAAATTGCGCCCGTAGCTTAATGAAAACCAGCATAAACAAATGAACTAGATTATGCTTTTCAGAGTTGTTTAGAACACGTTGAATGTTGTCGAAATATTGGACTTTATTTCAAAAATTATAATATACCCCGATTGAGTCGTATGTTTATTTAAAAATTATCGTAAGTAGATGTTATATGTTACATATATTACTTTGAATAAAAAACTTAAATATATTCACTGAGGCAGAAATCTTGTTTGTATTGTATTACGGCATATTTGGATATATTAAACGTTTCTCTTTCAAACGTTGGGGTAAAAGTAAAGAAAACTTAAATTATTTGGTTGTTGTAGGAGCCATTTGTATTTAAAATATCTTCGCCTTGCCACAGGTTTGAATCTAATCGCGCTGGGCGAGGAGTATTTGCGGAAAGAGTTCATTAAGGGTGTTATGTACGAGTTGCAATGCTGAAAAGCAGACGTTTCTGCTGTTGGCAAAGACACAAGCGTCCCTTCGTACTTTGTTGTCTTGTCTTCTCGTGCCTGCCGTTCGCTCAGAGCATTGAGAATCGCTCGCGATGGTCTATTTTGTGTATTATGCAAAGTTTAAGTTGACTGTCACAGGGTTTATTGTCCTATATTCTCTGAGCATTTATGTGGTCATTGGCGTTGGATGCGATGCTAGACCGAAGAGAGTTCGCATTTTAAGGATGGGGCATGTTGGCATCAAAATAGCTACTCTGCATCTCTTTCGAACGGCGCAACTTTCTTAAGAGTGGCGAATGTTTGCAATTCAAAGGAACTGAACACCATCTGAATGTAATTATGAAATTCATTTTGTGCACTTCAATAGTCAGGAAGGATAGGACGGGGAGAGAGTTCGTTAATAAATTTATTATATTATCTTGTTCTTTCGCACATCTCGACATCAGGATTTGTACTGCATTTTCCTCGTTGGTGTTTAGTTGGGGAGAGCAGCTAAATGGCTCTCTTAAATGTGCCCCAGACTCTTAGCTCCAAGCTCTTTCGACTTCGCTCGCGCTCTCTCTCTCTCTCTCTCCCCCCACGAGCCAAGTTCGCCTGACATGTGTTTTATTTTTAAATCTTCCAAATACGTTTGCATTGAGATTCGCATTCGCAAAGCAACAGACGCGTGAAATCGCGGCTCTCTCTCGCTCGGGCTCGGGCTCGCTCCCTCTCTCGCCGAGCGCGAGTGCAATTTTCCAATTGATAACCGACCGAGGCGCGCCGAATGAAGGTAACAAACAAAGCTCTGAACTTGGGGCTCGCGTTGTGCGGCGCTGTGCTGTGCTCGGTCGTCTCAGTCAACTGGTGACTTTTGCAACGAGCGGTTAAAAGCTTCCTCTACGTATCGCACGCGGGATTTTTATTTTTATTTATTTCGCTTTTGTGTTTATGTTGCGTTTGTTTTCGATTCACTGCCCGAACATTGCGTCGGTGTCGGGAACGTTGTTGTTATCGTCGTCTTCGTCGTCGTCGTCGTCGTCACAACGTCCGATGACGAGGCTCGACGTCACTAGTGCTTCGCATCCATTCAGTTCGATTCTATTCAGTGTTTGATTTGTGCAAAGTGAAGACAATACGCGCGTTTGTGCGAAGAACTAACTCCTTCCTCCTCTCGCTCCTTCGGCCCTTGGTTGCACCATTCTGACTGGCACCGCCCGAACTCCTGCTGCCTAATTTTCTATTTACGGACCCAAGTCGATTCGATCGTCCGCGGCCGCGACTCCTCCTGTGGCCACTACGCGTGCTGGCCAATCTGGAGTTGTGCAGTTGGGAAAGCACTCCCGAAAGTTCGTTTACCCACCGACTGATTGATTTTCGCAAAACAAAGCGATCCGATCCGATCCGATCCGACCGCCGAGTGTGTTCGAAAGTGAATCGGAGCGAGTGCGCTCGGATGTTCTTCGTTCTGCCGTGAATCAGAGGTGTGTGTGAGCGGCGCAGGCAGCGCAGCGGGGTGGGTGAACTCGGGGCACCGCGCGCCCGGTTTCATAAACGTAACGAGGCACACGACACATTCATGGGTTCACCAGCGGAGCAGCAACGGCCCCAACAACAACAATAACAACAACAACAACAATAACAATAACCGCAGTCGACGGTGCCGAGTGATGTGCTCTGCTCTGCTCGGCTCGGCTTACTTCATCTTCCGAGATTCGAGCAACGGGTTAATGCACCCGCGGACATTTCCCTCCTGTGCAGCGAGTGCACCTTTATTCACTTGACTACGTCGCGATCATTTCGTCAATAACGCGTACTCTCTTGACAATCCATCCTCCCTCCGTCCGCACGTCTTCTTCTTCTTCTCCTTGTTGAAAGTGAGTGTGAATGCCGCCACCCCCGGCCGGCCGCAGCTCCCGCCGCACCTGTTGGACACCCGTCGAAACACCAGCAGCCGTTCAAGTGGATTATTTTCATCAAATACTTGAGTCCCTTTGGGGTAAGTCGCTTGCAAATTTTGTTTTATTCTTATTATTTTTTTTTCAATAATTGTTTTGTTTGCAAATTTTTTTATTTATAATTTTTCTAAATATTTTTTGTATTTTATTTTTTCTAATTCTTTGCATATTTTTTTAAATTTTACATTTTTAAAACTATTTATTTTTAATTTTGTTCCCATATCTTTGATCATTTTTTATTTTATTCTTTGCAAATTTTGTATATATAATTTCATATTAAATTTTATATTTATTTGTTTAATCTAATTTCTTTTTACATATTTTTAAAATTTATTATTTTTTATTTGTTTTTTCAATGCTTTGTAAATATTTTTTATTATTTTTTTGTTTTTTTTTTTAATTTTTACTAATTTTTTTAAAGATGATTTTTAAAACAAACAACAAAATTTATAATTAAAAAAAAAATATTTTTGTGTTTTTTATAAATTTCAAGAAAATATTTTGAATGTATTTTCTACTTGTTTATCATATACAGGTGTGTTTTTTTAAATACTATACTATAATAATTTACCATATAACTTATATGAGAATATGAATCTTCTCATTTAAATCGACAACGCATCTAAAAAGTATCAAACGCAGAATTTAGAAAACTGCCTAATCATGCAATTAGCAACGACGTAAATTTCTCTGAATCTCTGTACCAAAATTGCGTCTATTCTATACGTAAATCTCAATAACACTGTAGATGGACTCGCTTTGTTCTATCTGCTGCACTTATTCACACAGCTGCATGTCCGTTATTAACTTGTGCAATTCATTACTCACATATGTACACTCAGTCACAGAAGTGTCCGTGCGCAATTTCTCTTCGCATTTTTGGTTAATAGCCTTAAAGTAGATATCAAAATTGTTTTTATATATTATAGTTATAATTATTTTTTATTAAAATATTTCTAAAAATGTAGGTAGAAAATAGTTGATAGTAGTTTTGTTATTTTATGTACATAACTTTTGTGAGTGAGTGTAAGTATATATTGGAATATAGATATAGTATATTCCGCGACAGTTGACATCAATGTATTTCTTAGTATATTTTGAAATCAGATTTAGATTACTTGACCCAGGGAACGTGCTGTAGTTTTTGTTAACAAAACCTTTACACGTACATACAGCAATGAGTAAACCATATTCCAAGTAGTACTTCATGTGCTTGCATCGATATGTTTTTAGGTTTCCCCCAATTTAAATGCTTATGAGTTCAATTCGCGAAATTAGAACGCAGCCTGGTTGTTTTCCCTAGGTTGCAGTTTTCGAAATATTGACACAGTTCTTCAACACCCGGCCATTTACGAAACAGCGACGTATTCTGTTTCGATTAATGTCATCAGAAAACGTAACAAAAAAAACAACACAGTATCGAAATTCTTAGCCTCAATATATTTCCACAGCACCTCGACCAATACAGTTTCTAATTCGTTCACGCAAATATAAATTATTTATTGAAAATGAGGAAGTATATTCACAAAGCGGAAGAAGTTTTGATACCATGATTGGTTATTAACCACTCTAAAAGATGATGGCATTGACCTCAATACATAAAAAGCAAGATTTTACCAAATTTTTTAAATTGATTTCCGCAAAAGCAAAACAACAAAATCAAATCTCAAATTCAAATTTATGTGTACGTTAAGTACATAAATGTATAATTCTTTCAACTTATTCATAGATATGTCATTATTAGTATTGAATTTGTTAGATTCTTATATATACTAATCTATTAAAATTTGTAAATTTTTATGAAGTGACAAATTTACATATTTAATTCCTACCTAGTGCTTAACGAATAAATACGAATTGATGCGTATTCTTGCTCACCTCAGCCCCTCCCCCCCACCCTCCGTCCACCCCTTCTTCATATCTGCATATACAAACATTTTCGAGTGAGAAATATTCCTATAACGTGCTGCTCTGTTCCGAACGATATCTCTCAAACTAGTTGGACTGATAACGCACGCGACATATCGGAGCTCTCTTTCTATCGCCAATTTAAACAGTGACATAATCGCGAAATCCAGAAGTAGGTCACCTAATTTTGGCAGTGTGGACGATATTTATACTCGCCTATAACTTCGTATACGTTGTCCCCTAATATATGTAAATACACCTTATTCTAACAGGTTTATATATAGTTTATGTTTGAATATACATACGTATATAAATATTATAATTAATATAAACACACGAGTCGTTTGTTTTGTTTATATGTGGAATATATGTATTTCTCACTTTAAAATTTCGACTGTACGCAAAATAATTAATTATGATTTGTGTCCCTTCCGATCCGGTCCGGTCCGATATAGTGTTAGTTTTTGCAAGCTGTGAATGCAATGATTTAACTTTATAGAGAATATGCAGGTTTATGCCTATGTTGGTATGTGCCGGTGTGTGTGTGTGTGTGTGTGTGTGCGCGTGCTCGTTGTCTGTGTTTGAAATTGAGCTAGCATTTCACGGCCAAATATATTGATTATTTAGTTTTAATAGATAACGACCTAGACATTGACTAGGCACCTACTACTAAGATAAGTTGGACGGGTTTGCTAGTCGACGCGAAACATGTAGTATTCCGTTATATACATAGTTACGAACTACAGCGACAATTAAAATATAATATCAATGCTTGGTACATATAGTATATAGACACCGTCATACTAGTTGAGCAGGGCTTTGATGTTTTTTAGCGAGACGTGTGTGCGTACAATGTCAGCGAATCTGAAACTACAGTTAACTCCACTGCTTTATTAAATACAGGCGTTTTCAAGGTTTTCACCTCGCCACAGCTTTAATTCTGCGATCTGAGTGCTCTCGCGAACATTAATGAGCATCTTCCTTCCCTCTCTTCGAGAATCCGTTCTCCATAGAGCCCGTGTGCTATAGATACGGCGGGGACACTAGCGACGTTGTTTTCGAAACGCCTTTCCAAAGTTCCCCCGTCGCAGGAGTATTTCTTGTCATTTACGTGCGAGTGCAGTCGGCCAACTAGACTTCTCAGTGTGGCCTACGTCACAATGCAAATACGCAAAATGCACTCCGATCGCCCGTCGCAACGATCGCACAACGATCGACTCGAGTCTCAGACGAATCATGATTGCAATACATGCGCGTTCGCCTTCTTTCTACACACGGACTCGATTCAAAAGCACACCGAAGCTTTTGCATTTTTCTTCCGATAACGGGCCAATAGAGGTTTTCGTGCCCATTTTCTGTCAATGCCGCATAACCCTGGCCTGCTATTGTAGCCAGACGTACACAGACGCGGCAACGCGCAGTTCTACAGTGCTCAGACGCGAACTATCGTCATACGTATGTCTGAGCGGCTACACTGAGCGAATCGCGGACGTCGTTCGCGCTTCCTTTACATAAGAAAACACACTGGGGTTTCCTTCAAATGGAGGGACGGACGGACTACTGTTCTTGAGGAACTGCCCCTTGGGAGCCCAGCCCAGGGACTTTTTTTTAATATTTTACAGAAGTAACATCGGGTCTGAATACGTCACACATCGAGTGAGTGAGTGAGTGAGTGAGTGAGTTATCACAGCTTATCTTTCCAAGTTCAATTACAAGTAGTCAAGGGAATCTTTTGTTTCTCAAAGTTGCTTTCAATGCGCCGGCCTTGCCATTGAATACCAATAAAACTCACGTACGTATTCTTCAAAAATCGTTGTGTCTATGTGCCCGCCGTCGATTTACATGTTTTGTGTTCAAATAAATGATATCGCTGTGCTGCTAGTTCATGGCTGTGTGGCTCCGTACACACACAACAATTAAGTATATGGAACCCCTGCACCCAATTTAATTTGAACACATTAGTTCGCGTCGTTTTGACGCTCCGAACCACGACCTTCCACAATGCCAGCCAGCACTTGAATTTCGTTCAACTCTGTAGTCACACGCTGCGAAAACTTTACATTGCCGAAAACGAAATTAAAATAAGGCCAAGGTAGCTTACCTTGATTGAGAGACTCACAAACTTTTCGGGTGACCTCGCCAAAGCTTCATACATAATTAAAAAACGCCGGCTCTAGCCCGCAGTCGCCTATGGATAGGAACTACGGAATCGCTCCACTCTTACTGCCATTTCAGGTTTCGATATGTTGGCGCCCGAAAGCTCTCCGAGAGATCTCGTTCTTGTGTTCGCTCGTTCGTTCGGTCTCTCCCTCTCGCCCTGTCACGCTCGCTCGCTCTCTCTTTCTCTCTCTATCCCTATCGCGCTCCCCACGTCGCAGGTCTGTTTATTAAGTGCGGTTCGTCCGAATCTCGAAAACATAATTTTATTTCGGAAAGGTCAAGTGAAGCAGAGATTATTGCTCCGTGATGAAACACAGAATCATTGGATGAACCTTGAGCAACCAGTCGTCGGCCACTATTCGCTTATTGACCGATTCTGTTTATGTATTCTTTAACCCTTAATTTACTGTATTGTTGCTACCAATTCAAGGTGCACCCAGTCCCCGAAATAACTTGTAGTGAACTTGAAAATGACTTGGAACTTCGAACGCGGCACTCGGGGGGAGAGAGAGGTGCTTTTCGTTTCGTCAATAAATACGACAAGTTCAGATATTAATCACAGAAAAACTTGCTAAGGGGAAACTTTGCCAGAAAATCTATATGGGAAATGGAGACTGTTTGCAATATTTGCGAAATACAAAGGATCTTTATTCTGTTTGAGTATGTTTGAGAAAGAAAGTTTCCCTTCCTAATTTCTTATAGTATCTAACTAACTAATATCTGCTGCTGTCCGGCGGGCATTGTTTGGCAGCATCCTAGTTAATTAGCACTTATATTCCGCCCACAGTTGCGTGTTGGGGGGAAATCTGTAAAATTTCCGAGGCAGTTGAAATTTAAAGGTTAAATATCGCAAACGTTCACCCGATACAAAATCGCGATCCAAGGGTAATGCATGAGCAACAACTTAAGAGAAAGGCTGCGAGTCGAGTCGAGTCGGTTCGGGTCGGGTGAGTGGAGCCGACTTTGGAGAGCCAACCAGCCAGCCAGACAGACAGATGGAGAGCGGCGACGGTGAGAACGATTCGTGTGCCCAGTCGTACTTGTCGTCGGCCGTTGTTGGTGCAGGGCTGGATGCGATACGATGCGATACGATGCGAGGCGAGGCGACGATGATGAAGAAGAGAGAAGTTGCCGCAGCTGGTGCCTGCGACTCGTTTGCGAATGAGAAAGAAGAATGTGATAAGAGAGACGGACGCGGCGCAGCGCTTCAATATCGTTCGCCTCGGCTGAAATTCGTGAGCACTGGGGCTGGCTGGCTGGGGCTGGTGAGCACGGGTTACACTTCTCTCATTTAAATTTAGTTTCTTGTACACTGTTCCGTTCAAAGGCCCGGGATGCAGGCGAGCACGATGCAGTGCAGTCCGTACGTCGCTCGAGTGCGATGACTACCATAATAATGATGTTGCCAATGATGACGATGATGGTTATCAAAGGTCTTTCACCCGAACTCGGTCATTGGCGTACATTTGCTTGTTAATCCAGTGCTTTTTCAACTGCACGTGTCGCAATTGCTGTAAGAAAGTTCAATTGCCTCTGAATCGTACTCACTGTCATTTTCGATTGCTATGCAATGCTGTGTTTATATTTCGCATTCGTTTTTTTTTGTCTTTTGTTTTTAATACATGATTTTGCTTAACGTGTTGTAGTTAGCGCATCTCTCCAGGTTTTGTCAAATATTTTCCTCGATTTATGTAGCGCCTTGTATATACTTATTATTTTAGCTTTATTATTTTATTTTTTATTTTTTCCTAATTAAATGATTTTTGAATTTGTTTTATGAAATAACAATGAAAATAACAGTTCAAACCATCGACAATAAAAACATAGCAGAGATTTAACAGAAATCAGCCATATGCTTCTTAGCTAACCAAAGTAAATACTTAATGATTTCATGTCCTTGACTGGCCACTAGACGACTGTAAATATAGTATATTATAGGTGTATATGTATGTGTACGTAGGCAGTGTCGGGCATATGTATGTGCTCGATGAAATCCAATAAAAGATGGAACTTTCATTAGCTAAATTTGCTTAATATATTGCAAATAAGAGGGAAGACAAAGCCATTAATAATAAAATAACCTTCGCTTTGAAAATAACTGAATGGATTGATGTTTAGAACAGAAACTGTTTTTCTATAATTTCGATATGAATCAATTGTGATTACCATAGAAAAACAATCTTACAAATGATTAATTAAATACAATAAAATATATATATATTTAATTAAAAAATAAATTTAATATTTAATTGTAATATTCCATTTGATTTTGAAATATAAATTAGGGAATATATTGGAAATTTTTAAAGATTTTTTAAAATTTATATTTACAACAGTCTCAATTGCACGAGCAATAAATTTTTTACTTTCAAAATATAATCATTTTAGAATGGGTAACATTTTTAATTTTGAATTCTTTCTGAAAATACATTTGATATTGAATTTTGTAGTAATTCGAACAAAAAATAATTTTTGTTTATTTTTTTGTTTTTTTTTTTCCTTTTTTGATTTTTGCAAAATTTTAACAATACTCAAGAAAACAATACTTCTGAAATAATATGCGGCCGTATAATAAAAAGTAATAAAAATCTTGAAATATAGAATTTCTTTTTTTAAGATTAAAAAAATTTCTTCTTTCAATGTAGGAAGAAATAAATGCATATTACTCCAAAATTAAATGAAAAAATAAAAAATCTAAATATTTTTTTGTTTTGTTTTTTAATTTTTGAAATGTCATTTTAATACAAAAAACCCCACGTACCGAAAACTATAATCGTACGATGATTATCTCTAGTTGTTCACAATTTTATTATGGGCTCGATCCACTATGCGACGCCCATGAACTTTTCTGAATTGATTAATTTGAATAAAACAATAAATTATAACATTTAATACATACTTTAAAAGTTTTACAAATTCTTCGAATTGTATAAAAATATAAATTTAATTTTTTTAGATTTTTTCGTTTTTATAGATTTTTGACTTTATTTTACTTTGATTTATAAATTTTTAAAATAAGAAAAACTTTTTTTTTATTAAAAAAAATTTGTTGGAAATAAACCAGAAAAGAAAATCATGAAACTTGATCCTGAACGTAGATTTCAGATTTGACATTCAATAGTGTGTTTGTTTTTCTCGCATGAAAAAATCAATGAGACGCGTAATATTTTAGGATTTAATCAGTTGCACTGTTGAGTGGTAATGCACTGAAAGTAGTATAAGGAAATGTGTTTATTAATTTCGTTCGCAGTGATCAACAGTTAAACTTTACATTGATTGTAACACAATTAGTTTTCGAATAGCTAAATTTTTGTAGTGTACATTTACATACACATAAGTCCACATTTATGATCTTTGCGCGCACACACACGCACCCCACGACAAGTTTCTCTTTGAGTGATAATCCATGAAAAGCGTATTCGCTGTAGTTGGAAAGCTTAGATGTTTCAGCTGTGTGCGTGCTGTTTAAATACTTCAGCATTGTGTGTGTGTGTTTTTGTTTTCGTACTCGCTGTTTTGCTATGAACATTGTGACCTTCTCATACTGTCATGGTTAAAAAAGCTTTAAATATATTAAATAAGCATTATTCGATTACGCACAGTTCAGATCTTTACAGTTGGCGAAAAAGTACAGGCAGCGTTTAACATATTACAATATTATTCCTATAATGTATATGAAATATTATAATAATATAAAATATATAGTACATATAATCTATATAAACAGTGTTTCACAATAATATTCGGCAGTTCAAACATTTCAAATTTAACGTTTATATCGCTTGCACAGTTGTTTATTATTAGCTTTGATCTCTTAGAATATTCTAAACGATATACTTCATTTTAAGTTATCCTTAAGAAAATAATGTTTTCAATTCTATTCAACGGAATAATGCGAAATTATCACTGCAGTAAGAATATTTTTATGAAATACTGTGTATATAATAGAAAAAAAAAAATATATATATATATTACACACAAAATATAATAATATATATTATTCATAGTTCGTACCTAAATCTTAGAGCAGCATGTTTATTATCTTCGTCGAATATATAGTATCATAGTATTATTATTCTATAAAATGTTGGAATAATTGGAATATCAGTCAGCCTTCAAAGCAAAACAGACGAAGTACGAATATATATTCATTGTTCAGAAGCATGTTTCAGGAAGTAAACATCTCAAGGATATCCTCATAAACTTGTTCGAGTCTTGAACACAAAGGCAATACTAATTGAGCGCCAACAATGTGTGCGAAGTGCGAGAGGAAAGCTCCCCGATTTCTCTCGCTCCTCAAAGCTTTTCTCGCGCCGTTTGTTGTTTGGTCGCCGTTTGTTTTGATCTATCCGAGAGCTGGACAGAGTGCGAATAACGTACATTTAGTTGGTGCATTTGATTCAATGCGCGAGAACACTTGCTTCCAAATGCATTCGATTTTATTAATGTGTCATCCAATGTATACAGGGGCGAGCAAAACTGTTCGGACACCACCCGATTCATTCAGATTCATTTCGAAAGACTTCTATGTCCCTAGTATGAAGTAGAACTTATTTGTATCAACAATTTTCGCCGAAATTCGGTAATTGTTAGCTTTTTCGGCAGAAAACCTGATTTTCTTATTTAAATTAATTACGATGATCTTCAAAAAAATAAGGTTTTTTATTACTCGACCATAATAATTAGATTATCAGTTGAAAAGAAAATAAAAAAATCAAAACTATTCAACAAATCTATTATAATCCCCTGATAATAAAATACTAGAGTCAATTAATAAATATTTTTTTTTTATTATTTTGATAACGTCGAAAAAACTTTAATACTAATATTCTAATAATAGTCTATTCTGGTAGATTAGAATTTATTTTATATTTGAAATATTTAAAATCAATAAGTTTAATAGAATTAATTAATTGAATTAATTTGAAATTAATGAACTTAAACACGATTTTTACTAGAAAACATTTGAGCATTTTTTAATAAATATTATTAATGCGAACAATTTTCCCTTTTCAGACGCGGGAATACGAACTCAATGTTGTTATCCTGAAATTTATATAAATGCGTGCCAGGAACAAAAAAAGGATATTTTTCTATGTCAAGAGTCAGACTTTATACATTTATCGCATTAGATGTAAAATCAAAAAAACCCTTCGAAGCACGAAAAACGTGGAATTTCGCGTCCACTAAACGTGGCAAAATGTGAATGCCTTGATCGAAATAAATTGAAACTACCACGATTATAATTGATTAAGAAATGACTTAAAAACTTGTGTCGAAGCTTCCAACGCGTTTTTTTTTTAAATATTGGAGCCGAACATCGAAGGGACCCAATTTCATGCAAAAGGTAAGCCAAAAGCAACTGATCGTATTACTAACCCTTACCCAAGATAAACATATGTGGATTCGAGGGACAAAATTACACCAGAATTTGGTTTTATTACAAAAAGTCTACTAAATCGGGGAGATGATTTTACTTGCAGTCTTGCATTGAATAAACTATTAAGAGAGGGCTTATGGAGTGATCGATAGACAACAAACAAAAAAATACGACTACCGAATAACTTGTAATTATCCAAGTACACGAAGAAGGACTTTAGAAAGCGAGGTGGTTTCCGAAAATGCGAAGTTTTTGACTGAAAGTGAATACGACCGACCAGTTACTCAAGTCTAGTCCGCTTACTAGCCTACTCGGTCGACTAGGATACGGGGTATTCAATTGATCATTGAGAAGCACTTTCGTATCTGTGGACTTTTGACAAAACAATTCAATTGATCATTGAGAAGCACTTTCATATGTACTTAAGAAAGAATACTTGGGACGTCTTTTTCCGTTGAAACTCTGTTTTGTTTCATGAACGCGGCTCGTTTAGGAACCCTACGAAGTATTGCCGCGGGCATCGCCGCACTGGGGAAACGATTGTGTAATGCAACAGGCTGCGGGCCCCGAGACTCGGAGCAATGCCAAGTTAGTCCCAAGTCCATTACGCATTCCATGTTGCGCCGCAGCCCGCCGAGCGCTGTACAGCGAGCGAATCACTGATGTGGCTGCAATACAAAACGTCCGATGCACGGCGAGCTCGGCCACTGCGGACAGTTGCTATAGTTCAAGAGCTCCTCAAATGCGCTGAAACAGCGGACGCACGGCGGAGCACGACACGGAACGAAACGGAACGTGGCGGCCGGACGGCTGGGGCGGACAGACGGCTCGGGACGGTTGGAGTGGAATGGCATTAGATGGGCCCTGGAAGCGACGGGTCGTCGGAAGAGACGGCCGCCGGGACCGAGCGAGCGAGCGAGCTAGCGACGGACCGACCGGGTAGGATTGATATGCGCCGGACCAGAATGTACTTTTCTAATGCCTGTAAAAGCGAGAAAACTGAGTGTGCGCTATTCGTGCATATTTTCTTTTTAATACCAGCCAAACTCGTTCGCGGCGCTGCAGAAGTTGCATTTGTTGTCGTCGGTGTATATCTGCATTGCGCCGAGACAGACAGACAGACGGACAGACGGACAGACGGACGGACGGACGGACAGACAGACATCTCCACTGCCTATGTCTATGTCTGCTCCGGCCTCTCTGTCTCTGGCTCGGTATCTGTCTATGGCTTGGCCACGGCTTCCAGCTCGTCGTTTGTTTTTCCTTTCGCAGCCAGACTCACGTAGTTCAATGTTAACGAACTTCAGGAAAATGACTTTCACTTATAATGAATTTGACTCTGGTTGGTTTGCTCAAAAGAAATGGAAAAATATTTTATTTTTCATGTACTTTTCATGTTTTTCTCCTTGCGCCTCCCCCTCCTCCTCCTTCTCTTCCTCCCCTCTATGTGCATTGGAGCTGCAGCGGCCTGTTGTTGTGCTTTCATAGTTCAATAACATGTTATGTAAAGTGTTTTCCTTGGTTTAATCTGGTTTTCAGCACCGCCGAGCTTTCCTCGCATTTTCATGTAATCGCCGCAGTCGCCGCGCTCTGCACGGCCTCCTCCTCCCGCCCCGTCCCCCCGGCCGCCGTGGCCCGTCCCGGCTCGGCGTGGATGCACACAACACAGCGGCCGAGGGGCTGCGACTGCGGCTGCGGCTGAGCTGGCGTTCGGTCGGAGTTATTGAACTCGAAGATTCCCGGAACATTAGCGGCTGTGAATTTTCGTACGATAAGCTAATACACCGCGCTCCACGGACGATAAACAACTTTCGCAGTAATTAGCGTTTTGAACACGGAGCCGAAAACGGAAGGCGGGGATTTTCACATCGCAAGGTCGTTGCATTTCCTCTTCTATCACTATTCCTCCGGTCGTCCCTCATCGACAATTGCAGACCAATGTTAGGTACATAGACTATTAAGGGTTGAGGAGACTAATCGGGGATCGATCATATCCCAAAATGGTTTTGATCCAATCGCTAAAGTAACTAGCGACAAAATATCCGATATGAAGTGAAAACTATTAATATTCTATTTCTTAAACCTTTTGCTGAGTTGCTAACTCCAATAGGAATAAGTATGGGAATTCGGCAAGGTGATATTCCATGAGAAAAAGTCTTGTATTAGATATTTTTCCATTATTGGAATATTAAACAAAGGTTTCAAGGGAACGTATGAAAATATTACAAAAAACACACATTTTGAATTTTGATATTTTTGTGGAATTGGAATATTAAACACATACAGTACACTCGGGATAGCGTCAACTAATTAAAACCGCGAGTATTTATGTTTATCACACTGTTGATGTTTATCATTGTTTAAATTTAGGACCAAAATAGTTGTTGAAAGCGTTTTTATTGTTCATAAAATAAAACTAAACAAAAAGTTAATCTAAAGAAAACAAAAAAAAAAAAAAAAGGTTTCCAACCTAAATAAAATTTCTACTTCTTCATGTTTTAAAAGAAATCTGTTATTTTGTTGGCAATTGAAGGACTTTTTAGAGTAGACAATGTTAATAAAAAAGGATTGACGTTTTGGGGTGTTGACGTTATTCGGGATAACTGTACTGTGTACTGTATGTACAGTGGTGGTCCAGTATAACGAAGGCCGATATAACGAATATCCAGTATAACGAACGCTTTTTTCTAGTCCATTGATAACTCTGAATAACGAACGGTTCAACAATTAAGTATTCTATATAACGAATTCTAGTAAAAAAAAATATTTTTTGTTCACTAAAAATAAATAATTTTGTGCATATTTTTCCTTTTTTTTTTTGTTAATAAATGAATTAGTATAATACGAATAGAGTTTAACTTGCTACTATGCTAATATCTATGAAAAGAAATATGTTCGTTATATCGAAAATTTTCGATATAACGAACGAATCCTGGACATTATATTATTCGTTATACTGGACCACCACTATATTATATATATTGGAAATCTATAGTTTTCCTCGTAATATGATATTTTTTGATGTTGTCGATCCTCAATCAATTCAATTTTTATACTGCTCAATTTCAAAAAAAAATTTTTTTTTTCTTTGAAAGGAAATGGATATAAAAGGAAAAACCTCAATTAAACCTATGTCTTGATCATGTATTCCAGACAATCTATATTTTCTAATCAACTTACAAGCTACCTTTTAACAACTAACTAACTATTGTGCAAATATCGTATCGACTGTTGTAATATCGTAATTTTTCCGATTTCAGACTTAACACTTGTGAAACATTTGACATCGCACTGCCATGCACCGTTAGTGAACGAGTCGTCCTTCTGAAACACATTTCGCTGCTTTATCGGCGGAATATTAATTATCGCACTCATCAGTTCCAGAGTATTTTCTAGAGATTTTCTTTCCAAGTTGTACCTAAACGAAACTCACACGTCCCGTAGACATATCTAAATTAAGAACGAATTTATCACTACCATATCGTAAGTAAGCGAACTGATCCAATGCAGGTGTATCGTAAAGTGAAACAACCGAATTTGAAACTAACGATATTCTCATAAAGCTTTTCCATCAAGTGCCTACACAAACCACTCCAAACCAAACCAAACCAATACAATTCCACACGAACACGAACCTTGTGCCTTGCAGCAAGCTGGATTGCGGCTGCGAACTGATGCAGAAGACTGTTATACGCCCTGAGCGGATATTGTAGATCAAGTAGCGCGTTGTCGGTATTGCAGAGCTGGTGTCTAAGGTGCGCTTTTCTTCTTAGCACGTGCGGAAACCAACACGCTGGCACTGGCGACCGGCATTCGTAGTGGCTCTGCCTTATCGGCGATGCCATTTATCGACGACGCTCTACTATGGTGTCCCGATAACGATGGCCGAATGGTTGGTGGCTTGGATATAACATGCATGCAGGTAGAAACACACAAATACTTAGTCGGCCACATCCGGTTAATTTGGTTCGCAATTAGTCTGTCGGCTGCACCGCAACAATTTTACTGCAATTATCTTCTTGCCACTTTCAGGAGGGCGGTACTCCGGGCAATCTGACTAGGAATGAATCGACTGAACCCGCCGAGGGCAGCTGCGAACTCAACGCGCTGGAGCCGCTGTGCAACGACACCTCGGACGATCTCTTTCGGCAGCTGTCCGAGAGCAACTTCGAAATCGAGAGCCTCCTCTCGGACCTGGCCACAGTCGAAGTAAAAGTACACACTCCCAACTCCCCCCTCTCTGCCCACTTCCAAGTAATCCTATTGAAACCTCTTATCCAAGCAGGAGGAGAACAACAACGTCGTGGAGCACGGCATCGGCGGCCGCAATGCCGAGGAGGCTTTCGTCACGTGTGAGGCCGACGCCGCTCCCGAAGGAGACCGCTTCCTGGCGGACAGCGGCATCGCTGGCGACCCCGCAGTGGCCAACGACATCCTGGCCGAGAGCACGGAGACGGCGCTCCTGGCCCTGGCCGCCTCGGTCGAGGACTGCAGCACGCACTCGGGCCCCGCCAACCAGAGCATGACGGGCTCCAACTGCCCGCCGTCCGCGCCCAGTGGAAACGAGCTCGCCGAGCGCTCCATGGCGGCCAATCGGTTCTCTATAGCGGCCAATCCCCTGCTGGCCGAGAAGCTGCTCTCCAACAACGGCGCCGTCAACAGCCTCAACCACGAGAGGAGTCTGAAACTCTTGGACCTGAAAGGTAGGCCATGTTTCGCATATCAGTTGGGCTGAGGGGGTTTCAAGAGCCGACATTCTCATAAAACGAGAGTGCTACAGTAGAATTATAACCTATTGAACTAATAGGAGTTGCGATCGCAATATCCGCGCCGAGAACTATTTCGAGAACAACGCCTAATTATCTTCCTTAAAGCACTCTGGTGCGGCCAATATCCGCCGCCCAAGTGGCGGGGGTGGGAACTCGGGAGTTGTATTTGGGTGCCTTACAAGGTTGCCATGGAAGCAGACGGTTCCCCCATCCTCGTGACCAGGGTGGGGTGAGAGATGTGAAGGAAAAATTTGGTGCGCATTTACTGCTGTCGGGTCAATAAATTTACATTCGAGAATAAAAGCTCAAGGTCAAAAGGATGTTGCCTCGGCGGGCGAAGCTTCGCCAGTTTACGAAGCCAAGTCGTAGGTATTTGTGTACGTGTGCGTGTCTGTGTGCGTGTGTGTGTAGCTCCCCGTCCTGCCGACGCCTTCTAGGCATTTATTTCGGGGAAAGCTCTCGACATTAGAACACATTGAGTCTGTCTGATATTTGAGTGTATTTAGGACCAACGGCGCCTAAGAGTATGTACTCAGTGGGAGTTGTATATTGCCGAAATCCTTGTATGTACAGCGAGCCCGACCTTGAACTTGAAATCGAGGCAAGCCGACGGGAAAAAGTGGGATTGGGGCAGACAGTGGAGGAAACTTCATCTATCTGGAGATGTAGAAGTACGTGTACATCATTCTTATTATGGCTAGTTTTATTCTCCCAAATTAAGTGTCCTGCACATTTCTACAAAAGTACAGTCAGCCACGCACAATTTGAAATTTACAACATAGCGAGCCACGTCTCGCTGCATCCGATCCGAAAAAATATTGCTCGCCAACATAATAGTTATCACCATTAAATGTGCGATAGCTCCAGATGGCAGAGTGTGTGCTTCAGCTTTAGCCGATAATTATGTCGGCAGAATTCGCCAAAGTTCTATTAACTATTCTCCAGTCCATCCATATTGGTCTTTTGAACCAAGAGATTTGCCAGTACCAAGCCGACTTTCGAAAGGTCGAAATAGTGCTTGTCCTGAAGGTTTTCTCGTATCCTAAGAAGCCAAGAATCACCCATACACACGAGTGCAGAGTGTTCAAAATGTGTATATTTATTTACGTTAAATGCACTTAGTTTTACATACACTTGGACGTTAGTAACCCAATTGATGTCAAGGTGTACCGCATAATTTATATGTGCGTTTTGATTAATAAATACCAGACTCTGTTGTTCGTGCTAGGCACAGAACATTGTGTGAGAACGCCGACAGACTCTACGGCGAGTGGAACATACATGTTAATAGCGGCGGGTTTTGTTAAGACGACAATTGTAAAGTTTGCCCGCTGCTACCATCCGAACGCCAGCGTTTGGCTACTCCTGTTAGCAACTATTATGAGTTATAGGCGCTGGATCCCCAAGATAACCCCAAGCCACGCTCCCGAGCTCCCCACTAACTGCGCACTACGCCGGCCACTAGTGACTGTGGAGAACCTTGGGAGAGCAGAACCTAGTTTGGTCTTGAATGACTGGATTGGCTCGGCTTGGCTCGGACGAGAATAGATAACCGGGTTCTCCAAATACCATTCTGTCGTCACCCAATGCTATGTTTATCTGCGAAGAAGAGGTTGTATAATGCATTCATACGCCCGCCATTGGGCCATCGGCAAACCGAAACAATCAGTCGGATAATGGGGATCAGTACTTGTATGGGTGGTCATCCATAGTGGTCATCCCAGGTGTGGAAACACCGGGACGAACCGTGGCCCACTGGGAGCGAGAAAGTCGCTTCCACGTACTGCGGACATATCGGAGTCTCTCCGAGCACAGGCAGCGAGCCGAGCCGAGCCGAACCGCAGCCCGCCAGTGTTCCGGATCTACTGAGGCATTGCCATCGAAGGTGACTGCTGTAGTCGCGCAGAGCGAGAGCGGCCGGTACATGCACACTGTGGTATGCTCGGCCGGCGCGCGGGAGCGCAGACGGAGTGGCCGCAGCGCCCCAACACATGCGCAGTGGTGTTTATTTTCCTAAGACGCCGTGTGGTATGTAGCCTTGAAATAGTTCGGTGCACTCGCGTGACGATATATGTATGGCAACGCAACTAGTGCTTCTTCTAACCCTCTATGCCTCTATCTCTCTCCTTCTCTCTCTCTCTCTCTCTCCTTCTCTCTCTCTCTTTCTGTGGGGCTCTCTGGCTCTGTTTCGCAAGTGATCATCCAATTATTTTGCTTGCTTTTGTGGCCATTCGTTGCGCTTTATGTATATCATGGTGCAATTATACAGGTTTTGTCACGAGCGGGGGTCTCTCTCTCTCTCTCTCTCTCGCTCAGTTTCTCTCTCTCTACTCATATCCGTCGACCGCATGTGTTGACGCGAGCCCCAAGGAATATCTCCGATTCTGTATTTCGGTCGTCCTACAAACCAAACACTACCGCTCCAATTAGCGATGGCCTAACTCAGTGGCACTGCATGCGAATATCCAGCGGAAATACAATTGATGCCTCCGATACTTCGAGCCTGCACTCCCTGCACTCCCCGCTTATTCAACTAACCCAGTCCCACATATCATTTGGGTCTGCTCGCTGGGCTTTTACATTCGGGCCACTGCAGACGAAGGCAACACTTTGTCATTGTTGGTCCACTTGACTCATCCCCGGGCACGTCCTACCATATATCTAGGAACTAGGAGAAATCATGAAAACCCATGTTCCCAAGTTGGACGGTCTGATCTTGCTGGAAATTCGTGCGATTGCAGTTGAGGGGTTTCAGCGGCGGATTCTAGTCCGCCGATAGACAGCACTTGCAGCGTCAGAACGTTCTCCGACTCATCGAGAATCGCATCGAGAGAATCGCGGCCAGAGCGAACGAGCGAACGAGCTGCATCGAACGCACTCCCGATCTGGCGGCGTCATGCAGTTGATCTGACCAAGGTGATGTGTTCCCATGAACAAAGTCAGTGAGCTTTGCTAGTTCTCCTTGGACGAACATTATTTCAAACGTTCAAACGATCGACGCACCGAGCAGCTCGAGTCGCGTAGAAAGGAAAATGCGTTACGAGGTAGGCGTTTCCCATACTGTCCGTCTACACTGGCTTCCCGTCCGCTCGGCTACCCTTTGCTACCAGGGCGCACTTGATGGATGGATGGATGGGCGACCACAAGAAGGAGTCGTCCCATCTCCTTAGGTCATCTCCTTAGAAGAAGGTTCCGGCCCGTTGTAAGCACCCGTTAAAGGCGAGCGTCGTTCGGACTCGGTCGGATCCAAAGCCAATGTGAAAAACTCAGAATGCCACATGAAATAGAATTGAATGGAAAACAAGTTGCGGACTGGGTCGGGCAAAGCAGGTGGCGTCGCACCCTACGCGCCGCCCAAGACCCACCTCGCAAGGGCGGGGGGAGGCCGCGGAATGCGTTGGAAAGGACACGACGATGGAGGCGAGCTCCCAGGGGGCTTTGGGGCCGGCTGCACTTGTCGACAGCCGCACCGAGTGGCCGCACGCTCGCGAGTAGGGTGAAACAATTGGTGGAAGGCGGTTGCACGGCGGCGGCGGCGGCGGCGGGTCGGACGCACGTTCACGTTGTCCATGTACTCATTCGAGTAGAGTGACGTGTTATCTGTCGCCTTCTCTCAGAACTTTGACTCTATCGGTTGAATGTCGCATTGACAAATTCGTTTGAGGGATACAGTCGCGATCGTAAAGTGATCTTTAATTGTTCGAGCGCCGCAGCTTGTCGACTGGCTGTTCGCTGCAGCAGGCGTTCAGTGTCATGCAGTTGGCGCGGTTGGTGCGAACCATTTCCCCCCTGCAGCTCGGCTCTGCGCCTTTGGCCGAGCATGCTCCCCAGCTCGTCGTTCGAGGAACTCCCAGACGATGCACCGCCGGCCCATTGTGCCCCAGTAGAACCCATTTCCGTCCGTCCGTCCGCTGACCTATGCTCGCGACGGAGTGGCTTCGAAGTCGGCAGATGGCCGTCAAAAGTACTCGACTCTAGTCTTCTACTTCTGTGTTCAAGGTCGAAATGAGGTCAGGCTTTTCTTCCACAACTCGCACAACTTTTCACCGCTCACTGCCATCGTTTTCGTTTTCTTTTCATATCTGTAATGTGTATTGTTCGCTGGCTGAATATTTGTGCAACACATCCCATATTACGGGTTTTTCATTCATGTTTCCACGGCGTTGCGAATTCACTTTCGTTTTGGAGCCGTGCATCACATTTGCAATTGCATGTCTGCCCATCGCCCCCCCCCCCCCTCGCCCCCCTCGCCCCCCTCGCCCCCCTCGCCATCGTCGTCGCCATCCTCAGCCTGCTGCTGCTGCTGCTGGAGCTGGTGGTTGTATTAGAAAAGCAATTCCACGCCACTCACTATCGCGGAGATATTTTCTTTTCTGCGATGCAGTTTTCTGCATTGCCTGCCTCTTGTCTAGAGTCGTCGTTGTCGTTGTTGTTGGGAGAAAAACGAAAGTTTTCCAGTTTAGATTTTTTCAGAAAAGAAAGTGCAAGTGCAGCAACCATAGCCAACTAACCCACAAGACAGGCGGTAATTATGTGCATATATGACTGAAACCGGTGAATGTAAACCAAACAAGTGCACGAGATGTCCGACGGACCGACAGACGGACGGACAGACAGACGGACGGCCTACAGCATTTTCCGATTTTCCTCCGTGTTTACGAGCGAGCCACCGTCGAAAGTAGGACTTGGCAGGGAGGGACGAGCGAGCGATCGCCCATTTCCCCTCGAACCAGCCGCGGCCGTGTGGAAGTTGGGCAGCGATGCGCCCAGCGGCTGCCGCGTTCATGAAAAGCCCGCCGAATTTGGCCAGCACTACCTCGTTCGGTAGGGCTCTTGTTATTCGCAAAGCGTCTCAAAGCAACGAGCTCGCTCGTTCTATGCTCGTCAGCAAAATTAAGAACTTGCTTGACCCAGTGCAACTTTCAAGAACACCGTTTATGCGCTGCGCTCGTACGTTATTGAAATGCAGAAAAAAACATTTCGAAGTCTCGTGGCTGGTCTTGAGCAATTGAAGGAAACTGCGCGAACGACTGCGCCTAATAATCGCGATTCTTCTTCCAAATGGCGCTCGTGGTATTGGCGATGGCTCGATGGGGAAGTTTATCTTGGGGTTCTCTCGGTAGAATTGATGGATTCCCAAAGACGCCACTACCACGGATTAGCACCGAATGGCCCAATCCGCAATAACATCCTGGAAAGGAGCCACGGGTTTTATCGGTCTCCCCGCCAGACGGCTCTGGGGCGAGTGGGGCCAGCGGTGATTTTCGGGAGTCGCGAGTGGTGATCGTTTCAGGTCATTCACTCCTTTGTCTCGTCTAGTTTCATGTACTCGTGCTAACGTTCTGGAAGCCGTTCTCAATGGCAGGGGTGCGCCGGGGCGGGGGAGGAGTGTCGTCTGTTCAACGACATTAGAATCCGTATCGAATGCTGGAGGGGGCCAGCGGCCAGCGCCGCGGTGTGAGCGAGGCGGAGCGCTGTATACACTGTTTTATTTTAGCAAAAGCTTATTCGAGTCTTCCTCCTTTGTGCCCATGTACACGTACATACATACGCCAGTCGCCCACTGTGGCGATATTATGTGTTCTCGCACATAAGAAGCTCCAGCACGACAAGCTCTTTCCACATCCCGAAAGGAAGTGTGTTGTGCATCCTTCCCTCTTGTTGCTGCCGTCGACGTCGCCGTCGCTGTACACAGCGAAAGAAAGGCAAAGTAAATTCAAACGGAAAGTGAAAATTGGCTCCGCGCTCGGAAGTGTCTGTGGGTATGTGTTACTACTCCACTGGCCCCCTCCACACAGTCTGCACTCACACACGCGCATCTGTGATATTGTTGAAAATACACTCATTCGCTCGTTCGCTCGTTCGCTCGCTCACTCACACAGCCACAGCGCTCGGCTCTGCGCTGGTGTTGGAGTCCGCTCTTCGGAGCATTTGGCATACCAAGTGGCAGTCGCCAACCGACTTAATCGCCGAAGTCGCGACAGCGGTGCATCGCAAAAACTCCTCTGGCCCAATAAATCACTGGCCGACACTTCACTTGGAGGCACGCCAAACTCCAATATCGCCGAGATCGGAGCCGCACATTGGACACGGGACCCATATAAAAACACTGTGGGTCGCGCCTAAGCTGCGTGTGCTTTTAGACGTGCACCACTGTGTCGCGCTTTTTGTTTACAATATACGTATTGCCGGCGTTGCGCCGAACCTCCGCACCACACTCGCCGTGTTTACAATCGAGAAGCTCGCTCGAGCCAGCACGGCAGGGGGGGCGCGCGGCGGGGACTCGGGCGGTAGTGGGTCTGGGTCGATCGGTACCGCTTCTCGTCGCCGTCGTCGTACATATTCGCCACTCGGGCGATGCAGTGCGCATGTGTCACTACCACATGCAGGCGGTTCTCCCCAGTCCGTGTGCTGCTGCTGCTAATCTCACCGACACAAGCAGCCACGACGGCGAGTCGCCCGAGTCACGACGAGACGTGACGGAGACGGAGACGGAGACGAGACGAAGACGAGGCGAGTCGAAGCGAGTCGAGCGCCGATTAACTTTTCACCGCCACTCTTGCGACTCGATTTCGTTTTCGCATTCTCACAGTCGTATTCGCAACCGCGCTGTGGCCGTTCGTCCGCTGTCGACCGTTCCGTCTACGCTTCGCAAGTCGCTGGGAATCCGCAAACCTCGAGAGCATTTCGTATTTCGCGCTGGGCAGACTGCACGGGTTTCAGTTTGGCCGACACCGCGACAGATAAACGTTCACTTGTGCACCGAGCGCCATGCAGCCGCGCACCGAACAATGCTCGCTTCTTGTGCCCGTTCGTAGATAGATTCTAGTGCTTGGTTTGGTGTTCGCGTCGTTCTGCATCCATTGCATCCGCACCGTTGGCGTCCCGACGAAATGAAACAATGGCCACTGCCCCCCAGTCGCCGCTGAGATACTTTTTTACCTGTTTACGCGTTTGAGATCGATCGCCCTACCTGAACACAAAGCCCCATATACGAAACACTGTGCAATCCGCCATCCGCAACCCGAATGTACAAATCAAATACCTCAAATATTGCATCGCATATACATATGTGTGTAACTAACTTCTCAGGAATAAACAAAGCAAATATGTACGCGCTAACCTGTTAGATCGGCCGTGATTAAAGAAATAGCGAGTAGTTGAATGAAGCAAAGTGGACAGTGAGAGAAAGTGCAAACAGAACAAACCGCAGAGAACATTCGCCCGGCCATGATTATGTTGCAGCACCTGGCGGCGACGAGTGCCCACCCATTCGTCAGCCAGGGGATCTCGTCCGCCTCCCCCAAGGCGAAAGCCACCACAAAGTCGCCTTCCGCGGCCCCGAACTCCCCTCAGAAATGCGAGCTGTCGCCCGCCCCCTCCTCGGCGGCGGAGGACCTCCACATATCGCAGCCGTCGTCGTCGTCGTCACCGCCGCCGTCGCCCTGCTCCAGCCCCAGCGCCAAAAGCGATCACGAGGCGAAGGAGAAGGAGCTCTGCGAGGAGCCGGACTCACACGGCCCCAATGGCAAGGAGGACTCGGATAGTTGCGCCGCCATGAACACGGACGAGCCCGTCGGCGGCTCCTCCGACGCCGTGGGCGACGACGCCGACATGGGCTGCATCTCGACCCGACAAGAGTTCGTCATGCTCTACAACCACCTCCGGCAGTGCAAGACGCCGAAGCACGAGACGTCGCGCGCGTCCATGGAGGACGCGGCGAGTGCGGCCGAAGGACACGCGGATCTGCGGGAGATCAAGCAGCAGATCCGGCGCACCGTCATCACCAGTGGCGAGGAGAGCGGCTTCCCGCAGAAGCCCTGCTCGGACTCGGACCACTCGGCCACCTCGGAGAGCGGCCACATCACGGGCCGGGAGGACGACCTCGACGACATCGAGCTGGACGAGGACCAGCTGATCGCCGAGCAGTCGCTGAGCGACGAGGACGAAGACGACGACGACGGCCCGCTCGATCTGTCGCTGCACAACGTGTTCGGTCGCCGCGGAAGGACCTACTCGGAGACCGAGTCCGACGACTCGGGCGCCGGGGTCGTGGACAGCGACCACCCCCCGTACAAGACGGAGGACCGGGCCGCCTACAAGAAAAACCTAATGAAGCGATACTGTGAGTACCGAGGTCCAGACACTCCGACAGGAGTTCGCCGTACCTTCTCATATGTATATCAGAGGAGCTGCGTGCAATTAAGACGCAGTTCCACTTGTCGTCCCTTCGATTGCACATTACTGTGGGGAGCACAGCCCTTAACTGCGAGCTGCATGTACACGTTCCGAACTAGGTCACCTTTGCATGAGTACATGCTCTTGGAAGTCGCAACATCTAACGAGGCCGCCGCACATACGGAGTGCGGGAGCCGTGCATTTCGTCCCTTATTAAGCATATTAAACATATAACATGTTGTGCACTAGTACAGCGAAACACATACATACATACATACATGCATAAGTGTGTTCACGCACAGCGAGCAGCATTCGAAACTCGCTGTCAACCTACTCGGGTGTACTGCGAGCCGTTTCCTAACCCACCTCAACAATTCGATTGATTTTTCTAGTCGCCAGCTCGCCAGCGACGACCGCTCGCCGAGATAGTTTCGCTTGTTTATTGTTGTGCCCCGCGCATACAGACAGACATTTCGTAAACAGAAAACTTATGATTTCCTCTTCGGAGCGGGGAGCAATTAGTGCTGCCTTTCGATGACAACACGTCGGCGCTCGACGAATGCCTTTGGGGAGCGGGCGTTGTGGGGCGCCGAGGGGCGGAGGGTCGGAGGGTCGGAGGGTCGGTTGATGATGCAAAGTGGTCCGAACCCAGTTCTTCCAGAAATGTCGCCGTCCCTTCCCGCACACGGCCGTAAATTACTCATGCTTTGCTCCTTCGCACGTAGCATTTATAAATTTTTAAACTATTGGGGAAAGCAAGCCCACAGTGAATTTATATAAGGGCAGAAGGTCACCCGGAAACATCCGCTCTCTCTCGCATTGGGGTTGATCCATATGTTCGGCGCGGCGCGGCTCTCGTGCTCAGCAGGCCCACGGAAGAGCTTTTGTGTCCTGGCCGTGTCTGTGAGCACCAATACACATGCAGAGGGAAATTATGTATACCACTCGCAGGAGCGTAGGCATGAAAATACTAGGTAACAGAAAGTAGCTTGAGGTAGGTTGGGATTTAGTGTGGTTGATTTATTTCGAGGCGTCTTCCGCAAATTCCACTTACAACATGACCGCAACTAGTTCTGCGCTCGGACGATCGGCTTGCTCTGCGGAGAATAATTCTATTGCAGCAGATTCAGGCTAGATTCAGGCAGATCAGGCTCGATACTATCGACACAAGTGCTAGTGCCGATGAAAGGTCTGATCGCAAAGTTATGCGCATATTGGCCGCAAGAGTCGTTTGCATTCTGAAGCGAATCCCGAAACAGGCCTTTTACATTATTGAAGGAAACAAACAGCAGGCAGTTGTTGTGTGTATTCGTTATCCGAAAGACCTTGAACTTGAGACTAAATTTCCAAAAAGCACACACCGACGAATATTTCGCTCATCAGAAGCGTACACCACCAATACTGGGCCGCCGCCACACACATACACAGAGACTCGCCAAGAACAAGAAACGACGACAAAAATTCCTACCTATATACTGTGTATGGGGCGTTCGTGTGCGTGTGCGTGTGTGTGGCTGGCTGGCTTATATAGAGAGTGTTTGCACCGCTTCGTCAACCTCATATTTGTTTATATTATTGTGATTTTATTTTTACTTTTAGGCAGTTCCATCTTCCCCTTCCTGTTGCTTAGCCAATGGCCCGATTAGCAAATCGAAAACAATTCAAATGTCATTTCACTCTTCCTCCCGATCGCCTCCATCGATGGCCCATGGCGGGGGTTTAAAGACGGTCAGACATAGAATCCCAATGCGTCTTCCGAGTTCCGCAGACGCCCCTTGGTTTGTGAACCCATGACGGTGGGGTATTAACACTTGCTAGGCAAACTATGCTCCGTCCGCCGTCGACGTCGCCGCCGACGAAAACGAAAACAATAACAAAGCCATTGAGTCGCCCCGCCCCCTCCGTCGTCTCCACTTCGGGCATGAACGGTCTCTCGGCGCGGTCGCTTGTCTCCGCAGTGTTTTGCCAAATTTCTTTTGAAACCGATTCGTAAAAGGTTAGTGCGTTCGTGCTGTTTCCCTCCGCTAACTGTTGACGCATAAGTTGTTGTATGGGATTTCGACAGAAACCATGCTCCCAGTCCCCGCACGAAAAGTGTTTTTTTATTCAGTGACCTACTATCAAAATGTGATGTAATCGCGTTGCGCGCAGACGTAGTTGCTTGAGTTGAGTTTCAGAGCCGCTGTCAGTAAATCGCTGTTTCTTCCGCTTAGAGCGCGGCTCAGATGTGGCTGGCGACAACCAGTTCGGGGCTTCTGCAACGGGCTCCGGGTGGTTTCTGCCCGACCGAGGGTCCTGGGCACGCCCGAATTCGCGACAGTCGTCAGTTTCGGGGCCCTTCACGGTTCCAGCTAGCTACGGTCGGTCGTCGAAAGCGACACGAGGCCCGAAAACGTATCTTCATCTAATCGCAGAAATCGCAGGCTTCTAATGATTTCATTGCATTTCCCACACATACGCCAGCCAGCCAGTCAGCCACCAGCCTATGTGAATCGTCGTCGGCGCTCACGAACGGGGAAGTGCATACGTATATGTATTTGAAAGCGAACGTATATTCCGACCTACACATGCTCGCGCGACACCACCACCAGCGCACGGCAACAAAATGCCAACGAGCATGCAATAATGCAAAAAGCAAAGCATTAATTGTAAACGGCTGTGACGACAAGCCTTGACCTGATTTCTCTTCCTCTCGCGCACCACACTTGGGCCGAGGGTGAGGCGGAGTGTTAGGGGCTCGTCGCCCGAAGTTCAGCGAGGCACAAATCGTGAGCCGATTCCATAGGTAGACACTCGCGATGGCTGGCTCGCTGGCTGACTGGCTGGCTGGCTCTATGGCCGAGCACAATACCAATGCATTTGTTTACGGATGCATTATCTCGGGGCCCGTGCGGGGCGAGGGGGCCGCGGGGACGTGGTTGTATTGCGATGTCCGCCAATACTATCACCTCCACCAATACCAGTACCAATGCCAGAGAAAGAGACTCTAGTGAAAACGTAACTTTTACTTTTAATTTTCTCCATAAAATTAAAAGTTTTTCCGTCGATTTCCTTTTCACTGGCTCTCGTCTATCGGCGGGATGAAAATAAAACTGTTGCTCTTGATATGTTAGCCGCCTTATGAAGCTATCCTCATGCATTTACACATATATTTTTGTTTCGTTTACAATCAATCCAGATACTGAAATTCCAGTCATCAAGCAATCCTCAAGTCCGCCGCCTCAGCCACATTCGCACTTACATCCACACCAGACGCCGCTGCCGACGTCGAGCAACCCAGTGCACATCAAGTCCGAGAACACATCCGGGTTGTCGCCGCAGCAGAACTCCGGCCTGGTGCAGCACTCGAATATCCTGGGCTCGGCGAGTCACCAGGCCCAGACGGCGGTGCAGCACCGACCGCTGCTCCACAACCTGCTGAGCGGGGGCTCGATCCACAATGCGCACCACAGGAACTACTGCACCTCGAGCACTGGTGAGTTGGGGCGATCGCTTGCGGTTAGCTGAATTGGGGAGTGGGTTGCCTTCTGAGGACGTAAGATACAAATAAGAACGTCCAGCGGGGAACTCTCAGACTGGTATTTTCGATCACACTAGATGGCGTACTAATCCGAGTTTCATTTGATCGCTCGTTGCAGGCTCGTTCCCGCCCAGCCCCGCGGACAGTGGGGTCTCCGACGTGGACAGTTCCAGCTCGGGCGGCCAGCCCTGCGGGGAGGAGTTGAAGGCGCGGCTGGGCATCCCCTCGCACTACGCGTCGCACGGACATGTGCCGACGGGCACCTTCCTGCACCCCAACTTCTACCACAACTCGCCGCCTCTGCGCAACATATGGAACCGCAGTGTTGCACGTAAGTAAACCGGGCGGGAGTTGGTTTGAACAGCCGTTCTCGGTTCGGGCCGGGAAGACTCGGCGTTAAACTTGGGAATCTTTTCGAAATCCCCATCTAGGGTCCATGCGGGCCAGGCGCGAGGAGTCCGCGTGAGGTTATGTTAAGTGCTCTGTGTGCATATACAGCGCACACGAGCGCACGAAGCTCACATGCAATTAATAATAAAAATCAAAAATCTCTGTGTCTGTGAGATGAACAAATTAATAGGAGCCAGACGTCGACGACGACGACGACGACTCTCATCGCCATGCGAAAACAAACAGCGGAATATAAAAGTAAATGCATAAATATGTATATGTGTACATGCTGCACTCCCTGTATATATATATATATATGTGTACGGGTATGAAACCGTGGTCATCGACACATTGCCTTTGCACAAATTCTGAAGGTCACAACCACATCGAAGTCGCCAGCGAGAAGAGTGCTGAGTGGCGAATACAGCGACGAAGACTGCAAATACAAACACGAAGGCGAATATACAAATACACGAGTACATGTTATCTTTGTAGAAACGTTCGGTGGTTAAAGCGAAAAACAAAATTCCAATTGATGTTGAAGAGAAAATGCGAGAGAGTTTGCATAATTGCAGATTCTTAGACTTTCGGTACATTCTACATCCGGAAGTATTCGATATACATACTTGTTTCTACTAAATCTAGAACAGCCACAATGAGATATTCGATATTCAACAATCCTTTTGAAGTCGACTTATGCATATATAAGTAAATATCTGTATATTTAAAGTTAGTTTGGAACATTTTGAACACGTTCCCAGTTGGAAAAATTCCGTAGAAAATAGAAAGATGTCTGTCTGTACACGCCTATGTATAAATAACACAAACTTTTGTTTTCGTTTCTTCCAGTGACAGAAAGCTATTACATACCGATGTCATCAAACAACGCATCCAACAATCCGTCCGGCGTTAACAATGGTAGCATGGCTGGTGGGCCCACTGGTAACGGTACTTACTCAGCAGTGCCCAACTTCACAACGCCATCCCCACCACGCACGACCGGCGGAGGATCTGTGGCTCTCCATTCCATGCAGCATCCTCAGCAGCACGGGCTCCACCCCCACCATCCCCAGCAGTCCACGGTGCCCAGCAACAGCATAGGCTCCGTGGGCTCCGTCGTCACTCCCGGCGGCAATGTCGTGCACCAGCAAAACGTTATTCAACCTACCACGTCTAGTGTCAACTATGATCTCTCCTACATGTTGGAACTCGGCGGCTTCCCGCAGCGCAAGCTGAAGAAGCCGCGCAAGCCCAAGATAGAAATGGGCGTCAAGCGCCGCAGCAGAGAGGGGTCCACGACGTACCTGTGGGAGTTTCTCCTGAAACTGCTGCAGGACCGCGAATACTGCCCCCGCTTCATCAAGTGGACGAATCGAGAGAAGGGCGTGTTCAAGCTGGTCGACTCGAAGGCTGTCTCGCGTCTGTGGGGGATGCACAAGAACAAGCCCGACATGAACTACGAGACCATGGGCCGGGCGTTGCGCTACTACTACCAACGGGGCATATTGGCCAAGGTTGACGGTCAGAGGCTTGTATATCAGTTTGTGGACGTTCCGAAGGACATTATAGAAATTGATTGCAATGGGGTCTAATGATTCAGGTTTAGCTTAAATTTATCAAAATTTCTTTAAAGTAAAATAGAATTGGTTTTAGTGATGTTTAGTATGTTGGGCTATAATTGTACAAAACTTAATACAAAATTTATTAGACAGTAAAATATTTTACACATATTTATAGAGTAATTAAACGTTGAATTGTAATATACACTAGATTTGCATTATTTATTAGAGAGATTTTAATGGAAATTGTATTATAACTAACCTGAATTTATTAATGAAACGTTCGATATGATTTAATCAATCAATCAATCAATCAATTGTTGAATATGTCATAAACACAGATCACAGATCATTCATGAAATGCGTAGAAAGCTGATTGTTTTGAGCCTATATATAATTTGTTTGTAAAAATTCATTGAAATTGTGCGAGCACATATGTATGTATGTAATGCAGTTTATAAGATCTATATATATATATATAACACTTAGTTTTAAGTTTTGAAAAGCCACTGGAGAAGTTTGTAAATTTTTTACTTGTTATTGCAAATTATTTTTTATGATTAATATTTGATTATGAATATATTTTTATTGTTGCTTAATATATAGTTCATTATATCTAACCTCTAGAATAACTGATTAATATAATTCTTAGTAATGAGTATGTTTTGTGTAATATTATCTTTTAAGAGTATCTTATTGAATTAGCAAAAAATATATTGAAGATCATATGGGTAAATATCGAATACAGAGCATTTCTAAAAACAAATACTTAAATTATTGATATTCAGACTACATATATAAAAAGTTACACACTAATTTGGTTTCATATTTTTTAATACGACAATTCAGTTTAAAAGAGATAAATGGTTTTATATCATCGAATCGGATTTTATTTTATTTCCCATGAATTAAATTGTATATTTTCTACTATCCACAGATGCACTCGTATTTCATATGATTTCGATTTTAAATTTGCTACAAATTGAAAAATTCTTTCAAATATCAGTAAAAGTTAAACTTTAATTTTTTTGTAATTTGTCATTGCCAATTTCTATTAAATAATAACACTGCCGTTTTACTTTTAGTTTTGCAACAGTATATTTTAAACAAAAAAAAACCTTCAGCCAAGGTTGAAGAATCCAGTGCAATAGGAAAAATAATCGCAGGCACATTTATCTAAAGTTTCGATAGTCATATGATGATGTAAAAGTTCTAATTTGAATGCGAAAAGAAACTTTTGTACTTACTAAAAAGTCAATCAAAAAATGAATCAACTCGATGATAAATGAAATATAAAATGAAATAATCACAAAGAGTTTATATTTCGGACGAGTTTCGGAAACTTCTTCGTAATATGGAGTGTGATATTATTTTTGTTATCGCACATTCGCATTTCTAGATATTTAGATATTTTTGTCTGATGTTATTTTTATGTTCGATTGCACTGTGCTTCATATTCGACCTTTTTTTATTATTTGTTAAAAAAGATTTCATTTTCAATAACTGTTATATCTTAGGTTTAATATGAATGCAATAGAAAGTTTTATTGTAAAATTCCTAATTTTTAAGAATAAAGTTTCTAAAATTAAAAACGTGTTTTTTATATTTTGTAGTTATTTTTTTTTTTCATTTTTCTGTTTGTTCATTTTTTTATTTTGTTCATTTTTCTGATTATTTATTATTGGAGAGTAGTAAATCATAATCGTAGTCCCAGTTGAACGGTTTCAAGGAACACACATACAAATACACAAACACCTAGGGCGTTTTCTTAATAAACCTGGCGATAAATAAACTATAAGTGCAGATGCAGATTATAAATAAGTACAACGAAATTGTATAATGTTTTATAAAGAGTGTGTTTATAGATTATAATGTGAAACTTGATGTTTTTCATTGATGCGCATGTTTGTTGATGAGCTTAGATGACTCAACGGTAAATGAGTGAATGCCCTTTAAAATTTTATATTTGGGCCAAAATATATAATGAATTGTACAAATTTATATAAATTACAGTTTTATCGAAATACATGACAAATTGAAACAAAATTCTACCTCTCGGAACCACGATGTATTGTATGAGTAAATTAAATTTTAATCCTAGAATATGCTTCAACCATCGCACAATTGTACATATATATTTACATATAAGCTACCAGAGAAAACTGCCTATTCTTCAAACATTTTCATAGGATAATTTGATAATAACGAGACGCAGTTGAAATAAATGCGTCTACTTGTAATAATATATAGCTATTTTAAAACTGAATATTCCAAATCTACTATCTAATGAACTGAAAAAATATATATATTTTTACCAAGATTATGCTTGAAACTTTAACGATTCATTAAAAAAAACCTACCAAAAATGTCCCTTCTTCCCATTAAATTCTTCATTAAACCTAGAGTTGTAAACAGAGAAAATGTATATATTCAATAGTCTAAACATACACCGGTATCCAAACCTCTAAAGAGTATTTTCTCACACGCCACCAAATTAATAACAGCTAAGCGTTAATATTTTATACTTGATCACTTAGCGAACATTGGTATATGACGAAACTCGATACAGAAATAAGTTATTAAAGTAGAGTACATGTAGAACATTTATTTAATTTTTATTAGTATAATGACATTTCATTCTATAGATTAGGTATTATATATTTATATATATTATATACATATATCTACAAGCAGATCGTTTTTATATGTGTTCTTCAACGTCGAAAATAAATTATCAGATTTGTAAAATATAAATAAAGTATTATGTCGTTTGATTGAAATAGTTTTTATTGACAACTGCAAATATTACGTAATTACAAATTATAGTTAACAACAAATTATTTTGTTTTAGTTCTGTATTTCACTTTCATGAGAAATAGTAACATTTTTACCACATTCGTTTACGTTCTTCCCCACTTTGTCACCCTCCATAACAATGTCCTTCACATTCGATTCGTCCAGCTCTGCTTTAACCTCTACAGACATATTGGCCTCAATATCCTCCTCTTCAGTCTCAGATTCATATTTCTGAAAAGTTATAAATTATTAGGGTACGAACAATAATAATGACATATTTTTATTTACGAATCTCTTGAACATTGCCAGAATCATTTTTAATATGAGATTGCGTTATTTAAGTGCCGACATCGATCATGTACCAACCTTTTGAACGTAGTGTCGCTTCGCGGGTAATTCAAGATGCAAGACGCAAGTCGAATCATCGAAAATACATGGTACAGTCTCCTGGCAAATAACTCCGCTTTTCTCTACTTCACAAGCCCGGAACAAAATTTGCTTTTTATCTTCCAAAATGTGTTTTTTACAAAACTTGCAACACGGAAGAGACCTTTCGCCACATTTTACACCTCCCTCTGTGTATACGCATTTCACAAATCCCGATGCTTTATTAATATATCCTTCGGTAGATCGTGATCTCTTCTCTTTGAATTTCTTATATAATACAGCTTCCACACCATGTCGCCTATGATAATGATTCATTGCCTTCAGTTTCTCGTATAACAAGCGCTCATGCGGAGTGTCTTTCAGCTGATCGTGGATACTACCTAAATAAAAATGGCACATATGAGAAAATATATTTTACTTTTTGTAATGCAATTATTAGTTTTTCCCCTAATAAATTTACGTACACAGAATTTCTCGTTCTTTACGTATAGAGTGTAAGTACTGCCGTCTTTTTTCTTTCAATATATAATGCAGCCGGTTTATCTGATCAATATATAAACCCTGCAGTTTTGTTAGTTTACTTTCGGATATAAATATGGCTTCTTGTCTTGTGTAAATCCCAGCATGCCTACAAAAAGGTATTAAATAGATTATATATTATTATATATTATATTGTAAGAACTTTACTTAAGTAAGTCATCTTTCTGAGAGTCGACGCTTTCGTTATCCGAATCGTTCCATTCATTTCCTCTTGCAGTATTCGTCATTGATGCATATTCATCATCTGATGAACTGTCCGAGGCATAGTCCAGAATCCGCTTCCTCTTCTTGATAGCATTCGTTACAGCTTTTAGATCATGAATCTGATCATAGTTCACTGCAGATGGAAAATAAGATTAAAATGAAGTACGATTTACGATTTATTTATGAACCTACCAAATGGCGGAACATTCGGGGAGACCACATCAATTTCTTCGTCCAGTTCACATAGCTTCTGGTTTCTCTCGACCGTCTGATCGATATTCAAATGCGGTGAAAGAGTGTTGAGGAGGGAGTCGTTGCTGTCGACACGCCTCCATTTGCCCACTCTGTTGCGCGTCTTATTCAGCTGTACTTGGCGGCTGTGCTCGAAGCACAAGGTGGTCAGGGCCGGATCCTTCTTCACGTCCTGCTTGGGCACGGCGTTGATGCACTTCTTCCCATTCTGATATATGTGTGTGCATTGTCTGAACCCCGATCGGGGATCGCGTAGAATATGTCTGATGCAATAGTCGTAGCCATCTATTCGCGGTATGGAGCACTCGAAAGTGGGATTTGAACACGATTTCGATTTGTTTTCTATTTCCAAATGGAGTTGTTCCCGCAGTTCGTTCTCCTGCACAGAAGCGGCGTCTGATTGAACCACCGAACGTATATTTTGCTTTGGTATAAGATTCGCCATGATTATTTTTAGCAGAAAGTTGTAGAAATGGCTTTAGTTGACATGAGGACACTATTTTTGTTAAATTTACAAAAAACTCTTTACGAGAACTAATTTTTCAAGATGGCGTATAAAAATAATCGATTGACGGCATTGCCAGATAAACAATTTCGTCTGAAACACTGGCAATTAAACAAAGTAAAAACGGCCTGATTGCTAACAACGAAACGAACGCGAAACTAGTCGAAATATCATTAAACACATCTGAACAAATTCGCGGCAAAAAATACCTGTTCACACCGAAAAGCGATTACGCCGAGAATTCGCAAAAACCGTTCACACCAAAAACTGACGCCAATAGCGAAAATCATCCAAGTTAAAAAATCCGTTAAAAAAACAAAAAAAGTGTAAAAACAATATGCTTTAAAAAATTATTCACCTCATATTTTCTCTCGTTGAGATCAAAATTCAGAGATGTAGGCTGAAATATTTAAAAATAAGTAGAAGTATTTTTTTTATCAAGCTCTTTGAAAAAAATATCACATCAGGCTGTTTCTTATTAAACATACTGCGTATATCGATACCCGATTGCATTTGTCAACGCAGGCCTGCTTTTCGAAACTACCCTGGAGTTGGCAGTTTCTCATTGAACACACCTCAAATATCGACACATTTGCATTTATACATATGTGTGTGTACATATTATGTATTTGTATTTGTATCGGGCCTGCTAGTTCGGCCATTCTTTCTTGTGAATACATTTTTTTCTCGTGAAGTAGTGAAGTTATTATTGTTTTCCTCGTTAGATAAATCATGCTAACATTAAACAATGTTCGGCATTTGTACATTTCCTCATTTTGCATATGAATTCCTGCACAGTTAATTACCAAAACTGATAACTATAGTACGAAATTGTTTTCGTTTTCGCGGACTCATGATAGTTTCTCGAATGGCGTCGATGGCGAGCTGCAACCTCACTCACTTTCTATATTAAAATATTCTGTTACTGGCGTTTATTCGTTAAACCGAATCCCATTTCGTAGTTATAAGAAGTAGTTGTCGAATCGAGTCGTTTGATGCCGTTTATATAAAACCCAATCGTCTCGAAGTGGACCACGTTTGCGTAATTCCGCATTGATGGACACGACCTGCTTGTGCAATATATCCATATTGCTTGAGTAAAATTGTCTTGGACAGAATCTAAAATATATTGGGATGTTTTGAAGCATTCAGGACGCATTGAAAAAACAAACCCATGCGACAGTAACATAAATATTTGATACGGACTTCTGTCGTCACCTGCGTTCGGTTCAATGTGAAGAGAGAAAGAGACCAATAGAACATAGTTTATTTCCGACAGGTCGATTGTCTCGGAATGTGGATTAATGCAATTAAACATTGAGACAAACAATATTTGAAATTACAACCACGTTTAGAGTAATTTCAAGTTACTAATTTCAAATACGAGTTCCGCGCATTCTGAATGTAGAAAAATTTGTGTTGTTCCAAGAAGTAGCTCCTCGAAACAGTGAAATGTCGGCAAATGCATCCAACATGTCATCGGCACTCAATGTCAGCGGAAGTTCTTCGACGAATCTGCCAAGTGTGGTTTCCGAAAAAGACAGAGAGTCCTTGTGGTACTTCTCCGCTGAACAGTTGGCCAACTCCCCAAGCAGACGTCATGGAATTGATATCGACCAGGAACTGTCGTACAGGCAAATGACGGCGTACCTCATTCAAGAAATGGGCCAGAGGCTACAAGTGTACGTAAAGTGAATAATCCTTGTGTACATTGATAATTGATTTTTATTCGCCTTTAGATCCCAACTCTGCATAAACACTGCAATTGTGTACATGCATCGGTTCTACGCATTTCACTCATTCACGCATTTTCACCGCAATGGGATCGCAGCAGCAAGTCTATTTCTCGCAGCTAAGGTGGAGGAACAACCTCGGAAGTTGGAACACGTAATAAAAGCGGCCAACAAGTGCCTGAACCAACCAACATCATCCACAACAGACGCCTACTATTTGGAGCAAGCACAGGATCTGGTGTTCAACGAGAATGTTCTCTTGCAGACGTTGGGTTTCGATGTCGCCATCGACCATCCACACACGCATGTTGTTAAAACATGTCACCTTGTGAAAGGTATGACGACTATATATCAAATCATTTTCTTATATTAACGTGTTTATATTTTGTTGTAGCATGCAAAGATCTGGCACAAACGTCTTACTTTTTGGCATCAAACAGGTAATAATTTGTACTAGACAAAGGGTGGACGTAAGTGAAAAAATGCTTGAATACTATGGTTTGTTTTACCAATATAATTGAAAATTGTGAACTTGCACAAGGTGGCTTGTGCATTGATTTCTAGTTATACGTTATTTTTCTGGAAAACATGAATTCTTTCGCATTTCTAAGAAACAAGATAAAATTTCCTATACATCACAATTGAGTTATTCAAATTCACATTCAAAAGCATATTTTCACCAATAGAAAAAATGGTCTACAAGTCTACATTAATCTGAATATAAGACCACAAATCATAATTGTGAGATGTATCAACTTTCAATGTATTTATTTCCATGTTTTAGTTTACATCTTACATCAATGTGTTTGCAATATAAGCCAACGGTTGTTGCTTGTTTTTGCATTTATTTGGCTTGTAAATGGTCTCGTTGGGAGGTAAGTAAACTGTGAAATGTTGTAAGCTAAGCTTATATTAATTCAACTTATTTTAGATTCCTCAATCAACCGAGGGAAAGCACTGGTTCCATTATGTGGATAAAACTGTAACTATGGATTTATTGAAACAACTTACGGATGAATTTATAGCAATATATGAAAAGAGTCCCGCACGTCTTAAATCAAAGCTGAATTCTATTAAGGCTCTCGCTCAAGGAGCAAGTAATCGCGTCGTCAATAAAGACAAAAAGGCAAATCCTGAAGAATGGAAAATGGTGGATATGATGAAAATGTACCATTCCTCTATAAACACATCTGAAGTAAGCAATGCCAGTGCAACTGCAAATTCTTTCCCCACTTCAACAACATTGGAGCAAACACAGCAGCAAAGTGGACAGTCGTCATTGTTGCCTCCACCACATTCACATCAACAAATCCGACGACCAGATTCATATGCTAGTCAACACCGTTCTTCGTCACATTCTTCTTCTACGTCCCACCACCATTCGAAGCCAGCATTTTCCACAAATGACGTTCCTGGTAAACGAACATCAAACATTTCTGTCGCAGTCAATAAATCAGTATCCTTTGGTTTTTATTGTAGATCACAAATCGTCCAGTCATAAGACACAACATTATAACAGTTCAAGCAATAGGCCACGTGAACATTCTCAACCCTCTCAAAATATGAATATGAATTTGCCAATTATACCAACCTCCTCGTCTAGTGGATCGCGTTCCAATTTGCCTATTGTCAACAGTAGTAATAGTCGACAACCCATGCCAGTTGGTGGTGTATCGTCGCAAAAACTTTTAACTCAAGCTCACGATCCAAACTTCCACAAATCACGCGAAAGGACCACAGTTCCAGCGCCTGTGAACGTAGCTGGGACCCTTCCTCAGGCTCATAAATTGGGTCCAAAACCGGAAGCAGGTCGCATGGTGTCTAAGGAGCACAATGGAAGAATGGCAGATCCAACTAAACTCAATCCAAAAGTATTTGCTCCTGCAAATGTAGCACAAATCAGTAATACACAGTTAATGAGTGGAGGTGACATGTCGCGTAACATGTTGCAGCAACAACGCCTCCATCCACCTGGTTATCATCAGTCATCTATTTCACGAACAAGTAATAACAATAACAGCAAACATGATCAATCTATATCCGTCCAAATGCAACAACCACAGCATAAAAATTCAGTTGAATTACAATATAACTCAGTTCCTTCAGATCAATTACAACCACAACCCATTCATCCGACTACGTCAGCTTACACAAACCCCAGAGTTGGCGACATAACACAATGCGGGGATCAAACTGACACCGACTCTCCACAAGCCTATTCTTCAGTACTTCAAATTCCTGGCATTAAGTCTCAGCCGCAATCAAAATTATCTATGTTCAGCCCGGAATGGAATGATAAAGTACAGCAGTCGCAGCAGATACCATCAGGCGGCAGTAGCAGTAAGCCAAATACTGGCACGTCGACAGCAAATTTGCGAATGTCCTCCAGCTTAGGAAGTCCTAAAAGAACTGAACGAGAACGCAGTTCAGGTACTCCTACGAAAAAGGATCGAAGCCGTCCACCTTACTCAGGAATGGACCAATCTTCAACATCTCGTCAAATGGCACAGGTTCAATCTGCACAGAAATTGCAAACTCAGAAGAAATCGGAAATTGGCAATAATTTAAATGTACTTGCTGGAACAAGTGCATATCCCGGATTAAAGCGGCCTAGTGAAAATCCACCAATAAAACAGGAAGAGGATCTAAGTCGAGATTCTAAAATGAGAAAATTAGATAACTCGGCGATCAACTGTATAGGACAAGCCTTTTCTGATACACGAAATGTGGCAGACACAAACAAATTACAAGTAGTTAATGGCATTGAAACCAATCCGGAATTAGTCAGAACTTTGCTTAAAGAAAGTTTATGTACATCCAACGCGTTACTCAAAACCGAACCTTCTCAAATGACGAGCTATTATCCACCAGCTCAACTTCTTGAACCAGGAAGCACTGCAATTAAAGATGAGAAAGTAGCACCATCTTCAATACCGACATGCATGGATATTGATGAAACAATTGGCAGCAAATCCGAAAAGAAAAAGAAGAAGGATAAACACAAGCATAAGGAGAAGGATAAAAATAAAGATCGTGATGAACGAAAGAAGCATAAAAAAGATAAGGACAGACATAAGGATCGGGAATCAGACACATCGGAACCGGTGAAGTTAAAAATTTCGAAAGAAAAACTGGAAAATACTGGTGTTTCCAGCGAGTCACTTGGATTTAAAATTAAAATACCAAAGGAACGAATAATTGCTGATTTAAGTAGCAGTGGAAATAATAATAATTATGGAGCTGTATCATCAGATATGTCCAATGCCGGAATAGCGAGTGCACCGCCAGCACTGAAGATTAAAATATCCAAAGATAAACTTGAGCATTATAGTAGTGGATCTTCCGACACAGCAAATACATCGTCAATCTCCTTAAATAATCCGAGTTCATCAAATATTCCGCAGAGCAATGTTGTATTCAGTAGTAACAGTAAGAAAAAAGATCGGGAACGCGACAGAGATCGTGAAAAAGAGAAAAAAAGAGCCAGTCTTGATTACGCTAAATCATCAAGTACAAATATGAATGGAACACCGGTTACCGGCACTTCTTTTACACAGTCATCGTCTTCCTCTAAAAATACTAGTTCCAGCAAGGTAAGTGCTTTTTATTGCAACGTACTAACTTTTGTAAAAAGCTATGCATGATGTTGAAATTAAATAGTATCCTACCTACTAATTCGTATCGATTGTAGTTTCTGTAAATTAGAACTAATAATTTAGAAGTACAATTCAATGATATTCAGGATACAATTATTTTAGGCACTGGGTTTGAGGCATATAGTTTATAAGAATGCTTCATTGCAAACGTTTCAAGAAGAAAATAGAACAACAAAATCATTTTACAGATTCAGCATTACAGCAATAATATGAGCCAGTTGTTTGGGGAGTCTAACGACGACGAGGATGACGATGACAGAACCTATCAGAGACCGAAAAAAACAAGCTTGCCCAAGAGCGCATGTTCGGCATCCTCTTCAGCACACAATTACCATATTGCATCGAAACAGAATGTAGAAATCGGCGGTAATAGTGAAGGAAGCTTTAATCTTCAGCACAACCACCAACAACAGTATAACACTCAACAACGATCAATATATCAAAAGAAATAGTAGTTAACATTGAGTTTAGAACATACTTAATAAGTGAAAATAAGTTTGAATATAAAAAATCAGTGTTTATTTCCTTATGAGATAAACATTTCAATTAAAGAGTAATATTAAATATTTGAATATTGACATGTCATTGATTAGTCACACATGATTAGGTCATTCTTCTATTAGTTATGAATTAAAGTTTTTTTTATTATATTATAATTTGATCCAATTTAAGAAATTTTATAAAAAGTAATATAATATTATTTTGATTTATGATTTTTGTCATTAAGTGTAGTTAATAGCAAATAAAAAAGAAAATAATTTATATTTATAAATCTTTGTTTAATCAAACTTTATTTTGAGTTAATATAATCGTCACTAGAATTAGTGCATAACAACTAAGAGATGAAATATAATTTAGGTCTACAAATTTTTGAAAAAAAAGCTTGATTACTTATAGAAAATTAGAATGATTTTTGTTTAAATCAATATACCTTGACCAATTTTAACTGCATGCATTATATTTATGCATAATTTTTTCTTTAGTATGTGTTGTTTCGTAAATTACATTTAGTAGAATTGAATCCATACATTCATATCCATTATTCTAACAACACATACCTATGTTACTTGTTTTGCAGTTTTAAATATGTAACTGGATTGTCCACTATTTCAATCCTATGAACACCTTTTCTAAGGATCTTAAAGGATGCGGGAACAATACAGCAGTCATTGCCGATATGTTGTACTTGGCAACTGAACAACAAAAATTTCATACAATTAAATATCACGTTGTAATGTTTGCTAGCAACCTTTATGTACATAGCAAAATAAGCTTATTTTATTTATACCAATAAAATTTGCGAATATCAAATTGTTATTAATAATTGGAGGTGTAAGATTAATCCATAATTATAGCTGAACTTATTATATATATAGACATATAGATTGTTGTTAATATATATTTATATGTATATATATATAATGTGACTGCCTACGCTATGCTATGCTATGCTATGCTACGATAGAATATACTTTGCCATGAGTTTTTGTTTTATATATACATACATATATATATATTATTCATATATATATATATATTGCTCCCTAATTAAAATTCTAAGAGATCAGTTAAGAATACTATTGAAGTTGATAAACTATTTATTTCAAGTGTATTACGTAGATACATTGTAAGTATTGAACTATTTAAAGCTAAATTGAAGAGCTAGTTACATATATATACATTAGTATATATATAATTTAGAAAGTTGTTAATACAATAGGATTTAAAGTACATTTTCCGATTAAAATTGAATATAATACCATATGTATAATACAAATACTTTCGCTGACTGCTGAATTATATTGAATGAAATATGAAAGTGTCAGTTAAACTGCTTCTTGGCGTTAGTTTCTTGAATAAATATAATATATATTTTTTTTTAAACTTCGTAGGACTTTGTTTATTTTTACCCCGTTTGCATAGACACTTATAAATTGTTAAGAGGCCTGTGAGAGTTTCATATCTCAAGTAGTCCACATAGCGAATACAACAAATTAGCTTATGTTAAACTATACTTAAGTTGTTGGGTATTGTTGAAACCGGACTCCATTCAGAAAAAAGCACACACTCAACAGTTTGGGAACTCCCAAATGTTCGCACTGGTGGTGTTGTAGTCAGAATGACGTATCAAACCGGTTTCCAATGCGTGAATCACTTAATTTTATATAAATTGTTGTATAAAATAAGAGAGCAAGAAGGTATTATAATCCATTGCGTTTCCAACTTATGATGCTGGAACTCATTCGTTTGACTAAAAATACCTTAATGAGTATAATAAATTGATATTGTGTCTCGTTGAGCTGTGCGTGGCTTGGCATTAATTAAGAATCCCAACTTGATATTTTTGGAACCAGTTTTCCAGTAGATTTCTTACATTTTGAATCTGATTGGCTGGATTCTAATGTGTGCTCAACGTTCTTGAGTAAACTCTCAAGTACAAGTGCATCGATCGCACTCCTAATTCAATACTTGAGCTTTAACACAAGCTATAAAACCACACGCTACCCAGTAATCCGTTCAGTTTGTTTAGAGCAGGTGTATAAATTCAAGATTCAATTCAGTGGTGGCTTAGAGCGTGCGGATATCTTTGGAATAATCGAAAGAAGTGCGAATAAAAAAAATAATAGCACAGAATATCTGAAGCGGAAAATGGAACATAGTGCCCAAGGTCAGGTTTTGAAGGATGGACATTCTTTTGTGAATGGGGCATTTAGTGTAGATGAAAACGGGTTTGAGACCGTTTTTCGCAGAAAGAGCGCCAATGCCAGTGGATTACAGCTGGAGGCTTCTGCGGTGGACTCGAAAGAAGCCAGTGGGAACAATTCCGCAAACGCAAACAAGGCGACCATAGATTTCGATGATATTTTGCCCATGATTGGCGAATTCGGCAAATACCAAAAGATTCTCTTTCTCTGCATGATACCATTTGCATTTTTCGTTGCATTTGTTTACTTCTCCCAAATATTCATTACATTGGTGCCCGAACAACATTGGTGCAGTGTTCCGGAATTAAACGGGTTTTCGCTCCCCGAGAGGTATGTATGCTGTGATAATTTTATATTTATAACTTCTGGTATTTAATAAAACAAACAAAGATATCAACTTGCTTTCGCAATGTCTTCCGGATAGATGTTATAAATGGAACGTTAAAATGTTTCATTTTAGTATACATTTTACAATGCAAAATCTTTTTCTTGACCTCGACGTTGTATATGCGAGCTAGAATAGCTGTAGATATATACATGCGAAAATCTATTCATGTCGTTTACCTTTCGTGAGTACAACGAAATCGTTGGACCATACCTTATGATAATTAAAAAAAAAAACGCCATGTGTGGATAGATTTTCGTATAAAACACACACACACACACATACACTTCAATGGCTTAATGCTAAATAGAACAATGTGATAAAACATCAATATTAATGATACAATGACGAATTGGACAATAATATTTTCAGACTGGCATTGTCAATACCTCGCACAAACGGAGAGTACAACAACTGTGCGATGTACGATGTCAATTACACCGACATCGTCAAGAAGGGGATCAAAGAGGCCGATCCGACATGGCCAACCACTTCGTGCAAGAACGGCTGGTCGTACAATTTCTCTCAGGTACCGTACGAAACAGTGGCCACCGAGCAGAACTGGGTGTGCGAAAATGCGGCGCTGCCCACTTATGCCCAGTCGATATTCTTCGTCGGCGCAATCGTCGGAGGATTGCTGTTCGGCTGGATCGCGGATCGATTTGGACGCATTCCAGCGTTGGTTGGCAGTAATATGATGGGGTTCTCTGCCGGGGTTGCCACCGCATTCGTATCTAATTTCTGGCAGTTTGCCCTCATGCGCTTCTTTGTGGGCTTTGCCTTCGATAACTGCTTCACCATGATGTATATATTGGGTATGTCTATTGATAAACTTAAATAATTCAAATGTAACGCCTCCTGTAGTTCTAGAGTATGTTGGCCCAAAGTACAGAACATTCGTAGCGAACATGTCCATTGCTATTTTCTTCACAATGGCCTCCTGTCTCCTACCTTGGATCGCGTACTTCTTAGCCAACTGGAAACTCTTGGCTATTGCAACATCAGCGCCACTAGTGCTCGCGGTTTTAACGCCATTCATTATTCCGGAGTCTGCAAGGTAATTCACACCAGATGACTCATCCGTTTTTGCTTCTTGTAAACGCGTTCGTCACATTTCTATAACCCGAACCACTTATTTTTTTTCCAGGTGGCTGGTGTCGCAGGGGAAAACCGAGAAAGCCATTCAGATATTAAAGCAGCTCGAGGTGAAAAATGGGAAGCATATTCCAGCTGACGTATATCAAACGTTCCGAGAGAGCTGCCAACGGTTCTGCCAAGAGGAGGACAAGAATGAGAAATACTCCATTTTGGACCTATTCAAAACACCGCGACTCCGAAAAACCACCATTATTCTGATTCTGATTTGGATGGCTATTTCCTTGGTCTTCGATGGCCACGTCCGTAACGTTGGCTCTCTGGGGCTCGATATATTCTTCACCTTCACTGTGGCTTGCTTCACGGAATTCCCGGCAGACACTCTGCTCACTGTCACCCTAGATCGTTGGGGAAGACGTTGGCTAGCTTGTGGAACAATGGTGGCCAGCGGTGCGTTCAGCTTGTTGGCCACAGCCGTTCCTGTCGGAGTTTATTCGGCCACGCTAGCGATTTTAGGAAGATTTTTCGTGAACATTTCGTACAACATCGGGCTTCAATACGCCGCCGAAATCCTGCCCACAGTGGTGCGAGCCCAAGGAGTCGCCTTCATCCATATCATGGGCTACGTCGCCAGCATCATTGCTCCGTTCGTGGTGTATCTGGCCAACATATCGCCCTCGTTGCCGTTGATCATTTTGGGAATACTGGGCATTGCGGGAGGCCTGCTGGCCCTCTACCTGCCCGAAACGCTGAACCATGATTTGCCGCAGACACTTTTGGACGGTGAAGATTTCGGCAGAGGACAGAGCATATGGGACTTCCCGTGTTTGAGTAAACAAGTCAACGACAATCACGACGTGGAATTGAGAAGTCAGCATTTTGTACGGTCAACACAAACAGGTGCCTCGCTCACGGCGTCGACACGGGGAGAACTGCGTTCTAGTATTTTGCGCCGATCGGCTCGATCGAGATATTCGTCGAAATTGTAGTAGGATTGATTGATTGACTAGTCAGACCCACAAACCCACATGCGTAGTTGTTATTTAAAAAAAATAGTTTTAAACCTATTTTTATGTATAGATAAAATCGAAATAAACGACCTATAATATTATTAGTATTACATATGTGATATTAGATTTTAGTATATATGTCATACATTGAACTAATATTTTTAAAATATATTGTATTGTTCTTGTTTGTTATGTGTTCTTCATTCAATGAAATTGTGATCACGAAGTATATTTGTTCTTGTTTGTAATGGTTATATTCAAATATAAATAAAGAGTACATTTTTTGAATGCATTCAGAGACTTTTAATTCAGGTAAATTCATACATTGTCCAACTAAAGAGAATGCCAATAAATGCCACCAATTATTGCTCGGTAATTGTGTGCTCATGGTTGTAGGTGTGAACATCTATTCATGCGAAAAGTAACAGGCATTAAAGAACTACTTCTCTGATATCAGTAAAGACTATCTTTGTATTATCATAGTCTGCTCAACATTTATCCAAACAATCCCAAATAGAGTTCAACAAAAAGCTTGAAACCAGTCTGTAATTTTTTGAGAAGGTCAAATATTCTTTCAACTGTCTCTTGTTAAAGTTTTCTGGTCAACATTTTGTTTGGCGTTTTGTAAATCGGTGTATGTTGAATACGCTGATCATGATCAACAGTGGAACTAATGTCAGCTGAAACACACACACATACACCAATGGTTTACATACTCCTATATATTTAAGCATACCTTATGACAAGTTGCTTTGTCTTTTGTTGCTGGCTCAGTAGTTGGCTCAGAGTGTTGTGAAGAGATTGGGAACAAAATTTCAAATTAATATAGTTAGTTATTTGTACATTGTCAAACCCGCATCATACTATTTAATAAGATGGGAACCTCTACGTTTATTTATAAACATTTTTTGGCATTATTTTGTTTACACAGTGCGATTTCTCTGGCTCAGGTATTTGTTCACATCTCTACCATATTTGCTTTCATGTGAAAAGCTGCATCTGGGATATCTCTTAATTTTGAATGAAATTACAAAACTCGTTTTTCCACTAACTAATCTGCTTTCGATGGGAGAAAGGGCAGCTGATACCAGAGATAGCAGGTCGTTAGTAACAGGTGTCCTCTATCTGTGGCTGATGCTGCAGCAGAACATTTCCGCTCTAATAACTGGCTCTCCTACTGTCGCACTGTTCAATTACACACATAAATTAACATTATTTACAGAATTTCATATCGGAGTTTCCCGATGACAATGTGCATTTGAACAAAGTTCTAGCCGGGATCATGAAGCCTCGAGTAGTTGGATCCAAAGGCCACACCGAAGTGCGTAACTTCATTGCGAGGTAAAATAATATCACTTACATATTAAGCTTTATTCTAATAAACGGTTTCTTCGATATAAAGCGAACTAAATTCCCTTGGGTTCCACACGGAAATCGATGAGTTTCAAACTACAGTTCCAATATTTGGAAATTTAAATTTCAGCAACATTATCGGAACAATCAATCCGAAGGCAGATAACTTTTTAACGTTGGCCTGTCATTATGATAGCAAATACTTTCCCAATGATCCCCAATTTGTTGGGGCAACCGATTCAGCTGTGCCTTGTGCTATCATGCTGAATGTCGTTAAAACGTTATCGAGTTATTTGCAACAAGAGTTTAAGACTCGCAGCGACATTGGATTAATGGTACATTCGAGTCGTATGTTGTTTTGGTGATAAGTAGTAGTATTCATATTTCTTTGTAGCTTATTTTCTTTGACGGTGAGGAGGCGTTCAAGGATTGGACTGAAAAGGACTCTATTTATGGCTCAAGGCACTTAGCAGCTAAACTTTCGAATACAGTCCACAGCCGTGGAAGTGCCTTCCCTATTAGGAATATCGATAGGATAGTAAGTATATATGTGATATATCAAATCAAACGGGTCCCTCAATGATAAATATATACTTTATAGGAAGTTCTAGTTTTGCTGGATCTGATTGGTGCTAAAAATCCAAAGTTCTATAGTTTCTATCCCAATACACATGGACTGCATCAAAGTCTTTGTGATATTGAAAAATCATTGTCCAAATCTTCGCAATTAGAGGGCCATAATTTGATGTTTTTAAACCATTTCTCGCCAGGAAATATAGATGATGACCACCGACCATTTTTGCAACAAAGTACGCACATTCATACAAGCACATGCAAGTTTCTAATCCTTTCTTATTCTCTACAGATGTTCCCATTCTCCATTTGATAACAACCCCTTTCCCAAAACAATGGCACACTCCGAAAGATAATGCCAAAAATTTGGACTGGCCTTCTATACGAAATTTCAACAAAGTCTTTCGGGTATTTGTTTATCAGTACTTGAAACGACACAATGGAACAGTCAACTTAAGGAATTTTTAATTTAAAGTTTAATAAACCTCCAGAAATAAAAATTTTAAATCTTATATCGCATAAATATTATCGTAAATGTAAAATTATCGCCTTTTTCTACCGACGGACGTCTTTTTTCCAGGAGCTCTTTGACCACGCCCACCTTTCGGCTTTTTGCCAATTGCCTTTCTACTTCCCTTTCCCTTCTTCCGGGGAGGAGCCGAATTTTCATTTCTGCAAATATAAACAACAATAAATAAATGTTGTTTGTGCGAACATATGTAAAAGTTATAATCTAAACTAATTTGTTTATGAACAATTGAGAGTAAAAGAGGAAAATACCTCTATATAATAAAATATAATAAATAATACATTTAATACGTACTCAAGCTTCGCTTCCTGTTTTTGCAGAGAGACAGCCTTTTCCACGTCGAATTTGGGCTTCTTGTTGAGAACGCTCTTGATCAAGTCTAGATTCACTTCTTTCTCTGGCTGTTCTGACACATGCGAGGCTTTGCGTTTCGCGCCGGGAATCAATTCCTTCACTCCCAATCCTCGTGCTTCCTTTTCTTTGGGAAGTTTACTTTGGAATTTTCCCACTGAAGCTGTCGACGATTTGGCCACTGTTACGGCGGTTAAAAGTTGTCCGGCGGATGCGGCTTCGGGACCGAGATACCCACTACGTGGTACTTCCAACTTCTTGGCTCTCACTATGTTCTTCATGCGTTGTATTTCGTTCTTAGCCACCTTTTCATTTCGGAGATCAACTTTCTTTTGGAACATGTCCTCATTCGGGTCAACATTCTTGGGGACTTCGAGGACCCAATCCTTCTGTTTTTCTGCTTCTGCACGCTTATAACCATAGGTTGGCACCCATTTCTAAGTGATTCAAATAAAACGCAAATTATTAATGAAGTGTCAAAGGAGAATTAGTTTTGAATTTACCTCCAAGACGTCATCATAGGTTTTTTTAATTGTTTTCTTCTTCTTGATGCCCTTCTCCTTGGCGAATTTCTCCCATTTGGTCAGCGGCTTCGGCCCGGGAACCTTCCTCAGGCGCGGCAACACGGTCGTCGGCGTCGGCAACTTGGCCACTATGCTCTCGTCCACCCTCTCCGTGGGCAGCTCCCAAATCGCGTTGAGGAGGAGCTGGGTGTTATCTCTTGTCAGTGACCGAATGTAGTCTTCCTTCTCATTGCTGAAATAGATGATGCTTTAGTAAATAAATATGAAACGCTTGCGAAGTTGTATCATCATTACTTCAAGGAGTTCTCGTCCAAATCGTTGGGATCCGAACACAGCATCATTCCCACGTCTATCCGGCATTCCAGGTGCTTTTCAACGGTTATCGGTTTGTACTTGTCCAACTCCTTTTGCTGCTTCTCCAATACCTCCTTCACTATATCCATTTTGTGCCTATTAAATTAACTATTTATTCTAAAATATAAACACACTCCACTTATGATGATTCCAAATGAACGAAATTTAGTTTACATATATGCACGTGGTGGCAGTGTTGCCATATCGAAATTCCATCTTGCAAGCACGGTTACCACTTCGGTACAATTCTACCAAAATGACCAAGTACCAAAATTGGTACAATTGTA
>CM029563.1:24795735-24954158 GCA_017309665.1 Coelopa frigida
ATAAAAAATGTTAATATAAAAAATAATTTAATTTACGAAATTTTAGTTTTGAAATTTAAAAAATATTTAAAAAATATTTTCGGATTTTTAACGTTATTTCATAAATTTTTATTATTTAAATGCCACGTTATAAAATTTCCTATGATAAGAAATAGGAAAAAAAAAATTTTATGTCTTCATACTTCGCAAATTAAAAATATATTTCATCATCATCAACCATTCTCAGCCACCTTTTTCATCTCAATCGATTATCCTAATAATCTCATTACTTGTTTTTTGGGGATGACAAGAGTTTTTGTCAACCACTTTGTAATTTTCAAAAATAATTGCAATTATGTGAAACGAAAGCAAAAATATGAAACGATAGCGAATTTAAGAGAGGTTCTTTGACGATTCAACACAGAGTGTTTATTGAAAAAGATGCAATGACAAATATATGTTCAGAGGGTTAATACTTTTCGGGACTGCGATGGTCCTTCTTTGAGTAGTAAATTCGATAGAAACAAAGTAGAAAATATAATCTTATATATGTATATGTTTCGGTTATTCGGTCTCGGAAATCGGAAAGAAATTAATTTGTTTTTTCAGGTTTTTGTAAAAAGGGGACTAATACTTATTTAAACCTTTCTATTTTTTCTCCAATATTTATTTTTTTCCTCCTCCTTTCGACGTGTCTTTCACTCAATTATTCGTTTTGCTCTGTTCTGCTACTTTGCTCTCAATTTATTTCTCTTCCTCCGGAATGCCATAGGACATAACATCGCCGTCCAGCGTCACCTCGCCCCACCAGCTGTCCGTGACATGGGCCACTCACTGCGACTTCAATGAGGAGGAGGGAGTGAAACTCAAGCCAATGCACTCCAACTTGGAACAGGAAACAGCGGAAACAACAACAACAATAACACCATCATCAACGGCAATAACAGCAGTAACATCACCAGCAGTAGCAACAGGACCAACGGACGGAAGGAGGTGAGAAGCGAGGGCGAGGACGAAGAATGTGAAGAACACTTAAACGAAGCAACAGACCATGGTGAACTAGAGAAGTGAGGAGAGGAAATGAGAGGGATACATGAAGAGACCAAAGGGGAGAGTAATATGTTGTCAGCAATTAAAATATGTCCAATCCTAACATATATGGGAAATGTATTCGATTTGTTTGTCCCGGCGAGGAGAAGGACGAAGGCTTTCTCTTTCTCCAATAGGGAATCTCTCAATCTCCACTCACTCTCTCTATCCATGTCTTCCACAATCTCACATCGTCTCCCTTCCTCATTCTTTTTCTCTATCTCCCATACTCGATCCAGGATTGTTCCACAGGACGAGCAGCCACCCGAGTTCGCCGGAGCAGTCGGGAGTCCAGTGCATGCAATCGGTGAGTCGGTATTTAATAAAACCCTCCGAGATGATGTCGTCACAAGCCGACTACAACGATCAATTCAATCACGTTGTCATTGTCGCCGGAGCTTTGATTTGAGGAATATGTTCGTTAACAATTGGTTTTCAATCCGATCTTTCTTTTCAACATTTTCTCTTTCAAATCCTTTACTTATGCTGCTTCCTCCGACCATTGCGTGCATCCTTCCCATGCTTAGATTACCATCGACACCATCGTCCATCGGATGCTGGCTACGGACACGAGTTCAGACGAGGCAGCAGCATCCACCAACATCATCATCATCTGTACAACGGCGACTACGAGAACGAGACCAACTACAACTACAACGAGCACGAGGACCGGGCACTGGAGGACGTCGACGATGAGGACTACTCCATCTCCGTGTCGGCGATAATGCAGAGACGTGCCAGCATACGGGGATATCGTAACAAGCGTGGAAGTCGATCGTCAAGAAGAGCCTCCAGCCCGATGGATCACGTATTGGACAACGCCGAGCGACGGCGCTCGAGCGTCTACACGACCAGTTCAGGCAAGTCGAGATTTTGTGTTTTTTTTTGTGGTTGATATTCAAACAGCAAAACTCATCAAAAAAGAGGAACCAAGGTTGGGGTTGGGGTCACAGTCCCAATTAAGACTTGATTTTGGTATGGGAGATTCTTCTACAGTTTCTTACTACAAACTGTTTGTTCTCTTCAAATATTCCAAAATCTCAACTCCTTCCGTCTCCCTAACGTGTATTTTCTCCTCCCTATCAATCAATCGCTCTCTCTCACACCCTCTAAATATATATCTCTCTTTCTTTCTCGCCCTCACTCTTTCGCTCGCCCTTCTTCACTACGTGCCCACCGACAGACGAGGGAACGAATCAGGAATCAACGCAGGAGCAAATATTCGAAAATATACGACTCCACAAGGAAGTCATTCAGTCGGTGAAGCTGCAGCCATGGCCCATTCGGAAGAAGCTGAAGCTGGTCAGGCAGGTGAGTGAGTGGGACACGTTTGCGAGTTGCTTCCGTCGGATCGCTTGAGGCCAAAACCAGGGGAGGCTTCGAATAAAGCTCTCCTCTGGCTCTCCTCCTTAAGCCGCCGTACGTAGCATAAATCATTGCCACAGATTTTACACTAAATCACCGAATATATTTAACTTTTTTTTTCTCTGTCTCCTACTTTCACTCTCTTTCTTCGTCTCGTATTTTCTCTGCCTCTATTTTTCTTTCTGTTTCTATAAATATTTCTTTTTGTTTCTCTTCCTTTTCCTTGGTTTGTTTGTTGTTCTTGTTCTGTTTTCAGGCCAAAACCTACGTGGCCCGCCATGAGGGAGCTCTGCAGGAGCGCTTCGCGATGTCGCGCAGCACGAGGGACCTTTGGGCCAGGTTTAAAATCTTAATGGCCGCGGTAAGTGCTTCCACGATGATGATCGTTTGTCCGTCCGTCCGTCCGGACCATCGTCTGCCATTTATACGGTCGTTGCGAGAATTTCTGCATAATTTTTCACATTTTCCTCGTGGCACAAGGTGAAAATGTGAGCGATGCATGCGAATTGTTGTCAGATTAACTGCTGTTGTTGTTATTGTGAAGTGCATTCCCCGTCCCGCTCTCTCCCCTTCCCACGCTCAATGAAATTAATGACCCCTGGTGACCGCGGAAACGAAGCCAATGAGCGCCGGAAGTCGTACGAGCAGCGACCATTACTTTAACTTTAACTGCGAGCTCGTATTTCACCTTCGTCCCACACACACTTGTGTGCGTGTACGTGTGCATAGATATTCATACAGGCGACATGTAAGCGAAAGTCTCGATCAGATGATATTCCGGTCCGACTTTTGCGCATACAATTCTCGCTTCAATAAAATTGATTCAATTTTAATTCATAAATTTCTCACAGCGCTGGCGGCACTGGAAACGCGAAACCACCAGCTTCCTCACCGTCCTGATCCCCTGGGAGCTGCGGATCAAGGAAATCGAATCACATTTCGGCTCCGGCGTCGCCTCGTACTTCACGTTCCTGCGATGGCTGATGTGGGTGAACATCATGATCGCCATCCCGCTGGTTGCCTTCGTAATTGGCCCCGAGGTGAGTTGTTACACCGACAGCCAAACTCAGGCCAAAACCTACATCCCAACCACGTCGCTCTCTTTTAAATGCTTTTCATTAAACGTTCAGTACTTTGCAACGAAGCACGACGAGGCGGACCCTCGCAAGAAGATGTCGGACCAAGAGTACAAAGTCGCCGGCAATCTGTTCACCATATGGGAATTCGAGGGTTATTTGAAATATTCCCCCATGTTCTATGGGTGAGTCACACAAGGATGGAATTTCGCCCACTCTCTTGATCTCTCTTTCTTTTCTCTTTACCTCTCTCTATTTGTAACATCTTGTTTCGAAATTTCTTCCCCAGATATTATTCAAGCATATCCGGCGCCAGCTCCCTCGGCTACCGATTGCCGCTGGCCTACTTCTTGACAGCGGTCGTTGTCTACATCTACAGCTTTGTGGCCACGTTAAGGAAGTAAGTCCATCTCTCTCCATCATTTTTTCGGCATGCCTCTTTAAAATGTATACAAGGTAACAAGGGTGTGACGAGGGGAAGCCGAGTCAAAGGAAAGGAATTTAATAAGGGATTTAAATATAACCATGTAATTAAAGGGACAAAGTTTAAAGGATCAACAGGATTAGAGCAATAGGAGATAGGATTCACAGGAAATTCTCCTTTAGAGTACTCTATATTCGGTATATGTTATTCCCACGGAAGTCACCGAAATTCCTCCCCAAACTCGACGAAACAAAAGTTTGTCTACTCTGTAATCAATACAGGAATCTGAAACTCACCTCATCCTCTGCCCTAGAAGCACCTACGGTATTGACTAGCGAATTCTTCTGGCTACTCATTTCACCTTTTCCCCCCATCTCTGTGAAAACTTGTCGGCTTGACATTAATTAATTATGAACACAAATAACATCCTATGAAATGTCGATTGGGTTGTTCGAGTTAATAATTGCTCTTTTGTTGCTTTTCTATATCTGTTCTCCTATACATTTCACTACCCTCATCCCAGTTCGCTCTTTTTCTCTCTCATTCTCTATGGGATTATCCGTCTCTCTCTTTCTGCTAATGGGTCGTCCTCGTCTAGACACGAGCAATAAATTCCATGGACGTAGTTTGAATGGTAGCCTCAAATACCAGAAGCTAATTAAGGGTTAAACGGGAAAGTCAACCGCCGCCCACTTGTAGGAAAGGAGCAAATATTAAATAGAGGAGAGATTTAATGCGTTCGTCTGTCTGCTACGAGAACATGAACCAGACACAGAAGGTCTCCTATGCGATAGGAGAAAGATATTTAACCCAAACTCTGGTTGATTTTTCATTGGATAAAACTAATTTAATTTCCATGGAAAAGTCAAAATATTGATAGAGATATTGGTCACATTAATGCTTCCCAAGAAATCCTTTTAAAACCATCCTTGTTTCCTTTTAAATACATTTCTTCCTCTTTACTCTTTGTTGTCCATCTCATTCACTTCCCTATTTTTTCTTCTTGTTCAATCTCTAGAATGGCGGAGAACTCGCGCAACTCGAAACTCTCCTCGAAGGATGACGAGTGCACCTTCTCCTGGAAGCTCTTCACCGGCTGGGACTTCATGATCGGTGGGTGACCAACATCTTGCGTGATTTCTCCTGTTCTCATTGGTCCTTTTCCTGTGCTTGTCCTTTGCAGGTCACGCCGAGACGGCCCACAACCGCATCGCTTCCGTGGTCGTCGGTTTCAAGGAGGCTCTGCTCGAGGAGGCCGAGAAGAAGAAGGACAATCGCAAGTGAGCAAAGATCTCATTGATTTGCTCTTAGGATTCATCATATTTATTATTCTCACTTTATCCAATTCCAGTTGGCGCATCATCCTGCAGCGAATCCTGGTCAATATCCTGGTGATGGGTCTGTTGGCCGCCTCAGGCTACACGGTCGTCGCCCTGGTGAATAAGTAAGATTGGAAATGGAAACGAGCTTGAACTTGAGTTTTACGATTCTTATTCTCGTTTGTCCTTTTTTCTCTGTAGTGCTGAGAAGTTGGCCCGCCACGACAACTGGCTGAGTCGGAACGCGGTGAACGTGACCATGGCGCTGCTCTCGTTCTTCCTGCCGATGATTTTCGAGGCCCTCGGACTCTTCGAGAACTGGCATCCGCGGCAGCAGCTGCGCCTCCAGTTGGCTCGGTGAGTTCTTCATCTTCCTTCCCCCTTGGAATGGATCTAACTAAATATCGTCTCAATTTCCCCACGACAGAATCATGATCCTGAACATGCTGAATCTGTACTCGCTGATGTTCTCGTTCATATATAAGATCAACAGCAAGGAGAAGCCGCTGCAGGTCCTCAAGATGAAGAACGAGACCGCGTCGCAGGAGTACAACGAGCTGACGGAGCTGATAGCGGCCCTCAAGTCGGCCACGACGACGACCCTCGGCTACCAGGATCTCTCGTCCACGCTGCTCGACGACAGCAGCACCATCAGCAACAGCAACGGCGACTTCTTCGGCAGCGGCATCGGCTCGACGACGGAGTCGCTGCTGAGCACCACGGCCGCCATCGTCTACAGCACCGTCGGCCGCCTCAAGTGCTACAACATTACCGTAAAATGCTCAAAACCAACGCGCGTCGGGAGCCGAAACCTGGCGACGACCTCGTTGCTCCTGCTCCTCAACCTCACAACAACAATGCTGCCGCCAACGCCACAATCCACGATCGATCCCCTGACCACCACGAACATGTGGACGACCTCGCTGAACCCGGAGACCACAACAATGATGCCCGAGACAACAACAATGATGCCCGAGATAACAACGAAGATACCGGAGATCACAACGATGCAGCCCAAGATGACGCCCGATCTGACGACGATGCCCGAGATCAGAACGACGACCATGAATCCGGAAACCACGATACCAACCACGTGGCCAACGACGCCGCCTTGGACGACGACGAGCGAAGAACCCACAACGACGACGACGCCGACGTCGAAACCTCTCCCGTCAACGCTGACAACTGTCGACGACGACGATCTGTGGTCGACGACCACCGGCAACGATGACGATGAGGATTCGTCGAGCACGACGCCGCAGACATCGACGACGACGACGCCATCGCCGGGCAACGACAGCTTCTTCGAGTACTACGACTACTTCGTCGGCATGCCCATCGACATGGATGTAGACGAAGAGCTGGACAACGACAAAGCGACGGCAGAAGATGCGGCTCCGGAGGCGAGACGAGTACCCAGAGCAGCAGCAGCAGAAGAGGAGGACGACGGCAGAGCTCCACGCAAGAGCAAATACAGTAGGCGGAGTGAGGGGAGCCGGGTGCGCCAGGGTCCGACTCCGGGCCCAGCCAGCGAGGACTACGCGGAGCCCACCACGACGACGGCGAGAGCGGGCAGAACGTGGTCGTGGCTGAGGACGAGGCCGACGACTTTGGCCAGCACCAGGACAACGACAACGGAGGACTTGACGACCATGACAACGACGGCGTCTCCTGGGGCGGCTGTCGACGGGTCCACCCAATCAGTCCTGTGGGAGCCGAACGAGAAACTGCGGAAGCTTGTGGACTACTTCGCCAACATGAACACAACCCGCGAGCCGACGACCACAAGTACTACGAAAAGGTTTACAACGCCGAAGACCACAACAAGGCAAACGACAATGAGATCGACAACAACGAGGTCTGCAACAGCAAGGACTACGACACCGCCGCCATCCCCGACGACCATCGATCCCGAGGACCGGACGCCGTACTTCATCGGCGAGGATGAGATCGACGACATCGGGGAGGCGAACTATTACGACGCCAACGAGTTGGACGAGGAGAACTTCGAGTCCTGCATCCGGACAATTTGCGAGCCAGCCGACATGTACACAAGCACCGAATCGGATGCGGCAGCGTCGACGACTCTGATGGGCACGGAGATGGCGCGTCCAACTCTGACCCCGCTGGAGATCCACCAGAGGCGGCTGAACGAGGTGAAGCAGACGCTCAAGTCGGTGCAGCGCAACTTGACGAGCATGTGCTGGGAGACCTCGCTGGGACAGGAGCTGTCGAAGGTCATTGTGTTCGATGGGGTAAGTCGAATGGCAGGGGGTCAACGGATGAGGGGGGATAGTTTGAAGAATGTGTTGGGGAAGCCGATGTCGATGTAATTAAGGAGTGTGTCAAAGATCAAAGGCTTCCGTTCGATGAGGGAGAAGAAGGATAAGAGACGAAAGCAGTTGTGAATTGCAGTTGTATGCTGGTAGGTAGGAGTAGTAGATCTTGACGTGAACTTTCGGGTTTTCCTAACCAACTGCCAATCAGAGTTCAGAGTTCAGACTTATAATCAGAGTTCAAATTGGTGTAGGTTCGACAAGAAGGTTAAGAGTTCCAGGAGATTGAATCAAAGGATTTCAGAGGGAACAAATGAACAAATTAGAGAAACGATAATTGATAGAAAACTTTGCCATCATTCCCCCATCTCAATTAATCGTATCCAAACCATATTCTCTAAACTTTTACAATCTTCTGGTTCTCATGGTCCCATGCCATCCTTCTGCCATCATGTTGTTGTGCCGTCGTATTCGTTGGCGCTGCTTTCTTGTCTCACCATGAATCCCGGATATTGTACTCAAGTGGCGGCGACTTCTATGATGGCTGTTCCAACTCCATCAACTCTACCAACAACATACTCATCGCCTCCCCATCACCAACCTCAACCAACAGAAGCGAACGCAAGAACAACAATATGATGTACGTGTGCGGTTTCTACGCGTCATGGTTTTTAAAACATACTCAACTCAGGATAGACCACAGGAAGGGGCAGCGGAAGTAGACGGCGGGGCACAGGATGTGGGAAGACGGCGCTCTAAGTACAATGTCATGAGCAGCTCCTCTTCATATCCGAGACGTTGCACGATCATAGACATGGTATAGTCATGAACGTGATGATTATGATGATGCCATTTGAAACCAAAAATATATATGAAAATATTGTTTTGTGCAGACTCACAATTAAATTTACATAAATCGGGCAGAAAATTCTTCCTTCCTCTATTCTTGGTTTATTGTTTTGTAAAAAGATTTATTACTGTCGGAATCTCTGGCAAGAAGGACGTGTCCTCCTTCTCATTTCCTACCTCTCACCCTGATGACTGTATTCCTCTCACTCTGATACCTATTCCCCTCTCCCTCAGATGCCTTTCCTCTTCTCTTACCATATATTTCATTACTCTTGCAAATCCTCGTTTTGTTTCACTCTCACATCTTCTCTTCTCTCCACAGATCATGTCCATTGTGGCGCCGCTCTGCATCGACTTCCTGCGAGCTCTGTTCGTGCGCTACGTGAACCAGAACTGGTGCTGGGACATGGAGAAGACCTTCCCCCAGGTGAGTCCCAGTCCAAGAGAGGAACGTCCTTTCGCCTCTTGCTCAATTGTGTTTCACTTTCGTCGTTCTTTCGTATATTTCATTCCACTCTTTCCTTTCACACCTTCCTTCGAATCCTTTCGTATTCATTGCAGTATGGCGACTTCAAGATTGCCGAGAACATCCTGACTCTGATCAACAACCAGGGCCAGGTGTGGATGGGCATCTTCTTCTCACCGGGCCTGGTCATCATCAACCTGGTGAAGCTGATGATCATGATGTACTTTCGCTCCTGGATTGTGTTGACGTGCAACGTGCCGCACGAGGTAGTCTTCAAGTGAGTTCTTGTCATCGCCTTCCATGCGCTGCTCCATGTCATTCTCTCACAATCTGTCTTGATTTCTGTGTTGATTTCTATCTCGATTTTACTCTTGATCCCTGCAGAGCTTCCAAGTCGAACAACTTCTACCTCTCGCTGCTCCTGACGATGCTCTTCCTCTGCGTCCTGCCCGTCGGCTACGCCATCGTCTGGCTGCGGCCCTCCTGGCACTGCGGCCCCTTCTCGGACTACAACCGGATCTCGGAGTTCATCACGAACACCACACGCAACGCCCTGCCCAAGTGAGTTCTCGCCGGAGAAATCGTTTTCTTTCGAATGAAGAAATCTTCCTAGAAAGTGAAATCTCTGTCTCATAGAGAAATCATCCTAACTTCGATGTATAAATCTTCCTATCTCCGATAGAGACAGCTTCGTTTCTCCTATCGAATAGAGAAATCTTCCAATCTCGAGTATACAAATTAATTTCCTCCTCCTCCACAGACAACTACACGAACCACTCGACTACATGACCTCCTCAAGCACCGTGATCCCCCTGCTGCTCCTCCTGATCCTGATCATCTACTACTTGGTCTCGCTGACCGGAGCTCTGCGCGAAGCCAACCAGGATCTGCGCACTCAGCTGCAAAAGGAGCGCGAGGAGGAGCGCAAGAAGATCTTCAAGGTGCCCGAATTGAAGCCTGCCGAACCGACGGCGGCGGCGCTGACCAATCGATGGCGGAAGGTGCTCGAGGCATCGTCGCCGGTGACGCCGACGCAGGCGCCCGACTTCGAGACGGACGAGTACAAGAATCAGGCGCGAAAAGGTAGGCGCGAGATCCTCAATTTATCACAGACCACAAGCATCTTCTGCCTTTCTTCATTGCAGAGCTGATCTCGCGGATCATGAAGAAGGCGCTGCGCAAGGGTTCGGCCACCTCGGACGAGGAGTCCGTCATCCGGCAGGGACGCGACGACGACGACACGGACACGGAGCACCACGACTCGCTGCCCCACGACGAGGAGACGAAGGAGGCGAAGCGGCCGACGCTGTCGAAACTGCAGCAAATACGGCGCACTCGGAAGCCGTCCCTCGTGGACATCGTACAGATCGCGAAGAGCGAGCGGGAGCGGGCGGCTGGGAACCTGCCGCCAGCCAAGGAGTCGCATCCCAAAGGACGCTTCAAGGTCGACAAACACGAGCGGAAGGATGGCGACAAGCACGAGCGGAAGGATGGCGATAAGTACGAACGAAAGGACGGCGCCAAACAGTCGAAACAGTCAACTTCGGCTCCTCCTGCGGCGCACGAACACGATCCGGACATCAATTCGCGCGTCGTCCACGAGCGCCGCGAGAGTCTGCTGCGAAGGTTGCACGAGGACGAGGAGCCGACGGCCGAAGAGCCAATTGAAGGCGGAACGGACAAAGACGACTCAGCGAAAACGAAACGCAAGACGACGACGACTCCTGCCAAAGCCGACAGCAGCAACTTCGTGGTCATCGACGAAAAGAAGTCGTCCGGCGATCATCCCGTCGAAGGTCGGTTCAAGCTGAAGTGGCAGAAAAGGGACAAGGAGAAGGATAAGGACAAAGAGAAGGTGAAAGACAAAGAGAAGGAGAAAGATCAGGATAAGGAGAAGGATAATGACAAAGAGAAGGTGAAAGAAAACGACAAAGCGAAGGACAAAGAAAAAGATAAGAAGGATAAAGAGAAGGACACAGAGAAGGAGGCGAAATCCTCCGCGCCAGACGTGTTCAAATTCGACGAGAAGTCGACCGAGCGAAGCAACAACAGCAAGACGAGTCGCCTCAGTGAGATTCCGACCACGCCCACGCCCACGCCCAAGCACTTGGACGCCGAGCTGCACCCCACGTCCTCGGCTGGTGCCACGCCCTCCTCGCAAAAGCACCAGAACGTGGACAAGTTCGCGAGTCTCTCGCGCCAGGGTCGCAAGAAGATCGGGTCGCTGCTGGCTCTCGTTCGCGAGGCCGTCAACACGAAGCGCACCGACAACGAGCCGGCGACGAACGGCGCCGACTCCGACCAAAACAGCAGCACCAACAACAATGCCAACAACAGCGACAACAATAATGCCAACAACAGCGACAACAATAATGCCAACAACGATAACAACAACACAGCCATCGAGATGCCGCCCACTCCCGAATTGGAGGTGCCGCCAGCCTCGACTCAACCTTTGTTCACAACGCCTCCAGTGTTCACCATGCCCACAGCGTTCACCACGCCCTCGCCAGTCACAACCACAACAACTGCCACGTCTCCTTCGACCTCTGCCGCCTCCCCGAAAAGGGCCCCTCTCGAGGATCCCGAGGAGCTGGATCTGGCCGGCCCCATCACGTTCCCCGTGCGCAGCCTCTCGCAGCGCCGCAAAACGATGGAGCGGCCGACGCCGATGCGCCAGGACTCGCAGACCTCGGTCTGGTCGGACAACATCCCGACGATCACCATCAGCACCACCGGCAGCGAGGAGTGCATCCTCGATCCGGAGGCCTCGATGTCGCCGACGACACCGAGAACAGCGTCAGCGCCTTCGCGTCCCCCCAGCGTGGTCAACATCATCAAGATCCACATCGAGGACGAGAAGAGCAACAACGGGTAGAGCGATGTTTGATCTCAGTTCAGTTTCAGTTGAAGTTAACTAATTTGATTGATTGAGGATTGATTTAATTGAAATAAAATGCATAGAATAACAACTTATTGTTGATATTTCTATCATTCATATTGGGGCGAAACAACATTCAGCATTTGCGAATTGTTTTATTGTATTTAATTTGATGACTGATTTGATGATTGATTAGAATGTCTGGCTCCTATTAAACTTGAATATTTTGGAAAAGTAATATCTATATAAAACCCGGCAAGGGAAGTCAGTTGGTGAAATCAGTAGGTGAAACTCGAAGTCAATGATGATCTTTTTCGATGATTCAGAACAAAACGATTTTAGACCCTTGGCCTAATGTAATCCTTGAAGAAGAAAGAAAAACAAATCAACATTGGAGTGTAAGCATTTTTTATTCTTGCGAAATCTGGTAATTATTTTTATGTTTTATCCAAAGAATATAATAGGAAAAGTATTCGGAGCTGATCTTCTAATTCGCTCATTGGTGGCGGGCATTAAAACATGCGCTTGGACCATGAAAACCAGGCCATGACAAAAAGCGACAGGATGACGATCTTCATTTTAGTAAATTTATTGCAACTTGCGATATCTCAGTTGAAACGATTTCAACAACTGATTTCGCACTTGGCCTGGTCGGGTTTTATAGCTGGATTTTTCACAAATATCCAAACACTTTGGCACAAGTTCCAGACATTGGTAAATGCTTCAGATAAATTTAGAACTTTTCAAATCAATCAACAATCAAAAATAATAAAACAGATGACAAATATTTTATACATATAAACCGAATTTGTGGGAAATTTCCACATATTGACTTAAGACATTTGAAGTGAAACTCTAAACATGCTGGCGAAGTTGCCTCCATTACAAAACCATTACAAAAAATTTTTCGATTGGTTTTTTTTCCCTCGGAAGATCCACAAAAGGCAACAAGTAGTCCAAAAGTAACGAGTTGGCGGGTTTTGTGAATCCGGAAAACCCGACCGAAACAAACATTGGGTTCAAGTCATGGATCGAAAAACTCTCCATACCCAGATGTCCACACTAGTTGATAATAGATGTCGGCACAAATAGCAGAAAGAATAACGACAGTTTGAAACAGAAGAATTTTGAATTTTGGTGAAAATGTTAAATTTTGGTGAATATGTCGAATTTTGGTGAACATGTTAAATTTTGGTGAACATGTTAAATTTTGGTGAACATGTTAAATTTTGATGCAAATGTTGAACATTGGTGAAACTGTTGAATTTAACATTTTAACTTTAACATGAACATTAACAGTTGAATTTATTGAAAATTTTATAGTGACCCTTATTTGAAGTTTAAAAAAGTTATATCGGAAATTTGGTACATCCAGTTTTTTTCCCTTGTAAACCCATTAACGGCTAAGATTCCAAAAATCAGTTCTTAGTGTACCTCTACACAATATAGTCTATACACTAACCCAGTTTCATGGTTCTAGGCCAGGGTTTGGGCTGTATGTTGATCCGTAAGTCGCCATGAGTTATTCTTTTATATATGTATAGAGTTTGAATTTAAGTGTAGATTTATAGTCTTAATTGGGTGAATTTATATTTATGATATTATATGATGGTTTCATATATAAGAAGACTAACTAAGATTTTGTTTACAAGTATGCATTATGTAAGTGAATGTAAAACCAATATGGAAAGAGGTGTATTAAATATATGAGCTGAATTGTTTTGATAAATTTTTAAATTTTAATTCTCGATCGCCTTTTAAGAATATTATTTTTATTTGCTATATTAGGTTAGAGGGTTCATAATTCCAATACGAATGCTCTAATAAAATTTACATATTTCAGAAATTGCCGTGCACCCACGAGATTTACTTCCGCCGGATGTAGAAGTCCGGTGCTTGCTTTGGGCCGTTAGGTAACGTGGTAACTTAACTCATTAGTCGAATCCTTCTAATCTCCTCAGCCCGCCGCATCGATGATATTTTTATTCACGGTTTCTAAAATAGAAACTATGCTCGAAATGAAAGAAGAAACGACAAAAGTTGTATGTAAATCGACGGACTTATGCGGAGCACAATGAACCCTTATCAGCGCCCTCTATGCTGGGCACGATAACCTCCTAGCACTATTCTCTTCCGTGGTTAATGGAACTGGACCACGCGCAGCATTTGCCCAGCTCTCTGCAGACATTTCAACAATCGACGACCAACGCAAGCTCCCTTTTTGAACCTATTTCCTTGCGGTTTACTAAATTCTTCTGCCTTTGCCAAGACGATCCCCGATTCGATTCTATGAAAGGATGTTCTGCTTTCCAATTCTATGCAAGTCTCAGGCTTCGGCTCTCGTTGGCCGGTCGGTGGCACCTCCATCGAGGAAGAGCTGGGGGAGGATCTCGTCTCGTCTTGAAATCAAACCCTTACGAATTCAGAACTTGGATCGTCATATTTTTGTAATACCAGCGGTTGCTAAAATTTCTTTGGCATCAAATGAATTCTACTCCGAGTTTTTATTGTTGTTGTTGCTATTGTTGTTCATATTATTTTGTAGTTGTTGTGGTTGTTTTTCCACTATGTTGGCGTAGTATTTTTTGTTTTGTTGTTGTTGTCGGTATGCCGTGGTCTCTTATCGCACAAGGCAACGCAATGAGAGGAAATCGTTTAGAATAAAACAAAACTTCAAGAAAGCATGGAATTATTCGTCATGTTTGTGGATGTAAATGCGTTCGGCGGGCGGTAGGGTTGCCATCGAAAACCCATAGATCAAAATAATTGGTATAATTTATGCAGGAAACAAGAAATTCACATAATTGCGCTGTTAAACTGAATCCTACTGAGAAAAAATGAAAAAGGGAATATAAATACTACAAATATTTCTGAATTCATTAACATTCCATTCTTGCTCCGAATGATTGAAATTCATATAAATATAATTATTAAATTTCAATCTAATACTCTTGGGCCGAAGAATATTCTTCGGATCATACCCATAGAGCACCGCAGTCGACGACACTCCATCGCTCGTCGCTCTGTCCCACTCAGCCGAAACTCCGTGGATCTCTATGCGATCGTTTCGGAGTACGCTGGCAACCATGCCCGTACCGCACTAAACCAAAACATTTATCTACACAAGCGATCGTGCCGGACGAAATACAGCCGAGATACAGCAAGATCGAGCAGAGGCAACGGCATGGGACGTGAGCCGTGAGCCATGAGCCATGAGTTCCACTCAGTTCATCTTCGAGAGTTGTAGTCAGTTGAGCGTTGGACGTCCTCGTTAGCGGTGGTTTAAAGGCTGAGCGGATCCCGGACTGCAGTTGGATTTCTTTTTGAATAAAAAAAAAAAAAATACAACATTCTGCTGCTGCTGCCAGAAATCTAAAATCAAATCAAAGTAATGAGAATTAATTTTTGAAATAATAAAAACTGATCGTGGATTGTGTCGTGTGTGTTTAGGATTACTTAAGTTCACAAGAATAGAGTGAAGAAAATGAAGCAAAAACGACTTCAAGTAGAAGATCGTAAAAATTTCAAATGAAAAACAAAAAACCAAACAAAAAATGAGGAAAAAATGTTTTCGTGTTACTCATAGTCAGCAAAGTATCGCATTCGAAGTACACATGTTGTGTGCCCCAGAAATGCAGAGAGTACGATTTTTCGGTTTTGGGCGGTTTTCGAAAGGAGTCTTCGCGCAACGAAAAATAATGAATTTGTGGTGAAAAGAACTCGAATTCCTCGTTCGAGTGCATTGGCGTTAAGTGCAATGTGTCGATGAAAGCAGAGACATCACTGTGATCGATCCAAGAGCGGGAGTGGAGAGGGCGAGAGATGGGCTTCCGATGGAGGAAACTCTCGCCAAAAAAGAAAGAAAGATGTTGAAGATCCCAAAACCGAACCTCACCTCACCCATTGACCCGCGCATGTGTATTTGTTGCCTGCAACCCAGCTCCAGGATGCCCCGTGAGGGAAGGGGACGTGGAGTTGGTGGTGTTGTTGTTGTTGTGGTTATTGTACATCGGAGAAACGTGCACTGTTCCCTTCCACTTGCACTCGCTGCAGGGGCAACGAGAGAGAGAGCGAAGGAAGCAGTGAGTGAGCGTGTGAGAGAGCGCAGTGCAGTGGCGAGAGGTGATCGAATCTACCTGCGGACGGAGAGAGCGATCGAGTGAAGTTTGATTTGGTAGAGTGCGAACGGAGGCAGGACGGTGTGAAAGAGAAAGAAACGATCCATAGACAATGCGTGCGATCGCGGGCTCGTAAACCCGAAAGTGAAGTTGTCAATAGAAGATGTGAAAACAAAACAAATCTACGAAGAGAAGAAACCAAACAATCAAAAAACATCGAAGTGAAAAATCGTGAAAACTAATGTGCTCAAACTAAACTAAATTGTAACTAATAATGTGTATATTGTAACTAAAAATGTGTTCTAAATAATTGAAAAAATGTGATTAACTTCCTTGTTCTAAAAGTGACGAGAAAATAAAAATATTTTACAAAATTATCGCTTACAACCAGGCGACCCACACCGCGATCCGATCCGATCCGACCCGTCCCTTCGTCGTCCAACGATCCGTCCATTCATACCCCAAATTCTTATCTCGAAAGGAACTGACTGTGCCTCCATGTGTGCGACTCGGCGACCACATACAAACGTCGCTCTGCGTGTGTGAACCTCTGAAATCTCAAGAAATCAATGAGGAGCGGATGTGCTCCATGTCGCGTCGACTTCATGCTTCTTGGCTCGGCGCTGGAAGCAACCCTTTGCGACGACGAAGCCCGAAGCCAGGGCACACGCGTTCCGATTCCGAACGAGAATTAAATCGAGACTATACTATAAGCTACATACTATATAGAAAAGAATGTTCCTTATCAGTGAAAGAAACGGATCCACTGAAATCATGTGAAATAAAAATGAAAAACTCGACCAAGCATAGAGCAAAGAACATGGAAGTCAGCGGAGTTCAAACGAACAAGAAAATGTTTGCAGAGAAAGATCGAAAAAAGAAGTGATAAAACTAACATCAAACAAAACGATAGATAAAACCAAACCAAACCAACGATAGTGAGAGTGAAACAAGTGAAACCCAAAACTCTTTGGATTTCTGACGAAATTGGATAGTCTTCGAAAAACCATGGAATATTATTCCCATGTCGTTGCTATGAATCGAATCACTGTGTTCTAAATTTATAGATGGCTTTATGTGTTTTCTTTAGTTCCTCAACAACATATGGTCAGCATGTTTTGTACTTTCCCCGCCGAGGAACCCAGTCTCCCTATCTCCCACTATCTTGTAAATGAACGAATGAACTCATGAACTTCCCAATGGACAACGAAGATTATGAGACCTAAGTTCATTAGGTTTTCATGCTCGTCCAATCTTTATCTCGAAACTACTTCTCGGACTGCTCTTTATGACTTAATGAATGATCATTCACTTCAATAAGATGTGAAGAACCCTAATTGAACCTTTGCTTTTTCTTGTTTTTTTGTGGATAGACTTAAGGCAATCGTTCTCTTTGTTTACATTCAATCAACTGTATATTGCGAATATTATTTTCGTCTCTCCCGCCATCGGTATTTACTCTTCCACTTGGCAATAGCTCCCTCGATCTCCGTCGATCCGTCGGAGAGATGAACTCATCGCAGAGCATACAAAATTGTTTATACGCTCGGCACTGGACTCCAGGCCACACCGGCCCAGACCGACGATAACGTACTCAACTCGGCCGACAGATAGTACCGGCGGACAGCAGCTTGCTGTCCATAAGACAGCCTGACTGACTGCTGTCCGTCCCCCGTCTGACGGGCTCGCCGGCTGTATATCCATCGCCCGCTAAGATATATTATGTCTTTGCTGCTAGCGGTTTATTAAGTTCGTTTTCAGTTCGATTCTTTGTGTTGGCTGTTATTATTATTGTTGTGATTTCGGTCGTCCGTTTGTTTACACAGTTTCTTCCTCGTTGCTATTTATATCGCGGCCCATAGGGAAGTAATGAGTTTAGTTATGCATCACCCGATCGGCGGTTTTTACAATTCCACTAGTGTACAGATCATTGGCCATATGTTGAGAAAATTCTCTGCGAGAAATCGATGTTTAATGAATTTTCGTTTTCCCTCCGCCCGCTCTTCCAGCCCACCTCAACGATCCTGCCATCACATAGACCAGAGAAGAAGAAACCAAAGTTTGCAACTATGTTTTAAGTGAAGTGCAAATCGACCGAATTTGTACAATCAATTATATTTCTAACGAGAAGTCGAGAGAGATTAGTGTGAAAATAAGAACTAGCGAGAGATTCGAACGAAGATGAAGCGCAACAAGTGGAGTCTGCCACACTCCACAGCGAGAAGGCACCTTCTGTCCGGTGCGTTGTTGGTGTTCCTATTCGTGCAACATGCTCCGACCACGGTCCAAGCGCACGGAGGAGCCACATTCATGCCCGCCCTCGAGTGCTACGATCCGTATGGAAGACCTCAGGTCAGTACCAAACACAAACACTCCCCACTTCCAAGGGAAAACACTTAAATTAGTTGAATATTTGCTCTAGCAAGTTTGTAGCCATTAAGATGTTTGTCCAAGCAAACATTCCGACTCTGCTGACTGACTGACTGACTGACTGACTGAATGAATGTGTTTAATCGACTAATTACGAACGACATCCTTCGCTCTCATGACATTTGAAAATGACCCACATCTTCATTAACAAAAGAAACGACAATATTTCGCACACGACTTCGTCTGCGATTGAGTTGTCACTCGCCATTTAATTAAATTCAATTGACAAATTGGTCAATAGAGTGAATTAATCCAACCATCCGCGAGAAGAAATAACTTTGCCCTCGGACATAATTCTCCTTTGATGCTGGATCTCTTTCGTTCGTCTTCGCTGATGAACTCGGAGAGTTGTAAACAAATATGAGAATATTAATTAGCTCTTTGAAGATAAGGGATTGAAAGCAATGCAAGCTTCTCCCAAGTAGTTTCATTCACAGAAAGTGAAGAGGAAGAAGATGAAAGAGAAAATGCACAGTTGTATTTCGCTGCGTTGCTGCAATTGGAATAATTAATATTACAAGCACCGGATGCTGTTTATCACGAAATGTGTAACCACAAAGAATTTAAATGTTCTTACATCAGCGCTGAAGTCACCATTTAAAGTGAAATTGAAGCAAAATAGGGTTTCGAGTTCTTCTGAAACTCCTGAGTGGATTTCACGGCGAATTCTATCTGCCCGCCAAAGTTAAATTTAGATCGTGATGACCACACGATCAGCGCCCAGTTCCAAATTTCAATGAGCTCAACAATTAACAAGTTGCAATTGTCCAGACATTTGCGAAATTTCAGCACATTCACAAAGAGAAGAAAATAAGTCAAAAGCAACCACGATCGTCCCCACCGTCGTCCCCAAGATCTCGGCATGAGATCATTCATTTCCTTTGCATGACTTCACGACGCACCAACAGCAGCAACAACAAGTACAGGGCAAACGAACAAGTTGTTTGCTTAGAAATAATACAAGAATTCATTCGCAAGCTCAACACCAACGAACGGACGACGGACGAACAAATGAACAAACAAACATAGAAATCCAGCTTCTTGTAGAACCCATATAAACTCCGAGTATCGTATCTTGTAGAAATGCATGCCGGAGTTCATAAACGCCGCCTACCAGCTGCAAATTGAGTCGACAAACACATGCGGCGAACAAGGCGATAATCACTTCTGTATCCAGACCATGAACCCCAATCACAAGAACTGCGAATTCTGCAGGTAATCATCATCTCATCCAACTATCGATCGACCCCTTTTTGTACTAACCAAGGAATTTTGCTCGTTTCGCCCAGATATCGCGATCACGATCCCGCCTTCCTAACGGACCTGCACGATCCGCAGAATCCCACTTGGTGGCAATCGGAGACCATGCTCGAGGGCATTCAGTACCCGAACCATGTCAATCTGACGCTGCACTTGGGTGAGTCTTCTTCGCCGTTCGCCGACCGCCGACCGCACGTCGACGACGTGTGGCATAGAATTACCGTATTCTTATTCTCTCCTTTCTGTCTCCTTATCCGTCTCCCTCTCTGTCTCTCGCGACTACTCCCACAATTGCAGGCAAGGCCTTCGATATCACTTACGTGCGCATCTTGTTCCGATCGCCGCGTCCCGAGTCGTTCGCCATCTACAAGCGGACCTCGCAGAACGGCCCCTGGATCCCGTACCAATACTACAGCGCCACTTGCCGCGACACATACGCCCTGCCCGACTCACGCGCCATCCGCAAGGGCGAGGGCGAGGCGCATGCGCTCTGCACCAGCGAATACAGTGATATCTCACCGTTGCGCGACGGAGAGATTGCGTTCTCGTCGCTCGAGGGCCGACCGAGCGGCATCTACTTCGAGAGGAGCGGGGAATTGCAAGTGAGTATAGCATCGAACATCCGACGAACCAAGGCTCCAAGGCTCTGTCGGGGGAATTCACTCGGCGCCAACAATGGAGCCTTGTTGTCGCTCACTCGAGTGTGCAGCGAGCACAGAACGAGTGCTTTCTTCTCGAACTCCATTTCTCATCATCATCATTGTCTCCTCCATGTGATTGTGTGCTGATAGGACTGGGTCACAGCCACCGACATCCGGATCACGTTGGACCGCCTGAACACCTTCGGCGACGAGCTCTTCGGCGACGCTCAGGTGCTGAAGTCCTACTTCTACGCCATCTCGGACATCGCGGTCGGCGCGCGCTGCAAGTGCAACGGACACGCGAGCAAGTGCGTCCCGAGCACCGGAATGCACGGCGAGCGCACGCTGGTCTGCGAGTGTCGCCACAACACGGACGGACCCGACTGCGACAAGTGTCTGCCGCTGTACAACGACGTCAAGTGGAAAAGGGCGACGTCCACCGAAGTCAACGAGTGCAAAGGTAGGTGGTCGTCTCGTCATCGCCAAACAGGATTCCCACCTGTCGCCCATAAATGGGGCGATCCCGTTACCGAAGCCATTCCGTTCCCATAAGATGATCTGCTCTTGTCGTCTGTGGGATTTATGAGTGCTTCTGGCCAGTGCTAGAGCCAGCTAGCGAGTCAGTAGCTCGGGTGTGGGACTAGAGAATGGTTTGCGATCGTCTGGTAATTGCGAAAGGCATTCTGCTCCTGCTGGCCGCCGAGGCGACAGGACGCCACTATTGGGACTATGGCCTCGAGACGAACAAGATCAGTGCACAGGCCACGTCCTGGTACTATGTCAATTGTGCGCAACCTCGACGACTTCTTCACCCCTCCACCCGTCGTTTTCTCTGCTCTAACACTTTGTATTCTTTCAGCCTGCAACTGTAATGGATACGCCGACAAGTGCTTCTTCGATGCTCAGCTCTTCAACCTGACCGGGCACGGAGGCCACTGTCTCGATTGCCGCGAGAACCGCGACGGCCCCAACTGCGAGCGCTGCAAGGAGAACTTCTACATGCGCGAGGACGGCTACTGCGTCCACTGCGACTGCGACCCCGTGGGCTCGCGCTCGCTCCAGTGCAACAGCCAGGGCAAGTGCCAGTGCAAGCCGGGCGTCACCGGGCCCAAGTGCGACCGCTGCGACAGCAACTACTACCAGTTCGGCCCCCACGGCTGCCAGCCCTGCGGCTGCGACCCGCGCGGCTCCTTCGAGAACACGCCCTCCTGCGACCCCGAGAGCGGCATCTGCTACTGCAAGGAGAACGTCGAGGGCAAGCGCTGCAATGAGTGAGTGGGGAGAACCCTAATTAGCCATCGTCCGAATAACTCATCACTCATCACTGCCAATTTCAGATGCAAGCCGGGCTTCTTCAACCTGGACCTGACCAACCGCTTCGGCTGCACGCCCTGCTTCTGCTACGGCCACACCTCCGAGTGCCAGACCGCGCCCGGCTACTCCGTCGTCTCGGTCGCCTCGAACTTCAACAAGCACAAGGAGCGCTGGACGGCCATCGACCTGTACAGCCGCGAGGTGGACATCAAGTACAACCAGTACAGCCGCAGCATCGGCACGACGGCCCAGGGCAACGAGTACGTCTACTTCCAGGCGCCCGAGCGCTTCCTGGGCGACCAGCGGGCCTCGTACAATCGCGACCTGAAGTTCAAGCTGCAGCTGGTCGGTCAGGTGGGGCCGAGCACCAGCGCCAGCGACGTGATCCTCGAGGGCGCCGGCACCAAGGTGTCGCTGCCGATCTTCGCGCAGAACAACGGCATGCCCGACCAGGGCGTCAGGGACTACTCGTTCCGGCTGCACGAGCACCGCGACTACCAGTGGCAGCCGAGCCAGTCGGCGCGCGGCTTCCTCTCGATCCTCTCGAACCTGACGGCGATCAAGATCCGCGCCACCTACTCCATCCAGGGCGAGGCGATCCTCGACGACGTCGAGCTGCAGACGGCGCACCGCGGCGCGGCCGGCCAGCCGGCCACCTGGATCGAGCAGTGCACCTGCCCCGAGGGCTACCTCGGCCAGTTCTGCGAGTCGTGCGCGCCCGGCTACCGCCACAGCCCCGCGCGCGGCGGCCCCTTCATGCCCTGCATCCCGTGCGACTGCAACGGGCACGCCGAGATCTGCGACTCCGAGACGGGCCGCTGCATCTGCCAGCACAACACGTCGGGCGACAACTGCGACCAGTGCGCGCGCGGCTACTACGGCAACGCCCTCGGCGGCACCCCGTACGACTGCAAGCGCTGCCCGTGCCCCAACGACGGCGCCTGCATGCAGATCAACGGCGACACGGTCATCTGCACCGAGTGCCCCGTCGGCTACTTCGGCGCGCGCTGCGAGCAGTGCTCGGACGGCTTCTTCGGCGACCCGACCGGCATGTTTGGCGACGTCCAGACCTGCAAGGCCTGCGACTGCAACGGGAACGTGGACCCCAACGCGGTGGGCAACTGCAACCGCACCACCGGCGAGTGCCTCAAGTGCATCCACAACACGGCCGGCCAGCACTGCGACGAGTGCCTGCCGGGCCACTTCGGCGACCCGCTCGCCCTGCCGCACGGCCAGTGCGACCGGTGCTCGTGCTACCCGGCCGGCACCGAGCAGAACGAGGACGGCGTCTCGCAGTGCGACCAGGTCACGGGCCAGTGCCAGTGCAAGCCGAACGTGATCGGGCGGGACTGCGGCGAGTGCCAGCCGGGCTACTTCAACATCATGTCGGGCAACGGGTGCGAGAACTGCATGTGCGACCCGGTCGGCAGCTACAACTCGACCTGCGACAAGTTCAGCGGCCAGTGCTACTGCAAGCCCGGCGTCGTCGGCCAGCACTGCGACCAGTGCGCCCTCTACCACTACGGCTTCTCCTCGGAGGGCTGCACGTTCTGCGACTGCGACGAGAGCGGCTCGAAGGGCTTCCAGTGCGACCAGTCGGGCCAGTGTCCGTGCAACGACAACGTCGAGGGCCGCCGCTGCGACCGGTGCAAGGAGAACAAGTTCGACCGGCACCGCGGCTGCGTCGACTGCCCGGCCTGCTACAACCTCGTGCAGGACGCGGCCAACGAGCACCGCGCCAAGCTGAAGAACCTCAGCGAGACGCTGGACGAGATCGCGCGCACGCCCGTCACCAACGACGACGAGTTCGAGGCCAAGTTGAAGACGGTGCAGGAGAAGGTGAACATTCTGCTGTCGGACGCCAAGTACGGCGCCGGCGAGGGCGGCCAGACCTACGTCGAGGTGCTGGACGATCTGCACAAGCGGCTGGATGGCATCCGCCTGCACTTGGACAGCGCGGACGAGCTGCAGGACTCGGCCAACGACGAGATCGAGAAGGCCCACCAGAACTACACGCATGCGCACGACATCATCGAGGCGGCCAAGCACGAGCTGCAGACGGCCCTCAACCTGTTGAACGACGAGGGCGCCCAGGCGCTGGCCAAGGCCAAGAACAAGTCGGTCGAATTCGGCGTGCAGTCGGATCAGATCTCGGACATCTCGCGCGAGGCACGCGCCCTGGCCGATCGCCTCGAGTCAGAGGCCCAATTCGACCTGAAGAACGCCAAGGATGCCAACGAGGCGGTGGAGAAGGCCTACGAGCTGGCCAAGAGCGCCATCAACTTGCAGCAAAAAGTCAGGTGAGTCTTCGATTGGTGGACCTCTTACATTACAAGGGGCCGATCTAATGACGGATGGTTTTCGGTACAGCGATGAACTGCGCTCGGATGTGCGCCTGGAACTGAACACGGTGAAGCAGTCGCTCGGAAACGTGGCCCAGACCACCAAGGAGGCGCTGCGCAAAGCCAACGAGGTCTACGATGCCGCCTTGACCCTGTTGACGGACGTCAATGGACTCACGGCACCCGAAATCGACATCATGAAACTCAAGAAGGACGCCATGGCCGCCAACGAGCAAGTATGTTGAGCAAGAATTGCATTTTGCAGAGATAAATCACCTGTTGATCTTCCTTTCTTCCTTCTTGCCCAGGCCGACCGCTTGATCAAGCGTGTTAACGACATTTCGAACAGCAACGGCGAGATCTTCGCGGACTTCGATCAGGAACACGAGTTGGCAGAACTCATCGTGGAGCGGTAAGTTGACTAAAAGATACCCTGAGGAACTTGAATCTACTCTTCCCCATTCACACAGCGCCAACAAGCAGAAGGAAGACGACATCGAGCTGCTGGCGCGCGCTCAAGAGGCCTTCGACAAGGCGACCAAGGCAGTCGAGCAAGGCGACAACACTCTCAAGGAAGCCAACAACACTTACCACACATTGGCCGGTTAGTAAAAAAGAGTTTAACCGAAGTAGGACAGAAGTAATTAATAATTCTCTCCAGGTTTCCAGTCGGACGTACAGAAATCCTCCGAGAAGGCCGAGTTGGCCCTGAAGACGGTGCCGAGCATTGAGAAGGAAATCGAAAACGCCGAAATGTTGATACGACAAGCTGGCGACGTGAGTCATCGTGCACACTATTAGATTTCCATTCTTAACGTTGTTCTCGTTTTCTCAGGCTTTAACTGGCGCCAACCAGAATGCGAACGAAGCTAAACTAAATGCTCAGGAGGCTCAGGAGAAATACGCTGAACAAGCATCGAAGGTAGGTTTGGATCGATCGACATTGGAGATATACATTTCAATTGGCTTTAATTCCCTGCTTAGGATGCCGAAATCATACGCAAGAAGGCCAATGACACGAAGGTGAACGCCAGGAAGCTGCGCGAGGAGGCCGATCAGCTGAATCATCGTGTCCAGGTTACTGAGATCGATATCGGCAAACTAGAGGAGTCCTCCAGCAAGGACGATAACTTGGTGGATGACGCCAAGCGAAAGGTAAAGCGAATAAATTACAGAGAAGTATGGATTCAGTCAATGATACGTGGATTATTTCAGGTGGGTCAAGCCAAGGCCGATACTCAGGAGGCCAAGAAGCATATTGAAAAGGCCGTCAACGAGTTGGCTGCCATTAAGGATGAGCTTGAGAACCTCAAGGACATCAACACCGATGATTTAGACAAATTAGGTGAGTTTTAAATTACTCGGGATTATCGACTTTTATCATCTTAATTTGGTATATCCTTCAGAGACACGACTGGACATCGTCGAAGGGGAGCTGACACGTGCAAATCTCACCGGACGCATCGACAAGTTCCGCGAGATGCGCAACATGCAGAAGAAGTGGATCGATAAGTACGAGAAGGAGCTGAGCGAACTGGAGGAAGAGGTCCAAAACGTCCGCCTCATCTCTGAAGCACTCCCCGACAATTGTTACACTCGAAATAGACTAGAGCCCTGAGATATCGCAAATGTATTGTGAATATTTTGTAAATGTTCATTTACAGCATTAAGCAATATTATCATTAATTTTAATGCAACAACAACAACAACAACAACACGTCGTACACGTCGATTTAACGAACAAATATCAGAAATTCTATAGTTTTAAGTGATCGAAAATCAAGAAGTTCCGCCTAAGATGAATAAATACTATTTTGTTTTTTATATATATTGTATTTTGTATATTGAAAGAAAGAGTGACTAAAACATCCCAACTATCCTAAAATTCCGTAGTGGTTTCTTTACAAATTCATAACATATGAAAAGTGCCTTGTCTAAAAATTAATTCTGACTAATTTCATTCATAAATTGTATTATATATAATCACTGTAATTCTCTGCCTTAATATCGAATATTAAATAATTATTGCAAAATGAACAGAACTTAATAATCGCAATCTAATTATATATAAGTTAAATTTTAATTGAAATTTAGCACCAATTCTTACTTAACATTTAAGATGAATTCAATTACAAGCTTTCAAATGTTGTACTTCCATGTGCCAAACAAGTTTAATTAATTGTATGTAAACTTTAACAAGAACAAAAATAAACTAAACTTTCATTTCTGTCATTTGTAAAAATACACTAGTCTCGTTTTCAATTACCAACACCACTCGTTCTTGCATCGTCTCTCTAACAAACTCACCATACATCCAGCTTACGTCCTTCATCAACAGATAGTACGAAACACTCGTTTGTATTACCTAAACAAATAGGACTAAAGTGGTTATCATCTGTTTTTGGACGAATTATTACATACCCAGAGGAAAGTCGGTAGATTCATTGTTGCAAATCCGCCGACATGCAACGGCATGGTTCTATTAGAGCGTAGCATCATCATTTTAACCATCACCTTGAACTGATTCGACTCCTGGTACCAATCGCAGTCGTACCATGCAAAATTCAAGTTCTCACTCTGCAAGTAATAAACAATATGCGTTTAATTCCCTCCCAATTCGATTGTAGCAGTAAATGAAAATTTCAAATCCGACAGCCATCATGTAAAACTCATTTTCACAAACACCTCCATATCCGATTGCTGAAATTGTTCGTTATAAGTTTGATGCAATAATTGCATTTCAAACATGGCGACAACTCACCAACTCAATATTAGCCACAAACAACACCATGGCCAGAATGAATAGACTTACACAGATCTGAACCAAGATAATAATATAGTACATTTCGTCTAATTTTTTATAATACCTATTTGGGATTAGACCTGTAAACGAAATGTTTCTTGAAGAGAATATGATCAGATATATTTACATTAATGTTCGCTCGTAATGACGAATGCAATATTTTAAATACAAAGACCTCTTGGAGGAAATAATAGAAGGATGGGTTGAGTAACGGATAATTATCTGCAGTATACGAAGCAAGGTCATTACATGAATTGTCAGAATAATAAATAATCCTTGATAACTAATTGCAACTAGAAATATCATACATCATGTTATTTTTATATTACATCCTAAAAATTGTACCTACCAAATGCACAGATGTATGTCTCAGAACCCACAAATATATATTGGAGTGGGTAGAATGGGAATTCAAAGCCTTTCGACTCCCACATTGGAAACTCGGCAGGATATGCTTAATAAAATCAATTAGAACAGATATTAAATGGGTGATATTTTAACATGTGAGTGGTGTCAATACACTCACATGTTAAAATAGTATAGTTTTCGGTGCCATGGTATTGATGATAGGAATTTATAGCCAAAGGACTGAAGAGGTACCAGCTGCCAATTGCAATAATCAAGCATAAATTTATCACTAACTGACCACGATTGACATTAACATTTACATTTTACATAACATTTTCGCATATCAATTCCTTGCACGGTATATCTTAAAGGATGAAAATTAATATGAGTACTCTAGGAATTACATTGTATAAGAAGAGCTATTTACCCATGTGAAACAATTCCAACTGCCTAATAATCCTACCAGTTTGTGCCGTGTCCAAAAGGTCATACAACTCACGTTGCAAGAACAGTAAAAAAAAGCATTTTTACTATCGAAATGAAGGTATTAAAAGTTGTACAAATACACTGTAAACACACGAATTATTTTATGATATGAAATACTGTTTAACAAAATGATTGAACCTCAACATAATCCTCAAACGATTCATTATAGTGCCTCATGATGAAATTATACTGACCGTACATGCCAAATACAGAGAGAAGCACGAGTAAAACATTCAAGCTAAAATCGACCTTCTAGTTAGGAAGTGGTTTGAAATTTATGTCTTGTTTTACATTTACATTTTAAGAGAATCTTTCAATCGATTCGGGCCTGAAAAATTAATACCAATCCCTAGGCTAATAGCGATGTATTCTTGTAGAATTTTCCTGTTTCGGGCCTCTGCTTCGTCCAGTCTTTTGTATAAGCCATATTTTATTTTTATGATTTTAAAAGTCCGAAACTTTTCTTGTAGACCTACTTTTAAAACTACCGACAGTGAATCCACTGAACTTCATCATTTATAGGAGAGTCTACTAGAGCATTTGCTCATTCATTATTTAAAAGTTAAATTACAATGTTTTACAATACGAAATGTCTTCGGTAACCCTGTAGGTAATAATAACAGAATAAGACTTATCGTTCTGTTCGCTATACATTAACAGAATGTTATTAAATTATTGATTATGTAGCCAGCAGCCACAACAGCTGTGGACATGAATGGGAATTGATGTTTTGTTTCTTGCTCTCACGCTGTACTCCAATATGCTGTTGCTTGTGTCATCTTATTGTAGGGTATTGTGGGAAATCAGCTGTTTACTAAAATGGAAAATATTGCTTCGAAGCATATTAGATTTAATCTCCTAATAAACAAAAACATTGTACCTTAAACTGTTTGCAAATTTATCGAAAATTTAGTGTCTAATTAGTTAATAAGTGAGCAAGCATGAATCAAGAACTTCCGAAACCCATATGCGACTCAAATCCAATTGTGTTTCTGGACATAAGCATTGGTAATGAATTTGGTAAGTTCATGGTGCAATACCAACAATCAATAACAGTGTCATAAGAACTGTTTTTTTTTTTTTTGGCAGGCGGCCGTATGATAATAGAGCTGAGAAAAGATGTAGTGCCGAAGTCGGCGGAGAATTTCCGCGCACTCTGCACCGGAGAACGGGGCATCGGCCAGTTGGGGAAGCCTCTGCACTACAAGGGAATATGCTTCCACAAGGTGATGCGTGTGTTTGTTGCGCACAGTGGCGATGTTGTGAACAACAACGGCACCTGTGGGGAGAGTATTTATGGGCCACTGTTTGAAGATGAGAACTTTGTGCTGCCGGTAGGAAACTACTTGTTAGATTCTATGTATCGTTTGGTCTTTAACATATACAGAACTCTTCTATAGCACGATGAAGGTGTCGTCAGCATGGCGAACTATGGAAAGCCGAACACGAATAACTCGCAGTTCGTTATCACCTCGGTGCCATGCGACAATCTGAATGGAACGAATGTGGTTGTGGGGAGAGTGCTTCGAGGGCTAAACATCATTTCTGACATGGAGCAGAACACCACGGATGAGGGTCAGCCGATACAGGTTTGTTCCAACACAAGGCTAATAAGGTTTTTATTTACTGAAAGTTGCACTCATTCGCCATTGCAGAAGATCGTCATTACAGACTGCGGCGAGATACGACCAGGTGAGGATTGGGCCATCGCCGATAATGATGAGACCGACGACAAGCTACCGCCTTATCCGCAGGATTGGGAAGATAATAATAAGCCGTATACAGTATGTGAAATTTGCTCATACCAATATGTGTCATTAACAAGTAAAATCATTTTCAGAGTGATGCTATCGCCGAAATTTTAACTGGAATTCGAAAGGCAGGTAACTATTTCTTCTCCCAGCAACGTTACTACGAGGCGCGGAGAAAATACCGCAAGGCCAATCGATACTACTTGCTTCTGCGAAAACAATATCAATGGCAGGAGCTCCAGCGGAACGTCAGTGACGAGGATATCCGGAAACTGAATGCATTCGCTGTGCTCAATAACGTGAATATGGCAGCCACAGAATTGAAATTGTCAGAGCATGAAAATGCGAAATATTTGTGCGCAGAAGTAAGAGTAAACTGAAATTATCTTGCATTCATATATAATTAATATTTGAATTACTTTAAATAGGCTTTGAGCATTGACGCTAATTACAGCAAAGCATACTATCGCCGTGGCCAGGCGCACAAAGCCCTTAAGAATTATGACGAAGCCATAGCCGACCTCAAGAAGGCCCATGAGCTTGTACCGGAAAACAAGCAAATACTCAACGAATTAAATTATGTAAGAAAGTTGCGCTCCGATTACAATCGACAACAAATGGCCGCACTTCAGAGTTTCTTCAAGTAAGCTTAACACACAAGGATTCAGTTGAGAGCCTTGGGAATTCTACATAGCATCAGATGTTGTTTTCGAATGTTGTAAACCATTAAGTTTGTTAATGCTGGGAAGTGCATCGAATAGAAATTATTTGAACTTTCCTGCATTTTGTTTATACCTCATAGTAAATGTATAATCTTTTATATCTGAAATTATGATAATTTTTATAGATCGGGTAGAAAAATTACTAAATGGCCAAAATTTTATAAATGAAAATCACTTCGTGTTTATTTATACTTGAAATGTTTGTGGCTTTCTTAACATATTTTTCAATACAATATATCCGCGATGCGGAGCACAAAATTAACGAGTTCTAACTAAATTAAATTTAACAGAACGTGAAAGGATGCATAATCTAGGTTCATACATAAAAAGTTTGCCTTAAGTGTAGACAGATTTTAGATTTCAGATTTAGTTTAGTAGATGAAATTAAAATACACTTGAAATGTGTTCTGCTGACCATCATTTCAAAATGTTAACTTCATTTCATATTTCCCATGGTAAATCAATCAAAGTTCCTTTTTCAAATTTCCTAAGCGTTTTGTTCGTTTGCTAATACAAGAGTGTTAATTACAATTAAAAGTACTGCCTACATTCTGAGCTGAGCATAATACAAAGTTCATATTTGTATACTTTTTGTCCATTACTAAATTAAATATTAATACTAAGTTGTCACATATAAGCTTTATAAATGTTAAATTAGACAATTTATAAATTTGTCACGATATCGCTGCTCTCCACACGATTCATGGACGCGGCGCCCGCTGTGTAACTCTTCATGTTGATTTCCATGTTGTTCAAGGCGCTCGAGACATGATACAAATTCTCCGACAGCACGGCATAGACGTCGAAAAACTCCGACTCCGATTTTGACACAATAAATGCTTCTGTTTGAAGATAAGAACAAGTCATTTGTAAACGTTTCCGTAAGAAAGCCTTGTAATGTGACGTACCTGTGCGATCCCTCATCACGTGCTGAGCGTAGGCATTCAATATGATGGTCAATTCGTCGCAGGTGTGGCGACTATCCATGCTGCTGTAGCTGAAGATGGTCAGATTGGGATTGGATGAGGTCAGTTGCGATATTCGCTTGTATTGGCGAACGTGCGTAATGGCCGTCGACCACTTCTGCGCTTCAATCAACTCCTGCAGAGTGCTCTCGTACTCGGATTTATCCATCGGCAGGCCAGGCGAAGGAGTCGGCGTGTGCTCTCCTTCGGTGGATGTCGATATGTCCAAGGACTCTATTTCAAACTCACTGACACTGCGCACAAGGGCATCGCGCACCAGAGCATACAAATCGGATATGTCATTCATCTGAAATGAAAAGACCACATATGAATAAACAGGGTCAAGAACCAATATGGTGAAGTGCATACGTTTTCATTCAGTCTAAAGTGGTTGACGACGTTGGAGGAGATCTTGTGATTCGATTCTATCAGCAGCAAAAGCTGGAACATGAGTTTGTACAGAGAACGGCCCAGGTCGAGGACCACGTCTGCGGAGGCGGGATCGAAGGGCATGTAGGCGATGCTGGACGAGCTGGTCACGATGTCGAGTCCAGCCGCGGCGGCGTCCACTTCGTTAAACAGCGAGAGCTTGCAGGACGACTTCACAGCATCCAAACACTTGAGAAAGAAAATGTAATTGAATCACAAGCACGATGACTGCATTCGACTTGAATCAAACTTACCTCTAGCACCTGATCTTTGCGGTCGAAGAAGGTCTCCAAGTGTTCCTGTATCTCGAGCACATTGAAGCGCAGAGTCTCAAAGAGTCGCGGCGTCGTCGGCTGGGTCTCATGGCACCACACACGCGGGGGATCCGCCCGCGAGTTCAGCAGATCCGTGAACAGCGAGATTCGATTGCCCAGCTGGGAGCCGATGCCGGTGAAGAACTTCTTCGACTCCTTCGAGATGCTGATGGTCTTCAAGGTCAACTCCTTGATCAACCGGTACAACTGCAGCAGCAACTCCGACGTGTGCGTCGACGGCTGATTGACCAGCATCTCCTGCAGCTGCTTGCGCCACTTCTCCTCGGCCTCGTCGCGGATGGGGGCGCAGAAGCGACTGCCGGGCAGGTGGGGCGAGGCATTGCAGGGCGTGATGTCGCCCAGGTCGCCGGCACTGGAGCCGCTCGTGTCGCTGCGGGACACCGAGTTCCGTCGCCGGCGCTCGCGCAAACTCAACGAGGTCGGAGGGCCGCCGTGGAAGGCGGACTTGATGAACGATTGCCGGTGATCTTCATCAATTGGAGATTCCGATTCCGCCTCCTCGTCCGATGAGTCGTCGGCGGTTTGGCGCTTGCGCTTGCTCAAGATCGGCGTCTTATCGCTGAAGCTGTCCTCCAGCGCCGATGAGTGACCGCCCTTGATGGAGCCGCCACCCATCGCGCTGCCGCACGTGAGGCGCTCCTCATCGCCCTCGAAGAGTGGACGTCGCCGGACGCCCCAATTGAAGTTGTCGGTGGACTCGCCGGCAATGCTGTCCTCGTACTCGAGGAAATCGAAGTCCTTGAAGACCGTGAAGTCCGGCTGGCCGTCGTCGCGGCGAGAACCGCTGCTCAGGTCGCCCTGAGGGCCGGACGTCTCCTCGGTGGACGAGGCGGCCGACGACTGGCGCTCCATGAGGTCCGACGACTGGCTGAAGATCACCTGGAGGGCAGAGGAGAGGCGAACCATTAGTCAAGATCGAAAGCATTCCATGGTGGACCAAATGAAGTAATTAGAAGACACAAACGACTAAACAATAGATCACATAGTTGTAATTGATAAACATGTTGCGCTTACACTTTGTCTGGTTGCATTGGATCCAGAGAAAAGGGACGCGCTAAACGACTAATTATAAAATGCAAAACAAACAGAGAGAAACACAAGAAACAAGTGTGAACACCCAGGACGACACATGCACATTCATATTGTATTTGTGGCAATGGCTGTGATGTTAATTGTCTTGCAAGGGACTTCAGAGGAAATCGTGCGTGAATAATATTTCAATTAGAAACATACATAGGATGAGTGCATGGAACTTAGGAAATAAATTAGTGGAACTCTAAACAAACAGATTTCGAAACTGGTTGGAATAGTTTTAGATTTGTTAACTGGGATTGGAAGATGGTCTAATGGTTGATACAGTGATAACGTGCAGGAAGGAACCTATCCTCCGATAATGTGGGTCATAAGTTAATTGGGTTTGGTGCTTAGAGTGAGAACATACAATTTATGGAACATAGAGTGTGATGCAAAAACACAAACATAAAAATTCAAAAGGGAAATTCCGACATTTAAGGAAAGTAAGTGAGAAAACAAAAAGAGGATACTATAATGGGACGATTAAATAATTGCACAATTATGTTAATTTCTGGTTTTGTTACCTTGGAGCAGATGGAGTTTATGAAATCATCCTAAACACAATTTTGATATGAAAGTAGAAAATATTAACACATGAAAAAGAAAGAAAAACGTTTTTGAGTAACAGGGTTTGGTTTCGATGGCGGGTGGTGTCAGGTTTTAAATTTACAAGGAGGATGATATATTTTCATATTGTACGTATTTATATTTATAGAGAATGGAGGAGAATCGCATGCAGTTATTCGAAAAGAAACCCTTGAAAGTAGTCGAATTTAGTTAAATGTACGGGGAGGAGGGCGATGAGGGGAAACATTTCAATCAAACACTTTTGCAAATAAACACTGGGCCAGTCTCGTCGTCCAGACCGAGAGCGGGACAAAAAGTACCCTGCACTTACCGAGGGCGATTTCGGCAGGCCCACCCGTTGACCACACGTGGTCAGCAGGTTGACCAGGCACTCGCGCACCCTGCCCTGCGACATCCACGGCCGCTTCCAGCCGCTCTGGGGCACCGTGTCGGCAGGCGAGAGGCTGGCGCTGCGACGCGGCGAGTTCGGGGTGCCCACGCTGACTCCGGCCGACTGTGGGGCGTGGCTGGCATTGCTGCTGGGGTTGCCGTAGTGCTGGGCGGCCGGGTTGCGAATGTGCGCCTGGTGCTGGCCCCCTCCGCCCACATGGCTGCCGACCACGACGCCGACCGCACTCAACACCGTCGAGGTGGTGCTCGACGTGCCCTGGTTCGATGCGGTCGACATGCTGGCTGCCGACGAGTGGTTCGTCGAGTTACTCGGCGGATTGTGGAGACTGCTCTCCTCCGACTTCAGCAGAATGCGCCGGCCGATGAGTGGTGTTTGCGAGACGTCGAACGTGAACTCCATGGTGCGGCCGGCGAGCTCCTTCTTGCAGAACATGTCCGAGTCCGGGTAGGTGCCGTAGAAGGAGAACGAGAGTCCGATGCTGCCGCCCTCGCTGGGCGGGACGACCTGCAGCGACGAGCTGCGAGTGACAATTAGTTTCAGAATCTTCAAAGCGTCCTTCCAGTTGGGCGTCTGAAAAACGAAGCAGAGAACAATTGAAAGAGACGAATGGGCAGTGATCGATGGTCGAGAGAATGTTCGCACTTACATCGAGGTATTTTCCAATGGCGCGCAGTAGATCGCTGTTAATGGTCTGAGCCTGCGGCGCCGACAGATCCACATAATGCAACATGCAGTGGATTACGTTCAGCACCGGCACCTGGATCTGCTGCGGCCCCTTCTCGAGCACCTCGATGAGGAAGGCCAGCATGTGCAGCCCCATGTGCGCGTACGTGTCGTGGAGGTATTTCACGACGCACTTCGTCCATTGGAACGACTCCTTGCAGAAGGTTTTGCGGCTGTAGAGCGTCATGACGGTGCCGAGATTCTCGAGCTTGGCGCCCAGTTCGGAGGACACCTGAGCGATGTTCTCGGCGCTGCGGATGCAGATCTCGTTGGCGTCCTCGTAGTGCAGCAGCATGTAGGGCAGCAGCGAGATGACATTCATGGGGAAGGCGCAGCTCTGGGTGGGGTCGCAGACGGGCAGGCTGAGCAGGGGGGCGAGCTGGGAGAGCAGCGTGATGGTCGGCTCGTATGTGGCTGTGTGCGTGCATCCCTGTGCGAGAGAAGTGGGAGAAGGGTGGTGATAAAATTTAATTACGAAAACCAGATAGATGGAAGCTCGAGGCAGAATAGAATGCGAAGCAGTGCTTCACACGAATCGCTACTTAAGCCACACACTCCACTCACCTTCAGCAGGAGTGCATGTACGCCGGGATATCCCGCCCACTTCAGCTGTTGTTGCAACTTCTCGACTTTGTCGCGCGCATCCGGTCGGTCCAGCGGCAAACGGTGCAGGACTCGTGTCAGCAGTCGTAAAGCCAGGAGGAATTCGTGCTCGTAGTCGCTCTCCAGCAGGGAGACCGAGAGCCAAAATAGCTGAGCCAAAATTGTCATTTTGTCATCCTGAAAATGGAATCATCAGTCGGAATTTTAATTCAGTTCTGAGAAGACACCTTCGGACTCTCACCTGAGTTGCAGTGTCGCCGAGCATTTTGAGGCTTTGAGCGCTGCGGGAACGCGACAGAGCAGAGCCGCCGAATTTGGACACATTCCGTTCGATGTCGATGCCGGACGCACGATTGCGAAGCTCCACTAAACAACATATGAATTTAAAAATCAATTAACTGATTTAAATTCTACCCACCTTGTTTGTCGCAGGGTGAATTGGTTGCCTTCCGCGTGCAATAGGACACCGAGTAGCTTGTGCTCCTCGCATGACTTGGCATCGAGAAGTTGGGCGATTGCGGCGCCGCTCCCGAGGGTGACTTCTTTCCCGGCAGCATCGAGTTGGCCCCCCCGTCCTTGTTGTTCAAATTGGGCGTGCTCTTGAAGATGTCCTTCATCACGTCGAGCGGCCGGAAATCGGAGTCCAGGCTGTCCACAGCCGCCTCGAGGGTCAGCAGCAACTCGGTCACGTAGCCCTGCATGTCTTCGCCCTGTTCGGCGACGGTCTCCACGAGTCGCGACAAGATGTCGGAGAGCATTCGCGAATTGATGGGCACGTTGAGGGCGCGGAAGATTTGCAGGCAGCGTCCGGCGTAGTGGCGCGAGGAGCAGCTGAGGCCCAGCTGCAGGGCGGTCTGCGCCCAGCGCTCGGCGATCCGCGCCTGCGGGTAGCTGTCGGCAAACACTTTGACCATGTGCTTGAGGAAGCAGGTCAGCTGCTCCGCCGACTTGATGCTCCACACTGCAAGCGAGACATCGAAACATCGAAAGTCAATTAGTTAATTCGCTGTCCTGAGAACCTACCTTTAGCCGTCATGTCCTCGTAGTTCCAGAGTGGTTGACAAGTGTCCTGCGACAGGAATTTCAAGAGGCTCTTGATGACATGCGAGATTGGCATCATCGGCCCAGGCTGGGGTGGGGCGTTTTCGTCGGCGATGATGAGAGGAACTTCGGAGTTTTCGGATGTGTTTGGATTTATTTGTACAATCGCCTGCTGGGCGGTTTGGGCCTGAGTTGGGGGAGGCAGCTGTTGCAAATTGGTGTGCTGTTGTTGTTGTTGTTGCTGCTGCTGCTGCTGGCCGTGTTGCAGTGACGGCTGCATTTGGGTCTGCTGCTGTTGATTGCCTCCTTGCAACATGACTTGTTGATTTATATGATGATGAGCGAGAATTTGAGTATTTTGCACATTGTTGTTGTTAGTGGCTGCTGCAACAGATGCTGCAGAAGTTTGAAAATTATTGGCTCCAGTCAGATGGCCCTGTTGTTGTTGTTGCTGCAGGGGGAAATGGATTGCGTTGGCGGCGCCTACAACGGGATTGATGTTGCTCACATTCAATAGATAGCTATCGAATTCCTGGTGAGACTCTACCAGGGGAACGAGAGACAAAGACACAGCTATTAATTTTATTTAATGACATTGGAGAACGAGAGCTAAAGTAACCACAGTGATTGAGCTACTAGGAAAACACAGTGATTGAGCTACTAGGAAAACATAATTATTGGGCTTCTATGCAAAGAACTTTAAGTCACCGCTTTCGTGAGTTATTCTACCAAATAAATTTACCTGTGAAATTGTTGTTAATCACAGGAAGGGCCGGAACCGTCAGACCGAGATCCAACTTGGTCGTCTCACTGTTCAAGAGGATTCGAGCCACGGTCAGATGATCGTTGTGTTCGGCCAGCACAATCTGAAAAGAGAAATCACGATTGACGAAACTTAAAGTTTTTGGAAATCGTGCCGAATCCTCACCAGCAGGTTGAGACACAACTGTTTGCAATGCTCGCGCACAATGACACGTGTGTGATCGAGTCCCAGGAACAGGATGTGCAGCATGAGGGGCAAGTGAAGGGTCCAGTCCACGCCGGGGATGCCGTCGACGACGATGTCGGTGAGCAGCATCACGGCCACATTGCAACTGGAGAACGGAGACAAGCAATGGCAAATTATAATCAAATCACATCGACAACCAAATGAAAAACGATAACCAAATGAAAGTGATAACCAAATGAAAACCAATATCCACATGAAAATGATAAACAGAGAAAAACTAAAATAAAGTAATGCGCTCACTCGCTGTGAAAACAACTTACCGGTGAAAGCCGCTTATCGGGAGGCTGACATCGGGCAGGAATTCGGTGAGCGGTGCAAAGTACCCGCCGTACTCGGGCATGGGCAACGGATGCGGGGCCGTGGGCGGCACATCCGCGGATCGCAGCTCCACGTTCTCCTCCTGTCGCAACTGCAACGAGTGGCGGTTGGTAGAGCGTGTTGGAGAAGTCGCAAGGGTCAAACTTACCTCGGGGTCGTTAACCAAAATGTCCTCGGGCCGTGGCAGAATCGACGGCCCCGAGGCGGCTCGTATTTTATCGGCTCCTCGCGGCGGCCGGCTGCTGGACTGGGTGAAGGCGCGAATGCCGCTGTCTGATTTGCATGTCCTGCGGGTGGAAGAGAAACGCAATTTTCAACCATGTCATTCAGTAGAAGCTTCTTTAAACATTCAATGATTTTTGAATTCCATATTGATTCTTCAGCCACGATTCTATTAGATTCTATTAGATTTTCCACGAAACCATCATATTTGCGTTGACATATTTGAATTAATTAAATGCTGCCAGTTGAGCGAAATACAAACATGGCCATGTAGTGAGTGCCAACAAGAGAGGCGCCACCCCACCCACTCAACGCACGACGCCCTCCGGCCGCGCCGCTTGTCACCACTCGTGGACTGAAAATCATAATTAGATTTCAATTAGTTCGGCGCACTCACCCCGTTTTAATTGGATCCTCGCCGCTGTGGCGCTTCGTGTGTATCGTGCCCTTCTCCACCGCCAAGTCGTGGATGCGAGAGTCGTTAATGCCAACTGCTTGTCCTATTTATTGTATGTGAAATAGAAGGAGAGAGAGAAAGGCAGACAAAGAGGATTTTTAGTACAAGGATATCTCGAAAATGTGATTAAAATAAGAGTTCTAGCATTGGAGAGAGTTTGCGTGGTTTCGCAAGGACACAAAGAAGTGTGAAAAACTGCGAATGAACACGGAGCACTTCTGAGAAGTTCACCAGATTTCTCTAGAAGATGCACACAGGAAGGATTTGTTTTTTTCTTTTTGTTTTTCTTCGCCTTTTTTGCGCCGTTAAGACTCGTGCTAGTCGAAGCCGAAGAACATGGTTTGCACTAATGCAATACGTAAAAAGTAAACGCGTGCACGAAATTAAATTAAATAAAGCAAAGAGACATAAAAACATGCATGAAATGCACACGCACACATTATTAAAACAGACACGCGAATAAAGCACGTTCACACACACACACACACACAGACATTTAAGCAACGATTATTGACGACGTACCGTCTGCCGAATGACTGGAGGCCTTTCGCATGCTCGTTAACCGATAAAATGGCGGCGTTTCCGTTCGCTCAATTAAACAATTAAGGGTCTCCACCGTCTGCAGCTCCGCCATCAACTCGTCGAGCAAACGGTCCGGGCAGGTGCGAGCCAAATAGAGGGCCACACGTTTCGCCTGCGAAAACATAATAATCCTCACAATAATATTTCCCATCGAACAATAAAGTCTCGGGTTGTAATAATAATATCTGTTCGAAATAAAAATCAATTAAAATGAGGATGCGACTCACGTAGGGCAGCAGTTCATTGGGTGCCATGCCGGACATGATGACCAGGTAGCGGAGGATCACTTTCAGATTGTTCGGCCAAAACTGACACAATGTGCCCCAGAGCTCTTCAATATCGCGTGGGTGCGAATCGGAAAACTGCAGCGAGGAGAAAGTAAAAGAAAGAATATTGTAATTGAGTTTTCAGACTCCGATAATTCATTTCCAGATAATACACAAATTCCCCGAATTATAGTATTTCTGTAAACTCACCTTGGCTGTAATGTAGAAGAGATTATTCAAAATCATTTCAGTTGCCTCGGTCGATCCGGTGCCTTCGCGGCGACCACGTGTTCCGGAGTCAGGGAAATACTGCGAATAAAATGAAAAAAATAAATAAAACCCTAGGTTAATTATATATTAAAGCAGAAATCAAGCAGAAATCGTTTAAAAATAGTTCAGATACTATGGCAACAATTCTTGGGTTGAAATCTCTTGAAACTCCATCGAAAGCAACATTTAAGACTTTGTATGGTTTTAATAGATGTCGATGGCCTTCGATGCTCGGCTAGTTCAGAAGGTGAGAAGGTTCAAAGGATACGGAGAAGAACACATTGAGAATGTTTGGAATGCAAGTCTTGAGGTTCCCTTGGTAGCCCCATACAACCCACGTCCTTCGACTAATGCCCTCAATGGCCATCGTCTGCGTATTCAAGAGTCTCAGAGGGAAACTGCGATCAATTCCAACAACTTAACATTACATTGACGATGGCAATGATGACAGGGAGATGATGAACGGCGTTGAAATCAACAACAATAACTGGTCCACAGGAAATACGGCTGTGGCTTCCGTTTGACATTCCCACTCACTCACACACACACACACTCACACTCACACACGACATACCCAGACCCACAGCTTAGGGCGACCCGAGTGAGGGAGACCAAAATGAATGATATTAAAGGAGAGACGTATTATTTACCATGATGTATGACAAAGGAGTAGCCGGCGGCACGCTGGTGGCCACCAGCTCCATGTTGTGAAGCCAGGGCAGGAGGCACTGCAGCAACAGGGTCCGCACATCCTCGCGGGCCGTCTGGAATCGATGCGTGATTTCTACAACAATAAAAGGCGAAAATGAAATGAAAGCACATACCATGTTCAAACATCTGTATATAGAGCATAGAAATGTGGGCAGGGGATCGAAGCGAGGTCAGTGGAAGTAATACGAAAAACAATATAAATTGAGACAAATGGCAACGGGAGTTTGGAGAAGGGCATTTGCATGGGAACGGGATCGAACGGGACACGATGTAGCCGGCGGGAGGAGCTGCTTACCAGAGAACATGGACATCGTGAGCTCGGGTCGCAACTGGGCCAGCTGCTTGGAGAGGAATCGCTGCGAGCGGCAGTAGGCGCTGCTCAGAAGAACGTCCAGGGTTCCCACATTGTCGTCCTCTGCAATAAAGAAGAAATTACTCGTTAAAATTTGGAGAATAAAGAAATTCGTGTGAAAAATATTCCGCACTAACGAAGAATTAAATTCAATTATTTGAATTAAAGAAGCATAAAATGCAAAAAGATACTTAAAAGAGAAGGATCAAACGAGGGATAGAGAGAGAGAGAGGGGTGAAGGGTTTTCCTGAACCCACCAGCAACAATTGTTGCCATTGTTCAGTTCAGTCACAGGAAGGACATAGGCTTAAGGCGTGAAAATCTTGTAAAATTGTTTCGCTATTCAAAACACGTGCCGACGTCGAACAACGGACGACGACGGAGGTGCCTCCGATGAACAGCCTCGCTCGCATACGAAGCAACACTAAGCTGGAAGTCGTGAGTACGCCTAACGACCAGTCGAAGAATCGTCCGAATCGCAGAGCTTTCGGGAGAGAGAAGAGAAAAGGACCCACTGGAATGAAGAGAGCAAGCAATGGGAGGAATTGCGAGAGCGTAGGCGCTGGTGGAGGAGGACGGATACTTCGACACCTTTCGGAATTCCTCAGAAAAACATTATGAAGCAGGAGATTTATGATTCACAAGCAAATCAAATAAATGTGGGTTGCAGATTTTCCATTTCGAAGAATTTTTGACGTCATTTGCAGTATTTTTAAACGGTTCATTCAATTATTACAAAATTCATATCCTTCGAAATTACAACATTTGCAAAATGTTCTCAAGGATATGAGTGAAGATATTAATAGATCGGGATAATAGAGAATATAGAAATTGTCGCGATTTGTCGCAGCCGACGATGCAAATAATTCCGTCTGGCAGAGACTGAAAACGTCGGGAAAAATTATTTTGGAACACAAGATTATACTAAGAACTTTGACCTTTGATGTTGCCCCACTTTGTCAAGTTGAGCAGCGTGAAAAATTCAATGTCTTGGGGAAAATACGTGTTTTTCAGACACTCTTCTCCAACTCCCGCATGCCCACGAAATGACATTTAAAATGAGAAAAATTAATAAGAAAACGACTGAATAAGTATCTGTCATAGAAATGGGCAACAGAAAATAATTTAAAAAGGCAAATCAAAAAATTAAACGAAATTTCGTTCGAAGTGAAGAATTTAAGAAGAAGCTTTTAAATATTTTCTGATGAGAATACCGAGAATTTTCGAAACTGTTAAAATTACTCAAGCATGAAAAATCATCATGAGTCAAGAAATATCCTCAGACTACGGGCAGTTATCGTGACAGCTGATGTCGGCGTCGTCGCACTACAAAGGATAATAAATGTAAACAAAATCGACCTTGACCTCACCAACACAGTGTGATAGTAACACATATTCGCAGGAAATGCAGGCGAATTAAATATAGACAATGAGGAACTAATCGATTACAGTTCGAGCAGAAGGCGCAAAGCATCCAACACAATTACACAAGCGATCAAAAACTACTACTGCTTCCGTCAACAATACACAGCACTCAAAGAGACGAGACCCAGGAGAGCGATTCACCTGTTGCTGTATCGAATGAATGGCTCACAAATTGCCGGCACATGGCACGCAACAACACAAATTTCATTCAAAAGCAGCATGAATGAGCGCCCCATCCCCAGGCCGCTCACCAGCCGGCGACAACCACAACTCGGTTGAGTCGAACCGAAAGGAGTCGAGAGCGAACCGAGAGAGAAATTGGAATTGAGAGCAAAAGCTCACTTTCCAAGAAGGATATGCTTTGGGCGGAAGGAAATCATTAGATTTCATTTAAATGTAACGAACTTGCTGTCGAGCGCTTCAGTTGATTTTAAAACATCCTGCGGTACGAATCGGCAAGGCGAAAGCAAAAAGGATATCAGAATTTTTTATATCAAATCGAACCTAACATAAAAATTATTAAATATAAACAAATAAAAGTTTAAGAAAAACAGGAATAAACTTACAAATAAACGTGTTTGATTTGAGAAATGTTGAAATCAAATACAATAATATAAAACAATTAATTAAAAAGTAGTTATTAGTCGAAATATATATAAAATATCATAGTTTTAAAGACATCAGACAATAATTTAAATTAAATATTCGTAGATAATTTCAAATAAGGAAAAGAAAAAATGTTGAAATATAAATTTTAAAATAAAAATGAAAAATGTTTTAAATTTAAGTGATGCACTAAAATGACGATGATGAAAGAAGCACAACAATCATATTCAAAGTATTTTTAAAAATCAAAAACGATATCCAAATCAGAAGTTAAATGCAATTAACTTTTTAAGAAGTTACATTTTCTGATACGAACTCTTGGTTAAGAGTTTCTTCGAATTCTAATTTCATTGATGTACAAAAATGTAATAATAACGCAGTCGGTTTCCCAATCTCGCGCAAATATTGATCGACGTTGTCGGTAGGCTTTTGTGGACTTTGACTTCCGTCAAATCAATTCTTGTGCACAAATTCATTTCAATTCCGAAGGCAAATAACAATTAGGAAACGAATCCCACGAGGGCCGCGAGGACACGTGTAGGAATCGAAGCCATGCTTCCCGGTCGCGTATTAAAACTGCTTGTGCGCGGCATAAGTAACCTGGCCAACGACGACGGCGACGACGTCGGCGGAACAGATGGAAATAATGAATCGTCGTCGTCCTCGTTCTGGAATCCCCCACGGACCGCCATGCAGGTCGCCATTAACGCCATCGACGAGATAAATCAGACCGCGATCGCGATGGCAACGACGCTCAACCCGTCCGCGAGAAGTTTTAACGACGACGACGGCGGCCCCATAATCTCAACCACTACCAGCGGCATCGACATGGGCGACGGTGTCGTCGTCAACAACCACAACAACACTAGGGGCGGCAGCAGCAGCCTCTACAACAACAGTACCATTGGCATTAATGCGACGACCATGGAGGACGGAAACGACATCCTGCAGACGGCCGAAGTCATCGGCGGTATTCTGTCGTTCTACTACGTGCCCATCTTGGTCTTCACCGGCAGCATCGGCAACATTCTATCGGTGGTTGTCTTCTTCAAGACGAAGCTGAGGAAGCTGTCATCCAGCTATTACCTGGCCGCCCTGGCCATCAGCGACACCTGCTTCCTGGTGGGTCTCTTCGCCCAGTGGCTGAACTTCGTCGACGTGAACGTCTACAATCGGGACTACTTCTGCCAGTTCTTCACGTTCTTCAGCAGCCTGGCGTGTTTCTGCTCCGATTGGTTTGTGGTCGCCTTCACCGTCGAGCGCTTCATCGCCGTCATGTATCCGCTGAAGAGGCAGACGATGTGCACGGTGCGACGGGCGAAGATCGTCCTCGCCGGACTCACGACAATGGGCTGCCTGCACTGCGCCCCCTTCTGGCTGTCGTCGCAGCCGGTGTATTCGGCGAAATTGGAGACGACCATTTGTGATATCAATGCGGAATACAAGGTGAGTTCGGGTGGTCGAATCTATTATCGAGATGATGATACCATTGGGTTGTCTGTTGCTTTTATGGTCACTTGATGTTAACCGAGTCGAGTGCATGCACTAATTGTGGTAATTAGCATTTTCCAACCCGAAATGTGTTCATAACCAGCATTATAATCACATATCCACTGGTTTTTAGTCCGAACAAGGACAATTTGTGATGATATTCCGGTTGAAAACAATATTCTAATGAGCCGGAAGTTTCAGATAGAACCTACATAACAATGACATGTGTCCTCCTGAGGAGGATGGATGTTTCACCATTGCCAATATCTCACATTGACTAGATGAACACACAATGATTCAGGTCATAGCACACTAATTAAAGAGAATAAACGTTCACACAATGAGGTCGAAGGACGAAAGATAAAGGAGGAAAGTAAAACCAAAAATACCTGGAGATAAAACTCGAAATTGTGTTGTGAAAAGCCAACGTCAACAATGACTGCGAACCAACTTGAGAATAGAATGCGAAGAGAAAAAAGTAAGTGGAAAAAAAGATCCCATTGAATACATCAGAGTTCAATAGAATTCAAGTACAATTGGGGACATTGATGAAATATTTCCTGGACTAGGAAAACCACCGACTGAACAAAGCGGACAGTGGTTTCGATATGATAAAAGAGAACAAAATTATTGGCCCGTGATAAAATTAATGTCGATTCGAGCTCATCCTAAATCCTACAAATGAATAAAACAAAAATTCTACAACCATCAAAATATTGAAAAATTTGCCAGTGCATAAAATAAAATCACAATGAAAAAATCTTCATATTTAAATATCACAGTTGTTTGGTCAAGGTCACAAAAGTTACCAACAATTGCATACGAAAGATGAAAATTCCCATAGTTGTCCTCAATTAGTCTATGACCGACGAAATTAGGGTTTGCAACGTTTAGCAGATCCACGGGCCATTTAATGAAGCAGAAAAAAGTTATAAAGAAACCAACCACATCAAACAAACGGCAAATTAAGTGAGAAAATATTTTCGACCAATAAAAATTTCCTGTTTCATTGACTGTGAAATTAAAAACAAATAAAAACTTTTACAACAGCATCAGACCACAGTGTCCTAAGCAAGTTAATAGAAGAAACAACAAAATTTACACTTGAAAAGTAAAGTTATCTAGGGATCAAATTACCATCGCCTGGAATAAAACGAAGCAATAAAAAAAATACGAAAATAAAAATACAGCACTTCAATGCACTTAAGCCGTCTTTCATGACGCCCAAGAATTTGTTTAATTGGAAACTGGAGTTGATGAATCCAATATCCAAGGAATAGCATTCAATAGATAGAAACTTGATGACTGAAAATACTTAAAATCAATATGGACTTTCGACTTTCGTTGAAAAATTTAATATCATTACGTAAATGATAATGAAGCAAATGAATTAAATAAAGAAAAGGTCGAGGTTCTGCAGAATGTTGTCATAAATCAACAACAATGGAAACCATCTACTTTAACAACAATTTCCATTAAAAAATCAAAACTTGTGGGGCATAAAAAAAAGAATATAAATAAGATTCACTGGGGACACACAGACCAGAACTACTTGAGAAAATGGACCATCAAATCCAAACATGACTTGCTAAATTAAAAGAAAACTTTGACGGTGAAAGCATAAGCATAACATATACAATTGGCACAAACGATTGGGAGCGCCTTTAAATGTGTGGGAAAGCACTTTAATTCGACCAGAAATTGTCTGGGTCAAATACAAACAGAGGACAAAACGCAAAAAAAATGTTTAAATTTGCATAGGCGACAAAGGACCAAGAGGAAACGGAAACGCGGCCATTGTTTTCAAGGGGAGAAACTAAACAACAAATTAAATAAAATATTGTTAAATGCCCTGGAGAGGGGAAGGTGGGAAAAATAAAAACCATTCCAGAGATGATGCCCTATACCAGGAAGGACGGAAGGAAGGAAGGCATAATAAACCCACGAGGGAGTTGTAAAGGATACAACGAAAGAGGAACAACAAGACGTCTCATAATTTGTAGACTCTGACGAATGAGTGAACAGAAGTACAATGCGGCATGCCAACAAAATTTCAACCGACCAGAGAAAACCGGTTCAGATAACTAAAATTCATATAAATTTCCAGAGAAGAACTTGTGGCAAGCATTTAATTTCATCAATTTATACAGCAATACAAAAGAAGTTGAAATTTTTAAATTTTCGAGTAGCTTCAAAAATGTGGAATTCTCTTCTAAATTCCTCATGCAAGATGGGCAAAGGATTTGTATTTCATATAGGTTCAGGTTCTATGCATAATTCCATGAATGAAAGAAGACACTTTTTAGATTTGTGAATATTTGATGAAAGGGATGAACTTTAAGGTGGATAAACGTGATTGAGAGAAAGGAGAACGGAAAAGAATTTAGTTAGTAGAAATTACGGACGTGTTACGGGTCGAAAGGATGGAGTCCATCGACAGCGGGAGAGTTACGAGGAACTATAACCTTTATAGTTAATGCATCAAAAGCTTAGCTGCTGGCTTAGAGACGGAAGTCAACATCTGGCGCTGATCATGAATTCCTTAATCCGAAACGTGTGGCGCAGATGGTTCATAATCGAAAGGGAAGCCCAACACATACGCATTCCTTGCCTCCAACGACAACTGCTTATGTGCAGTGGGGTGTAAGAGTCGGAGGAGCGAGCGTTTCCTGAGAAGAAATACATAAATAAATTGCAAATTCCTATAATTCGGCTGAGATGAGGTGAAAAAATAAAGAGTTCTCGATAAAAGCTCTTCGGTATTCCGCACAAGAACCAGTGCCGAGGTGTCAGCCTCGATTTAATGCGATTATCATGACGAGACGATAACGAATTGCACTGCCTGGGGCAGCTGTCAAGGGCGATAATTGCGAATGTTTTCCCCAATTAAATTTCGGATATACATATGTGTGTATAGATATAAGAAGAAATCGAAGGAGAAATCATACGAAATTAATAAACTGACATGAGAGCGGCGTGTGTGAGTGTGAGATTATTTACTCATTGAATTTTCACTTCATCAAAAAGTGGTGAGTGATTTTCGTGAAAGTAATTTCAAGCATCAATGACCACTGAACGAATAAATTATCACGGTTCATCGGAGCCGGCGGTCGACCCGAATGACGCATTTAAACATCACGAATATCACCAGTTTTGCGGTCCTCGAACACTTTGGCTGTAAATTGCATTCGTTTAGAGATTTTATACGGGAGGTAATCGCAGCAGTACAATGTACAGTACAGTACAGTACAGTACAATGTACTTATCGGCCAACAAAGAGACTTTATATATAGAAGCAATCAATGGCGACAACAAACTCTTCGTTGGTTGGGTTGGGTTGGGTTGGGTTTCGATATTGAATGGAATGGGATGAGATGGTGATTCCTGTGTAGGACAAGAGGTACCTTCTAAATTTGAAATCGTTTTCACAACGAATGATTAAATGTGGAATTAGTTGCTATGTAGTACAGAAAGGTAGTACAGAAAGGTAGGCTACGATAAAGTAAGCTAAATATGGTACGGAATTAGATATAAGTAAATTGTGAGGGTGTGTCCAGTGACCAATAGACAATGAGGTAGCAGAAAATGATTACACAATTTAACTGCGCGGTATCCGCTGTTTACTCCTTCTCCTCTTCCTTCCTTCCTTCTTGCAGGAATACATAACGATACTCAACTACTGGGACACCATTGTCGTATTTGCCGTGCCATTCACAACAATCGCAATTTTGAACACATTCACCGGATGCACCGTGTGGAAGTTCGCCACGGTCCGCCGTACGCTGACCATGCAGAAAAGGTATGTCCATCCAAGCGTCGGCCCACGCCACGCCCCGTGTGCAATCAAAGTGAGACAAGTGCAAACCATTTGAAAAAGAAAAACTCTATTCTAAATTAAAATAGAAGTTAATTGCATGGAGGCAAGAAGAATGTCATACGAACAAATATTTGACTCCATTTTTTATATATTTTATTCTCTCCGTCTTTCTGTGTCTCTCTCGTAAAGGACCCCGTTGACTAAAAGCACTTTCGGCTCATCCTGCTCGAGCATGTCCACCTACCGTGCGGCCAACCTGAAGCGCCAGAGCTCGAAGTGCTCACATCCGAGTGGACAAAACTACATCTCTCGCCAGAGCAGCGAGCTCAGGAAGCAGTCCGGTGAGTAGTCGGGTATTGGGGAGGAAGGAGGATGAGAGGTCTTTGATTATTTCAAACACCGACGGACAAAAGAACAATGGCATAATTAGAATACCGGTTAGATTTCACTAATCTTCAGCACCAATGAAATATACCTAATGGACGGATGGCATTTAGAATTAAAAATTAATTTAAAGATATCAGATTCCAAGACACTCTTTCGGAGAATTCGGAAACGTTTCATCTAATCTTGAGCAAGTGGATCTTCGAGAAAAACAACGCCAACGCCAATGTATTAAACATTAATGTCTTGCTGCAGGACGACAGACGGTAAAAGGTGTGTCCAGGGGAATCCAAGTCATGAACTAGAATTGAAAGAGCGCGCAATTTCAAATGAAAAAGTTTTGTTCGCAACTCACCCCGGATCTAAAGGAATATATATATAAGGAATATATATTGATGACAACACCCTTAAATAGAGTAGAAAAATCAATGACCGACAGTCCGTGAAGGACTTTGGCCAAGTTTCCGTAACGTAGAACGCGTGGGATTTTCATACTATCTGTAGTTTTCCATTGTTCGCGGCCGTAAATAAAAACTTTGGTTTTGGATGCCCAGCCTTGTACTTAGCCTCTGAGTCATGGCCCCACAATACGCATAGTTCAATATTCAAAGACACCCCTGAAAGAGGGTCAAAATAGTATAAAGTATATACGATGAGATTAAAAATAAAACTAAGACCTAAACAGTCCTTGAATAATCCCATCGAAGTCCTGTCTTACTAATGCACCTGCCAACACCAACAATCGACTCTTCTCGACTATTTGTCTCCTTGACGGAAAAGTCATGGCACTCGCTTTCCTTGAAGTTTATCTTCAGCTCTTTGCCCTGAATGGTGATGCAAGTCAAATAAAATGTAAAGAAGAAAACAATGGATAAAACGGAGCGCAATTTGCTTTGAGCTTTGCATAAAACTGAACTAAACTAAATTCAACTGAGCAGTTGAGTTCAGTTCAGCTCGCTGTTCATTATTTTTCTTACACTTTTGCATAAATTACAAAAAGGAATTTGCAACGACACAGTGGAAATTAAATATCAACTCTCTATACACAGCAAAGGATCAGTTGAAATAAATCCATATCACGTATTCCGATGGCACGCGAAAGGGTTTAAATTCCAAGCCTCAGGAGACGGGCGGTTGTCTAGTGGGAAAATGAGTTCCAATACAATTGGCACTTGAGTGCTTGGGAAGCTTTAAAAGCCATTCGAGGTCAAAGAAGCTTAAGGGACAAGGCACAAGTTGGCCTGTTGCTCTGTGGTGGAGGCACATAATCCTCGATTGTTATGGGCGATAATCCACATGTGTTTCTTTTCTCCTCTTGGCCACGGCCATCGACAGGAAGACGCAAACTCTCCAACTCGTCCCAGATGAAAGTCACGAAGATGCTGTTGGTCGTTTCGACGGTTTTCGTTTGCCTAAATTTGCCGAGCTGTGTGATGAGGATAAAAACATATCTGGAGGTGAGTAGAACAAGCCGATGATAAAGAGCTGTCATCCACAGCATATGGCAGCGAATACTATTAACGTCAATCTTTGGCTCGCTTCGGTTTCATTAACGTCCTTGAGTAGCAAGGAAAAAAATAAGCAAGAAATTCCGTTCTCTGTTTTGTTTTTCGTTCTTTCTCAATGGTCATAAATTAATTCATAAATTAATTAAATTCTATTAACGACTCTCTGCATCCCGCTGTTGCGGTACGTGAACCCGTAGTAGACAGTGACGTCTTTATAATTTTCCGAGTTCATTTAATCAGAGGCCAAGGGTTTCCTCCGCCCTCACATCTCTCAGCTTGCTATCCGTCTTTATCCCTCGCCTTCGTTCTGAGGCGTCGTGTTGCTTTGTTGTGTTTTGCCCCAGCCCAATTGCGAAAATTAATTTTGTCCCAAAAGAACGGAAGTCAAGACAATGTTGGGAGTAAGTAATCGGATACCGTGCTTGGCCAAAAAGCAATTTGAATGATTGAACTGGACAAACACACCCAAACCCTCAATACGGATGAACGTCTTGCGGTCTGTGTGAATGTATTTGTATGTATGTGCGACCCCACCCACTCTCTTCCCTCCGCCGTCTTCTTTACGATATTAAAATATAATTTATGCTAATTTGTTGGCCTAGGATAGAAGAAAGGCCATATATTTTCAGAACAAACAAAAGTCAAGAAATGTATATCGAAATAGAAAAGGTTTTCCCGCTAATTTCTCCAGAAAGGAATACGAAAGGACTCGGGATAAACAATAAACGTTGAATAAAAAAACATGGAGACTAATTAAAGAAGAGGTGGATGAAAGGCAATTAAAAACAGGCAGAGAGAATATTAGCAAAAAAGTGAAACCTACTTGTTAGGTTTCATGAATTGAATCTTAAAATAAAAAATATTGGAGTTTGGATTAGAATTAAATGTGCCTCCTCCGCTCACTCCTAACAAGGGCCAGGGATCGGATTCCAGACTACTCAAAGTCAAATTAAAGCCTTACCAAAATAAACAAGTTAAACAGAAAGAGCGCGATTAAAAGAATTCATTGGAGAAGACTTGGAGATGTATGATGAGGCGTATGATTGAGTTGACAGAATAGTTAAGGAATAAACATTCAAGAAGCAGAACTGAAGAACGAAAGACACATTATAACTGAAGTGGAAATCCACATGAACCCATACGATGAACTTTAAAGTTTCATTAAAGCACCATTAACAACCATATGATGATTAAAATCATATACAAGATCATCAGATCTCTTTGAAACATTAAAAAGCAATTAAATTTTGAGTTGATGTGATGTGAACAATTTTTTCGAATTTCTGGAAACTAGATATTATAATTGACAGCTTTTCAAGTTTTTACATTCGTAAACACAAACATTATTTCTCAGTGTAATTTTGCATACATTTGCGACGCCATCGCCAGCCACAATCTTAATGAGAAGTAATTAGTTTGTTGACTCTGTCAGTCTGTTTGTCTGTCTGTCTGTCTGTCAGTCTGTCTGTGTGCTAATTTATTTTTCTTTGATTTTTGAAGTCATATTCGCGATTAGGGGTCGGGGTTGTTCATGTGTGTGTGTGTGTGTGGATAACACACTAACACAAATGTACACATTCTGACGCACGAGCTTGGTTGAATTCAAAGAAAAGGCACTGAATTTTAGAAAGGATTCATTGGCCCGTGATATTTACATAAAGCAGTAAATTAAATTTTCATCTTCATTTCCGGAGGAATTCATATTTTCCGTAAATTTAATTTTTCCTTCATTTCCGGAACAAGTCAAATTATTTATTCGTGAAAAAAATGTTCACAGTATTGGTACCATTTCTTGCCTTGATTGGAATGTTTCCATATGTATACAGTTTACATATTTATAAATATTTGAGAAATCTAAATGTGAATTTCAATATAAATATTTCAATCATAAGAATACATTGGGTTTTCCCAGCTAAGAAGGAGGAGGATCGATTCAAATGCTCCACCTTTTTTCCGCGAACATCCACGTGCCAAGGAGAAAACCCATTGTAATCAAGGAGCCTTTTCTATCTCTGAGCCGAATAGCCGAATTATGTATATTTCCATGACCAGGATTGTAAATATCTGCTTTCTTCAGAATTGTGAAAGATTTTCGCTTGTTCGCACAATCAGGCCCAAGCGAAGGCCAAGAAACTTAACGACAACGAGTTCACACATTCTTTCAAATGTCAAATATTTCTCTCCGCCCTCCCTCTATTGGAAATTCTTTGCGAAAAGTTCTGAGGGTGAGGCAGGCTGCACCCCCAACCTTGGGCCTGGTGCTGTAATCAAATACAAATTATTTCAAAATTTCCGCGCACTTGAGTGCGAGACAGGACGTGGGCGTTGCGAGGAATCCCAAGACGGACCTCGGGCTGGATGACACAAGTTATGCATGTGAATGAGTTCATTACGCCATTGACGCCTTCAATAGCTACAACGACCACAGAATTCCTACAACTCCCAAAGTGTCGGACCGAAAACTGCGATTTATTTCAATAAGAACCTCAAGACGTGTCACTTAGGCAGGAGCCAACGAAGGTCAAGCTTTGGTTTGCATGAACAATTTTTGGCAACTCTTCGCCGACATATGGCGACATATGGCGCCGTAGGGATGTTAATCAGACATTTGTTCAAATTAAAGCCAAATATCGATAGAAGTAAACATTAAAGGAAAACCTTGAGACATCCGCCGGATGAACAGGAATCTCATGAATTCAGAAGAGAAATAAACCTTGAAGAGAAGAAATACGAATTCCTGAATTTCTAAAAATTTCTTCCCAGATGCCCACACCGTTCCAATTCACGTGTGAACGAGGATCCTCTTTGACCCTCGTCAAGTGGTGGTACTTTTCAGAGAGAAAGAAAGTGAAAGTGATTGAGTGTGAGTGAGTTAGAGGAAGTGAGAGAGAGTGAAGGAAGTTCTCGACTTATGTGGGCATAAAGTAAAAACCAATTTTAATGACTTTCCTTTCTTTTCCATCTCGTTCACTTTTCGATCCCTTCGCAGACGAACACCTCGGCCAACGAGAAGACGACCGTCGTCCTTCAGTACATCTTTCAACTACTCTTCATCACAAACTTCGGCATCAATTTTGTCCTCTATTGCGTGAGCGGGCAGAACTTTAGGTGAGTAAAAGGCAGGGTGGGGGAAAGGAAGGGGCATGAAAAGGAAGGTAGAGAAACACACTGTCACCACTCACAATGGCTCACAAACACAGTGTTAACACAAGTATCCAACACCCAAGTGTATGTTGGAATTAATTATGAGCCATTGACATGAACAGCAGCCACAGCCCAAAGGTACCATCATCAATCATCGATTGACTTTCCAAGTTTTTTGGCGACAATTCTCTATTCACGAGAAATCTATCGAAAATTAACAAAAAATTCCCGATCTATAAATAGTCCATCGATCTCTTGTTGTGGGATGGATATATTGAGAAATTTAAATACAGAGATCAAAGGACTTTCTGCGCCAGACGTTGACAATTTTTATCACACACACACACAAACACTTTCGTCCCACCAAACAGTTCCCAAACATCACCCATCCGAGCACCCGACAATGGTCTTAAGTATCCGCTGGGGACTAATTATGTCTGATTAAACAATGTGAATTATATGTGTATGTCCATTGCAGGAAAGCTGTGCTGAGCATGTTTCAGCGCGTGTCCTCGTCATCCGCCAGGGAAGGGACCACGCAAGTCACAGGTATTTAAATTAACAACTCGCAAGTCGAGCAATTAAACAGATTAGATGTACAACCGACAACAGTAGCAACAATAACAACTACAGCCACTACAACAACAACAGCAACAACTGTAGCATTATAGGAACAGCAACACGGTGTTGATGAATATCGTATTATCTCGGTGAAACAAGGAGCACGATTTGAGACACGTGACCCTGAAGAGGCGTCAGTTGGTCGTCAAGCAGCATTTGTTGTGCTTGTTTCAGTGGTTGTTGTTATTGTTGTTATTGTTTTCCTCTTCAATGTTCACCCGGCTACCTCCGACACCCCTTGCACTATCACATCGTAGCTAATATCACTAGTTATTTGTCTAATCGAGTAAATCATTTAGCTTACATAATTAAATCATTATTAACTCAAGGAGCACCGCATCCCACATGTCCCAGACATTGTGGCCATTGTTTGATGTCGTGAATACCATTCGAGTAATTTTCACCTTAACAAATTACACCATGCAGTGGGCTGTAGTTAAAACGAATGAAATTCAATTTATATGAGGCCAACACATGAACAATAGCGACCAAAAATAACCCAGTTGGGAAAAGTGAGCAGTGAAAAATTAGAAATTGTTTTGGTTAGCCTATAGAAGGCTACATATGTGTGATATACGAAATCAGAAAATGTAAAACAATAAAGAATTATACAAGAAAGAGTAGAGCAATTAAAGCAGAAAACAATGAATGTAGAAGAACTTGCTTCCCGTTTTAAACCACAAAAACCAATTTATGAGAATTGACTGAAATCCCAATCGTTCATTTCAATGAAACAACAAAATTTCGGTATTTCAATAAGGAAATGAAATGTCTAGAACAGTAATTGGAAATTTCGTAAAAAATACAAAATTGAAACTATTATTGGTCATCCATCCTCCTATATCAAAGATTGGTACAAGGCATAAAATATTGCAAACATACGAGAATGACAGAGAATCACACAATGCAATGCAACTCGAGTTTCTCAAAAGGACGAGTCGAACGAGAATTTCATCATTTTTTCTTATCGAGGCGAGACATTCATTCGTCGTTCGAATCTAATACAAATATTGACTGCTTTGCACAGTGGCAGATATTGTTATTTGTTCCCTTTGTTTTTTGCTGTTTTGTGCCCGATCCTATGATCGAGTTCCTTTCGGAAGAATTATAATAAGATGAAACTCATCCCGAAACCACGACGACGAAAATTGACTGTGTAATTTATTTGAACGCCATTAGCAAACAAATTGTTTTGTTTTTTCAAAGAATAATAATAGAATTGTAAACAAAATGAAATCAATCGACTTGTGTTCACAAAACAAACGGAAACATACGAAACTCGCATTCAGCGATGATGGGTGACAGGGTGGAGGAGGAACGAAATTAAAATCAAGTTAAAATGTGTTGATTTAACGGGAAAGCCATAATTTTTTCTGAATTTTTCCGAATGCCTCTAAACTGATGGCACGATAGAGAAGGCAAGCAATCAGTTTGATGGCATGGAACGAGGGAAATTTAATATGAGAAGGTGAGGTAGATGGGAATGGGAATGAGGGGTGAAATTTAGAGAGTTCCGCCATCGTTCGCTTGCCAGCACTTTAAGATATTAAAAATTAAAACGAGAACTCAACTCGAATGACAGATTCATAAAAAAGAAAATTGATTTCTGTTGTGATTGATCACCTGACGGACAAAGACAACAGACAGCCATGGGTTGAAATACAATACAATATAACGTGATGAAAAGTAAAACAAACACAATCCTCCGTTAGTCCTACATGCACACCTGCAACAATTGACTCACACCTACACACCCACAGTTCAAGCCAAATTCGTGCGCTTAAAGTCAACGCCATACAATATTGCCAAATAATTTGTAAAAGAATGAGAGAAAAGTCACTGGATTCCTGTAAATGTCTTCCTGGAAATATTTATCAATAAACGGCCAGAAATTAGATAATAGCCAGGGTCATAAATTTCCTTATAGTTCAAAATGAAATCGAGATGAAAAATGCTGCAATGTAATAAAATACGACTGATTGAGTGAAAACGATAGGAATTTAAAAAAAGAATTAATTTTATAATACATGGAATCCGTATTTGATTTAAACCTCTTGTCAATCAATTCAATGGCCATAATAATGACACACATTATTAACCATTCAAATTCAATCGTGCGTAATGGAGATTATTGATGATGCTCTTAAAATTTGATATTATAATACATGTATTTATGTTTGCAACTTTTCATTTCAGTTTCCGAGTATTGCCGGAATAGCGCCGGCACCGGGGCCTCCACCCGGCGGCGCCTCATATCGCAGCACTGCTGGAACGAGGTCCACGAACTACAGTCGATAAAGTAATTTTAAAGTGGTTAAACACGACCAAAAACCAAACCAAAATCCAAAAACCCAACCTTGCATATAAATGTGATGTTCTAAAGACAATTGACAGGAATTGTGTAAATAAATAAATAAATTCATTTCACAGTTGAATTAAACAGAATTTATGTAAAATTATGTTTTTAAATGCAATTAAAATTATTGAATAATTAATGGTTTTCATAGATTTATACGGTAAAAACAAGTTAGAGAGAGAGAAGTTGTTAATGTTAATCTATATTTAACTCTATTTGTAAATAAGGTGGATGAAACAGTTGTTGATTCACCGACTATATTTTAATGTTCCATTAAATGCAAATACAATTTAATAAAATAAACAAGCAAAAAGGATTTTTTTTTAAGGAAATTAATTTTGCGAAAGTGTTTTCCTTCAGCTTTCTTGTCTGCAGTCAACAGACACCGAGGCATCTGATACCGTTTTTGTTAATCGCAAATTTTAATGAATTTTTCTAATTTAACCAGAGACCATGGCTTTATCAAGGAAAAATCTCTCTCCTTCTCTCCATCGAAGCTGTCTCGGAGGCTCCCCAACCTTTTTCTCGCCACGCGTTTGCTTTTGTTAAATCCATTGGCAAAGTAAACAGACGTGGCTAAGTTACGAAATGGTAACGTGATCCTTTGATGTGTTGTTTAAATTTTGGGAGGGGGCTCCTAATGCGATTGGCGAAGCGATTGTGATTTAAAATTAATTAGAGGACAAGCTATCTAGCTAGCTAGCACATGTATCCGTTCGGCACGTTGGAGGCTTTAATTTCATACTGAGTTTGTGTTGGAAAATGATGGGCCACGATAAGTTGATGTCTGTGTGCCAGCATGGTGTCCAGTCCAAGACCATCCTATAATTAACTGATTTTGTATCAACTTTCCATTTTTAGCTTGCAATTGACAGTCATTATTAGAGCACTTCAAGTAAAAGGAGCGTTTATTTTGATAAGGAAATAGAAGAGGCATGTTGACAACGACCTCTCATTGAATATTCCATTGCTATCGACGAAAGGAAGACGTGAACACAGAGAAGATAATCAAGAGTTTTCCTATTTCCTCCACCATCTTCGCCATGATGAATGAGTATGTCTTGAACAGTAAAGACATTTCTTCGCTCTTAAACGGCTATTTAATGGCAGATGAAATTCACTTTCACAACCTGATTTCTTTTTAAAGTTATAACGAGATAGTAAATGTTTTTTTTTTTTTGGAGTAGTAAAGAGCAACGAATAAGGATGCAAGACACAAAATAAATTATTTTCAAGCTAAAAAAATAGTTGAACTTCTTCATCATTCTTAAAGTATTCAGTTTTCTATATTTCTGTAAATCTATTTTTATTACTCATGAACAATTCTTGTTGTTCTATTCTGAGTTTAACAAGAAAGTCAAAAGCACATACCTTTCTCGTTCTCTGTGTGCAGTGGTCCGACGCTGCCAAAGAATCGTTTGTCCAGGATCTGGAGCAGCTGAAGAGCCGTCGAATGAACTTCGACCCGCGGACAGCCGGTCATCAGCAGGGTGACATTGATCACCGATGTGTAGTGGTCGCAAGGATATTCTCTGCAACAAGAAAACAATGGAAGGGAATTAGTTATACATATTTATTGTACCGTATTCAATAAATTTCCAGCTAAAACCGGACATGAACTCAGTAATAATTTTACCGCTAGACAATGAGTTTAAAAGTTAGATCGAAATTGCTTTTTCCTTTGGCCTACTTCCGCTTCGAAATTGGTTGCTGCTATCTTCCGAGAAATTCGCATAAATTAAACAATATTTTTTATATTTTCGCCCTATCGCCTTAGGATTTTTGATCCCTTGACATGCATGGCATGGCATGCAGGCGCGAACAGACCTTTTGCAAAACCCCATAATGATCTGGGAACTCTATTAAATTTTAATGAAGCAGCTTCTGCATGAACAACCATGCGAAACGGAAACAGAGAACGCCAGATAAACGAAAGGGAAACCTGATTTCTGGAAATCATACTTAATTATGATTACAGCGATATGGACGAACACACGTGTTACAAAAGAGTGGAGTGGGTATTTAAGTGCGCTTATCCTAAATCTCTATTGGAAAATGCATGAGCTCCGTTCTTGCCTACAGAATCGCAAATGACTTCCTCCTGAGATTCTGTAGGCTTCACCTTTGTTGCGCACATTTTTCCTGGAATCTTCGTAATTTGTCTGCAAAGTATTTATTTTGACGTTACGAATGGGAGCAATCGCTGTGATATAAAGAAACTGTCCTGCGCTTCCGCTTCCAGTCTCTCGCACACACACGCACACATATCATAGTGCAATCAGTTATGCAGCTCCATTAAATATGCATTACAAACGTACAGCAACACGTTTCAGTAAGGAAAGGAAAACAAGACAAGATTTCCATTTAACAACAAAAACAAAAACTAGGCATGCAGACATGAACTCGGTTCCACCTAGTCGAGTCGAGAGCAATAGAGGAGACTAAATGTTGTGGTTAATGGTGGTGGGGAAGAGAGAACGCTAAACCATTGGAAAGGTGTCGTGAGAAACGCAAGAAATGCAATTGGCATACGCGTAATTCGAGAAAAGTACTGCGAAATATGAAATGAAAAGGAGGTCTAATAGAGTTGAAGGGTATATAAAACCAAATAAATTTAATCAGTCTCAATTAGTAACTCTCATCCTATATTCTCAACTGTTTTTCCGTTGATGTTTGGAAATTACCCACAACTGTTGTTAATGTTGCAAATTAAGTGGAACCTAAAACCTATTATATTTCAAATTTCCTATAAAATGTGTTTCACTCCCATGCAACTGCAGGTTTTTTTTCCACATTAAGGAAGGGATGCCTAATGGAACGATAAAAGGAGATGTTCGTGCAAGCATTCAGTTTCTTAAAGTATGATTTAGTTCAAACAGGTCCATAATGCGCTAAGTCACGAAAATGTCCATTGAATTATCTTGGAACAGGTGGAGCTAATGATTAAACTGAGAAGATTTCGTTCAATGGCAAACGTTGCACTGATTTTAATATACGGAAATAATTCTCATATGTGAATGGAAATTTATTGCTACTATTTTTTAATCTAGGTGCACTCACTTTGCGCTAAAAATGGCTGCCAACGCCAGGAAACAGGCATCCGCTTCCCGCGGTGTCGAGGTGTAGCAACGATCGATAACCCATTCGAGCAGCTGTCCCATGTCAGGATTCGATTCGAGCAACAAGACGACAGTATCACGTGCCAACTGGTAAATCTATATTTGAGAAAATGAAAGGAAATAAAAACAAAATATGAAGTATACGCATAGGCGAAATGATGAAGCTAGTCTTCAAAGAGGAACCGACAACAATGACGACGACGATGTTGACGGCCAACTAACCTTTTCATCTTTGGACGTCAGCAGCAAGTCGAGCCATTTGTAGAGCAGGCCATCGTCCGAGAGATATGGTGTGTAGAAGATGTGACCGCAGCACAGCAGAGCCGACATTGCCTGCACGAGCATTAAAATATGAAAAGCGTGCATTAAAACAGGACGAGAGGACAGAACTCATTTGGGGAAGAGAAAGAGAGGAATTGTATGTGTTTGAACGAATGAAAAAGGTACCTGCAGAGCGCTAAATTGAAGCTTCTCCTCCTCGGGCGTTTGGCCTATTTGCGACGATATACCCAGTGGCTTCGAGAAGTTGCCACACCATGTGGCAAATAAATTGAATAGATTTCGTTTCAGATCACGTGTCAGTAAAGTGGCGCAGGACTCAACTGCAAAGAAAGCAAAGAGGCTTTTTATGTATTACTGCTTTAAGAAGGAACGACTTCTTTGGGGACAGCCCAGTGGCCAGAAGTTTGTCAAGCTTAAACTTGATTAGGTGACAGTGAAGTGTGTGAAGTGGGGGTTGAAGTAGGAAGGAAAACGCTTTCCAACTATCGATCGTTGATGGCTACTTTCACTCAACACAGAAAGATTGAGTGTTCTTTGAGCTCAAGAGGACAACAGGCTACTTACGTGAGAAGTTCTTAATCATTTTGCGTATGAAGTTGCAGAAGTGGGCCTTCACCTCGCGAATGCTGATGTTGTCCTTGTCCGTTTCGGCCACCAGGTACAGCATGGCGCCCTCGATGTACTCGACGAATGTCGGATGCAACGACATCGCATCACGTTCCAAAACACATGTGCTGCAATCGAGAGAAAATGCAATTGGAAACTCACGCAACATCAAAACGAATTACACACAATGGAGATGAATTAGAGATTTCGAAGAAATCTAATCGTCGTTGCGACTTTGATTTATGTACTAGTTCTATGCTCGCTAAGCATCAATCACTTACCTGACCCCGAAGGTGCCGTTCTCTGCGATTTTCTCGAGAACACGCACCAACTGCAGCCGTAGGGCATCACGTCGTCTACGCCGACGCATGTTCTCCTGCTTCCTGTCGACAGCATCACGTATGTAGACAACAAGTTCCTCCATTAGATCCCTGTTCGATGGGAGGAGATGTGGGGGTAAATTAAATTTGGTAACGACTTTAAACATCGTATATATATGTGATATTGCGGTGAGGACAATTGCCGTTCTCGGTAGGTCTGGAAAGGAAGGAAGGAAGGAAAGGAAAGGAAAAAAGAGAAGAAAACCTACTTGAGGGCGTCGTGATTTATCATGCCCAGTGCGTTGACGGCAGCATCGCGCACATCGACCACCTCGCAGCGGAGCAGGGGGACCACGAGCTTGTACAGACCCTGCGGGGATGCGGAACCAAACGCCGATTTATCGCTGCGATCCGCATTCAAAGAATCCGGCGACGAGCTGTAAGAGTGAGTGAGAATATTTTACAGGAATCAGTTTGGCAAACTGTCTCCGAACGAATTCACTTAAAAATTCAATTGAAAATCATTTTTGTAACTGACTTTTTGAATCTTTAAGTGAGTTTTCTTTTGTTTCCTGCAACTTAAGCATTTAATTCGAATATTATTTTAACTAGAATTACGAGTTTAAAGCACTGATATACTAGAAGCAAAGGTACTCGATGGAAGCTTAAAAAGCAAATGGAGATCGATTCTACCAAAACTTCAAATAGCTTGTCCTAAATTTGGAAGCAACTTCAATAACAATGATAAATCACTATTGATAAAAGCTTTTCCTCAAAACTCCATTTAACTAACAATAAAACTGATGTTTTGCTCAAGTCATGTCAACTGCTATTCCAAAAGAACAACAGCAACTAGTTTAGCATGCATTAAACAAAAGTTTTATGTTTTATATGTGTCCTAGGTACTGCGTAATAGGAACCAAAGCTATTCGATTTCGTCTGAAACTCAGCAACTGAAACTTGTTCAAACATAATTGAAGCGAAAGCAAAACTCTTCATACATACATAATTCAACAAACTTTCCAGATAATGCAAGTAGCAATGATCTGGCAACTGTGTCTTAATAATACCCTAACTGTGACTAAATGGTTCAATACAATTAATATAAAATCAGGATGATTCAACTTATTGATAAACTACTAAATACTGAAGGAAAGGTTTCACATTACAAAACATCAAATAACTGGTTACATGGTTACTCAGCCGAATGTTGTTTATCTCCAAATTAACTAACTAGGCTTAACATTGAGAAAAATACACATAAATAGGTGGTAAATTGAACTAGAACTAAATCGAACTAACTGTAAATTGTAAACATTTTAATTGCATTAATTTGTTGGTGTTTACCCGAGTCTCTTCTGTCTGGCTTCTTTCCGCCCATAGGACAGCGGCAGCGTGAAACGCGTTACGATTCCCTCTGGGCCAAACACATTCGACGGTATATTATCCAGGGAGTCGGATAACGAACGCGAGTCCGATTGATCTTGTAAACTATGTATGTTTGAGTTTAACATGTTGCAGGTTGGTAGTTTTTGGTGTGTGTTTGTGTGGTGGTTTTGGGTTTGTAGTTGTGTTTATATATGTGGGTGTGTGTGTGGTATTGGAGTTGTCGTTGGCACGCGTGAACAGAGAATATATCGTTTGTGATAGAATGAAAAAGTTCATTAGACGTTGAATCTTTTGTTCGTCGATCAAACTATTTAGTTAGAATTTTATGATATTGGATGTGAGTTTCTTTCGGTGAAAAATAGCTGCTTTGCAGACATTTGTGACTTGTGAGAAAAAGTTTTGTTTAGCATGTTTCATGATGTGAATGGTTGACAATTTATGCATCAAATCAAACAAAAATATGTACATGTGTACAGCGAAAACATAAACAAAAACATTTCATATATGTGTGATATTTGGTGATGGTGCACGTTTACTTTTGTTAACTGTTAAAAGACTAGGAATAATTTATATTTTTACATTGTGTAATAAAGACACACCCCAACAACAACCACGGATCTACATTTATACAAAATTCAAAACACAAACATATCTATTAGTACGTATTTCGTTTTAAATTATACTTTCCATGGTTATCAAAACGATTTCTAAAAATATATAATTTTAAAACGAAGTATACCGATTATGTTTATTCAAATGTATCCCGCTCAGAGAATCCTAAGTAATACTATTTTAAAAATAATTTTCTTAGATTATTAACAGAACAAACCTTTCTGTTTATTATTCATACAAATTGTGGTTATTTGTCAATTACTTGAACTACCTCAATATACGAATATATTTTCAAGTTAGTGGTGCATAAAAGATGAATTATAGATGCTACTCTACACAAGTCACGAGAACATTAAATCAAACATATGATAGACCGTGTTAGAAGTAATCAACAGAAAAACATATAAACAATAACTAATAATGATACTATGAGCCAAGGAGTGAGAATGTCAAAATGTTAAATAGCAGTCGAGTCGATGATGTACTTACCTCAAACTCAAGTCAGGAGAAGCACAACGCACAGCGACGCTTGGAATCTGGGGCACAAGACGCATGGCACATGCCACTTGATTGCGCCACAAACGTAAATAGTAATCCTTTTGACTTTCGGTAGGAATTTTCTTGGTGGGTGCAGAGCTTCGCAGAAGAGAAGCTCGATTGTCACTGACAGGCCTGTAAACAGGAAAATAAAATTAGTTTCCAATTCGACAATGCTCGTGTGCTCTTCCTGAACTTACGTGGGATCAATAACACTGTACAAAGTTGTGACTCTTGCGAAACAAATCGGCCAAGCTTGAGCCACAGCCGAGGGGCATTGCTGCAAAATGCGATGGCGTTCTAGGAATCCTGTCAAACACGCCGACCAAGGGTCAAATTGTTGCTGATGTGAGTTGCTTGCTTGTGACAAATTCAATGTGGATGTAGACGATTTCGAGGAATCTGCAGATTATATAAATAAGTCGCACGCTTTTAACATGATGAAATTTGTACGAACCATCTATGTGGCCAGCTAGCCAAACCCCACTGGTCCGCTCCGCAATCCATTGCAGATCAATAACGTTTGCATTTAGGATGGCCGTTTTCTCCGTTTGTGGCAAGTGCGGCAGGCATTTCTCCAAAACCTACGAGTATTTAAATAGGCATTTCAGTCTTAAGGCAAACCAAATGGAAATCAATAATAATCATACCAGTGGACAACATTTGTCTATCACATCGATTACAGGTGGTTCGGTTTCAGGAATTCCCAGAGCTTTCATCAGGTTCTTAACCTCCTTCAAGATCATGGCGGCCAGTTTGCGCAGGAACGGGCGGTAGTTGCACAACAACACTAGCGCAAAGCCCTCCACGAAATGGAGCGTTGTCGCCAGCGGCACTTCGTTCTTCTTCGCCGCCTCGTTCAGATTAATCACAGTCGTTTGAGTTATACTCGAGACACCGCTGGACGCGATGCTCGACGTGCCACTCGAGTTGGTATTGATGCTCTTCACATTGGCACTGGCGCTGGAGAGTTGGCTTGTGGCCGTATCCTTGCCGATGCCGCCGCCAGCAACAGCTCCAGCTCCAGTGCCACTGGCTACTGTTGAGTTGATGGTCACCGCAATAGTCGAGGTTTTCGCCGCGTTCGCATTGCTGCCGGTGCCACCCGCTCCGCCAGCCCCGTTGCCATTGACATTTATTGCACAGCGCCAAATGTTCAGAAACACAAACAGCAATCTTGTGCAGTTCTCCAGCAATTGCGGATAGGTGTCGGTGACGTCGCGCACCAGAAATTGCGTATATCCGTGCACGACATCCTGACGCCAATCCGGGAAATCAATCACAAGTGTTTGCAGCGACTGATGCGTCAGCATCCGCAACTCCTCGTCCATGTGCACGGTGAGGCGCGACAGCAAATCGACCAATTCCTGCGCGGTCATCGTGTCGGGAATCAGGCGAGGCACCGCAGCCACACACGTGCGGAAGAGATCAATGCGCGGCTTGCGTTCCCCCGAGAGCATCTCGTCGGGCTCTTTGTTTTGGTTCTGTGTATTGGTCATCATGAGTGGACGGCCGTAATGAACGTCCAGGGCACGCAGAATGTCCACGAACACTCGTCGAACATGCGGGAAATACGTGGACATGCCGATGCTGCGCGCCGTGTCGTCCGTCAGCATTTTATTGATGTATGTTTTCTTGACACGCAAAGTATTGCCCGAGGGCAGCACGGGCACCGTGCGCGGCATGGGAGGCTCCCCATCCTTTTGTTGGAGCGAGTCGGCGACCACGAGAAATGCGCGCAGGCCTATGCTCATTCGCTCGGGATTCAGAATCAACTAAACGAAAGAGGAAATCATTATGAAGGCTAAATTGGGACCATTTGCAACTCACCTTTATTGCACGTCCCACACACAGCAGATCGTAGACGATCTCGCGCATCGCAAAATCCAGACGCTCCTGTGCGATGAACTGGATGATTTTGACGAATATATTGAGGGGAGTATCACGTGGTACGACTCCCTTTGACCCTCTGCAAGGGGAATGGGGTTTGGTTAAATATTTATGAATGTAATAAGCGTATTCCTGGAACGTACTTGGGAAACAGGGAGTTAACAATGCTTTGCAAACGCGAGTGCGTCGCTGAGTTGGATTCGCATTTGATGCGAATCATGTAGACCCAGAGCAAACGGTACAGCGATTCGAGGGCAACACGACTCATCTTTGAGTCGCGATTCTTTAGATTGCTCAGGCACATGGCGAGGAAGCAATGCCAATTAGAGAGGAAAAAGGTCTTCTGCGAGACGCACAGCAAACATGTGACAAGTGGAAAGAGAGCCAGTCGGTGTTTCGATTTGGTGGATGCGTCCAGCGTCTGCATGTAGAGCAACTCGACGAAATTCTTCACGCATGGCACATTGACTTCATTTTTCACCGCCTGGAAGAGAGATCAAATTAGTAAAATCCACATTAAATTCCGAGTTGCAAAAGGTACCGCAGCGACAGGAACTAATATCTCGACGAATAAACCAGCCAGAGCGTGCTTGATGTCCTTGTCCTTGACTTCCAGAAAATACTGACCGCATTCGTGCATGAATTGGAAGGACGCCTCGAACTCCTCAATGGGCACCATCTAGACGGAAATTCCAAACACAGTTAGTTATGTTCACATTTAATTTTGTAGATCATTCACCTTCACGCGGAAGAACTTCATGCCCATCAGCAGACTGATGATGCTCTGCGTCGTCGTCGGCGAGGGTTCTTTGCCCCGCAACTCCTTCAGTTCGCACATGAAGCGCTTGCGAACCGAGGCGAAGCGACTCTGCGCCAACACCCCGATGACCTCCGCATACAGGTCGGCGATCATGTGGATGTTGTGCGCGTTCGGGTTGTTCTGCAGACCCTCCTTGTACTTGAAGTGCTTGAAGGCCAGATTCTCGATGCTGTGAATGAGATCTTCGTGGCCCGGATGGAAGGGCAGCTGCTTGAGTATCTCGATGAGCGCCAGGCAAAAGATGAATTCCACCGCGGCCTCACGTCGCTGCAATTGGAATTCCAGATCGATGGCGGCAGCCGGTTTGGCCGCAGTCGCCGGCGCTGGATTGCTCTTCTCCATGCGCTTGAGATCGTTTTTGATTTCGACATCGGCCAATTGGCGACGATGCCAGGCCAACAAGGTGTGCAGCAGCGAGGGCAGGCAATGCTCGGCCACCGAGCCGAGGGCGGACATCAGCTGGTCGAATTGCTGGTCCTCGCCGCGCTGCAGCAGCTTCGACAGGTTCTTGTCGGCGCTCTCCAGCATGACCAGCTCGATTTTCTTCTCCGCCTGCACCGTGAAGTCGCTGAAGAGGTTCCGCATCACAATCTCGCCCGGACGCATCGCCATCTCGGTGGCGCTCTGTAGCGACGGGTCGTTCTGGTTGAATGGAATGGGGTTGATGATGGAGGTGCGCGAGTGTGTGCCCCAGGGCAGCAGAGCCTGTCGCGGCGGGACGACGACAGCGACTGTGTTGTTGTTGGAGGGCGTGGGAGCCGTCGTGATAACGGCCGCCGATGATGACGATGACAGGACCGACGACGCCGATGAGGCGGCTGGTGGGGCTCGGCTGCCAGAACAAACTGTGCCCTCTGGGATGCCGCCGATGGCGAGGTTCAGCTGTGACTCATTCAGGGTGCTGCAGTCAATGTTGAAGTGCTGCGGCAGAGGACTCTCCGAGTTGATTGTCGAGTTGGTTGGCGAGTTGGAGCCGTTGCCGCCGCCACTACCACCACCACCACCTCCTCCTGCGGGTCCGCCACTCGTCTTCGATGATTTAGGTGTTGATGTGTACTCATTTGAATTCGCAGAATTTCGTTGGGCGGGGGAATTATTGGCGCTGCCGCCGCTGCCAATCGATTGATTGTTGCTATCGTTTGTTGACGGCTGCGACTGATAAACATCGTCGAACAAGAGTCGACTTGCGGCAGCTGTTGGACTGTTGGAGGGGGACGCAGATCCGACCGCATTCGGGTGGCCTACATTTTCACTGGGGTTCTGATTTGAGCCTGCGAAAAGAGAGCCATCATTGTCTGGTGGAAAAGCGCGCTTTGATTGATCGGACGGATGATGAATTGAATGGCAAAGAGATAATGTAAATGTTTTAGATAGCGACGCAATCTACTCTTCGGGTCACCCAAGATAAAATACATGATTTATATCGAATCGCGAATACACTGATACAATGTGAAATAATCGCAAATTGTGGAGTTCTCTGATAGTGTGCGATCTTCCAAAACTAATGTGAATGAGGAATATTTCTAAATCATCTACAATTCGGGACAATATTAAAAAATATCGCATGTACCCACAATTCAGTGACCACGACTTCGGGTTCCTCGAGCACTGCAAATAAGTGAACGTATTCGAAGTTTTCACGACTAGGTTGAATTCCAGACATTCACTCGTCGCATGGCAGCATTAGTAAGAAACTTGACATCAAATTTAGATTGTTAAAAATAAGAATAACAGCAGAGGGAAGCATTACAAACATAAGCACGTGCTGATGCAGCATTTCTCAGAAACATCATCATAATCTTTATCGCTGGTGTTATCTACCGAAAAACACAAACACCGTCCGACCGAGCGACCGACGAAGAGCAAAGTTGCTTAACCTTAGCGAGGCCTTTATCATGGGTGCTTATCAGCTCATTTGTTTATCTAAATTATTAACACCATCGATACAAAGAAATATCGATCTGAAAAGCCCGTCCGCCTTTTCCTTCCTTCCTTCCTTTCCTCACTTCATTCTTCCGACTCATCGTCCGTTCTGTCTTTCGTTCGATCAAGCATTCATAAATTCACTATCATGAATGTTTTATTGGCCTTTTGTCCGCGGGTCTGACGTTGCATTTAAATACAGTTATGGCGACGTTAAGGCTCTCGCATTTAAATCGAAGCACAAATAAAAATCAATCAATAGACACAGACATTCTTCATTCCTCAAGTTCAAATTGTCTTTTGTGCTCCCTCTGGTCGATGCCTTTCTCCCTGGATTTCCCTCATCTGCTTCTCCTCTCCTCTTATACGTTTCACCGTCTTTCATGTATTTGTCTTTTGTTTACATATAAACATATATATTTTTTTTGATTTGAGCTGCCAGAGACAAGACTTGGACAACGCTGCACGAGCTGGAAGTGCTTTCATTCTCTTGTTGGCAGCTGAATTATTGATACGTGACGTGGAGGAGGTGCGGGGGAGGGTCTTGGAGGTGCCTACGTGATAGCAGTTGTTGCCAAGAATGCAAACTTCAGTCACGAAGAAAGTACTATGGAACTTGACCTTCTGATGTGTCTATTTGGAGCTAATTTGCTTCACTGCTATTGATTATGGATCGACAAGAATCTAATTCTGAATGTACTTAGACCGGACTGAGCTGAAATTATATTTCTTATATTTGATCCACTGGGGAAAATTACGGGGCATAAAATTATATTTGGGCATCGTAAAAGAATCTGTTCTTCAACGAATAGATCAAATAAATTTGTTGCTTATAAACAAAAGCGAGTTGTTATTGTTGTGGAAATAATCCAAAGAGAACGAGTAGTCGAAAAGAACAATGGAAAGAAAAGCAAAGATCAAAACAATGACAACAACAGCGAGAAAGAAAAGAAAACATTTCGTAGAAATTGAAAAGGAAAAAAGATAATCGGGAATTAATTTAATTTGTGCTGCTTTTGTAAACAATCAATGGGAGAATTTAACAGGCGATTCATAATAATTATTAGCATTGAAGATAGCACGAATACAACAACAGATACATACAATGCAAACGTTAATTCGAAGCATCGCATCGTATGATTGACGTTTAGATAAATACGGAAGCACAAAAATATACACAAATAAAAATTTCGTTATAAAATGTTATTAGCAACAGCTGTCGAGATTGAAGAAAAAGCTAAATATCGAAGCAATGGAAAGAGAAAAGAAAGAAAAATCGCGCACTGAAAATAAAAATGGCAAAAACAAAAATACTCTAATAATATCTGCAATAACATCGAAACAATTCATTGGTATGTACATATAATAATATAATCTGATAAAAGTCTTCAGATTGTAAAAGGTCTCAGGGGCCTCTGATATGAAGTTAGAGATATTACAACGATAACATATTGTTAATTAATGAGAATGGGAAAAATATGGTATATGTTAGAAAATATACCGAATCGAGAAAAAGTTAGTCGAAGAGACGTTTTTCCCAGAAATCTTTCAATATGCGATATTGAAATCTGAAGACTTCTCTAAACAAGTGGTCTGCAGTGATTTCAATTCTGTTGAATGCAAACCATCATCGTTGGTTTCGGTGTTTCTAAGAATATGGCACCATTGACTAAAGTGGGTCATGTGCGACATCGAAGAAGGGAACCCAAGAACACGACAAATAGTCAATGTGTATTTGCTTATGATTCATTATTATTGCGGTGTACCATGTGGTGGATTCGATTGACAAGACTGACGATGAAATGAATGACGATGTAAGGACGATAGAACAAACCTTTTAATTTTTTTTGTGTCCATTGAAAATTCCATAACATTAAAGAGGAGCATAAATTTCGCAAATCTAGACACGAACAGCACTCAATTGCTCGTACGAATGGAGGAGCGAAATGTTGGAAATTACTCGATTCAATCTACTATAATGCACTACACTATATTACACGACTATTCTACCACGATAGGATGATCTTCCAGTTGTACAACAATGAACTGAAACAATAATAAATTAAGAACCTTGTATCACTTGCTTTGTTTTGCACTTGATTTGAATGGCTGAATTCAATTATTGTAAGCCAATCCAATCAGTTTATCTGTGACGTCACAATCGTATGTTCTTCACTCGCCAGTAGTCGATTGTTTTAATTATTCTTGATTTCGTTATTGTTGTTGTTGCGATTCTTGTTGGTTTCGGTATTATGATTTCTTTTATGGCATTTAATACGCTTTAATACACTCGCGATAACGAAATCCACAAAGTCGTTGAAGAAGTAGAAGAAGAAAATATCACAACAAAACAAATCAATTCCTATCGTGGACTCAATTGAATGGAAATCTGACACCAATCTCAGAACGAGCCATTCGCAGTTTCCGAGATTTCCATGAGAGCTCCGCCGAATAGAAGGAGTGAGGCTAACGAAATGAGCCTTGGTGGAGATGATGGAGCCAAAAGTGCGGAAGAGTTTTTTTTTTTTTTTTTTTTGAAGCACACATCACAACGCCAACAACAACAACACGATGACAATAGCTGAAAAGGAACCGCCGATCGTTCGATTGCCGCGAATCACGACGGATCGTGGGGGCGGCGAATGGTTCAGGAAAGAAGAAGAAGAGCGAAACACTTAGTGATGAAGTGCTAATGAAAACTCTTCTATTTTCGCACACTCACACAATTAGGACGCGCCTGCGAAATGGAAAACTTTGTAGCGAAAACTGAGGAAATAACTTTAGGAAAACAAAGTTATTTATTCGAAAAGAGATTTAAAACCACTTTGAACTCACACAATAAAACGATAATCGGCGACGAAAACGACGACAATGACGACGGTGGTGACGATTGACGAAGACACTGAATGACCGACTGATTGACTGACTGACTGACTAACTGACAGTCACACGAAGTGATTTGGGAGAATGACGAGCCGACCTGTCCGTCCAACGATTCGTTTCTTGTGGGGTGAATTTTTTGTTTAAGAATCGCCGATTGCAAAAATCTCGTATGACTTGTGAAATATTCGGCGAACGAAAGAAACCTCAAGAGCAGGAAACGCAAACCTCAAGAACGAAATGAAGGGGAAAAGAAACGAATCGAAGAAATGGTCGAACCAAAGCGAACGAACCGATCCGAACCGAAAGAGCGAAAGAATGATTTCTCTACGAATTTTCAAATTTTGAATTTCGAATGTTACAGCACGCTTTTGCCACAACAACGGCTAATCACAAACTGTTGCCGCAAAATAAATTTAAACCTTCAACCATGTGTACGAAAACGAAAATAAAAATGAAATGAAATACATAACAACAACAACAACAACAACAATCAAATCAACTGTAGCAACAACACAAGCGACAACAACAGCAGAGCGAGCAACAGCAACAGCAGCAACAGCAACTACAGCAGCAATCAAATGAAAACAAAAACAAATACAAATACAAATACAACAACAACAATCATGACGACGAAGGAATAACAGCAACAAATTTGTCTATTTAGAATTATTATTAACACCCGAAAGCGAAGAGTTTGAAAGAGCGACCGCGACGACGACAACGACAACGGCGGCGAAAGCGAGAACGCGAGAGAGCGCCCGAGCGAGATGGCAACATCGGGACGACGGGGTGAGCGAGAGCGAGTTAAGGAATACAATTGAGTGAGAGAGAGTACACCACGAGCCGAAACCCACCACACCACCCCACATTCGATTGGATTTCGCTCGGCGAGCGACAGAGAAGCAAAAATCGAAATAAAAATAAGACTAATTTTCGAAATAACGAATTACGCTCTGCACGACAGGGGGGCGTGGCGGGAAGGCGAGGGGCGGGGTGGCAGATGGCAGTCCAAAGAGACGAATGTATTTAAAAACAAAAACCCCACAGAGAGAGAGAGAGAAAGAGAGAGAAGTGAAGTGAAGAGAACGAGAAGACGATTGGGCGAGTGGAGCTCGTAAAACAATTGAAGGCATAGAGAATATTATAGTAATAATAATAATAACAACAAGAACACAACATAACATTGAGAGCGCACAATAGAATTCTACATGAAAGGTCACGTTCGTTCCTACATTTGACGACAATTATTTCGTCGCCCGCTCTCACTCTGTCTCCCTCTCTCTCTCTCGTTGCCTCTTTTCTTTCTTGTGGCACCCGCTCCTTGGTCGTAATCTTGTGGTAATGGCTTATAACGGGAGGCAGCGGGCTAAAAGCGGCCCGCGCTCGGCGTCATGTCGGGACGCACTTAAGTGTTGACTCAAAATTAACTCTTCACAAAAGTGACAACAACTATAATAACAACAACAACACCCATATAAACAACAACAAACCCCATACAGCAATGTGACGAAAGCATTAACAGCAAGTTCAAATTCGAATGCAAACATTAAGCAAACTCGAATCGGGTCTCACTGCTTGTAGTTGTTGTTTCTTTTTGTTTTTGTTGCGATCTCCCCGCCTCTGGTGCTGGCGAAAACGGAGATGAAGCCGAAGAAGATACGGAGAAGCAGCCAAGTGTTTATAAATAACAATTGTGATGAATGCAAAAACAGCAAATAACGAGAAGAACGTGAATCTGATGTCGTCAGCCTACGTGACGTATACGCAACAGTCTTTACAACGGGGCGTATGTGTAATATGAGATTCTAAACAAGAAAAAAGGTATGAAAGCGAAAAAAAGTATTCATCGAACAAATCGTAATTCTCAAAAAAGTATTTTTCCACGCTGTCCTTTGAAAATTAATTCGTCCCACTTGACATCGCAATAATCTAAGCTATTGAAGAACCGTCCAATGACAAAGGGTGTTTGGTTATCTCAACCTTAGTGCTGAAAATCGCGGTGATTGTGAAGCACGTGATGGTCGCGTACGGTGATAAGAGAACTATTCGACAAGTAGATGGCCATCACTCGAAGTCGGTGTCGTTGAACAGCAATCGATTGACGAGAACAACATCGTAAATTATCGATAAAAAAGTTTAGACTCTTGCTATCGACTACAAAAAATCGTGCTACGAAACAAACACTGACGTGATTCAAATACAATTTATTCTATAAATCAATTTCGTACCATTTAATCTTTTTCATCAATCCGCAATTGTGCAAATGAAAATATCCGAATGAAATAAAATTGCATTCAATAAAATATCCATATGAATGCCAAACAATGAAACGAATAGAATACAACGCAAAATAGAGAGAAACAAAACATCAAAACACACTAAAAATAACAAAAGCATACTGAAAGGAAAACTGAAATGGAAAATAAAACACCATGCATACGAATACGACGAAGAATGAAAAATAAACAAACAACGTAAAAGAGAAATTCGCCAATAATCATAAAAATAAACATTTGCACTAGCGAGAGCCGACTGCCCGAGTCTATCACCATCGTCCGGTTCGGGTCGGTCCGGTCCGGTTGGCGATCGCTTATTAGGGAAGTCGAGAATGAATCATGATTTAAGACAGTGTTTACAATAACGACAACAACGGCAACAACAAAACTAATGACAACAATGGACGGCGACGACGATGGCAACAAATGGATTTCTCCGCTCCGTAGATGGGCAGCGAATTGTGCCAAGTTCATTGCAATATTTACCATCCTCGTTTCACACCGCCCATCAAGACACGCCCTGCCCACCTTCTCCACTCCGCCTCTCTGTGTGTCGCAGGTATACATCAGTAAATCATACGTCAAAAGGCAACAGTAACAGCAACATCTACTACGAACTGAACTCTATAAAAGCCAAAGCGAAACGAGAGGCAGAGGAATTACATCATTGCTCAGAAGCTCGTAAATGGTTGTTGATGTTTACACAACGTTTGCTTTAAGTAACAATTATCACTGGCATGCCGACAGTGAGAGAGAGAGCGAGGGGGACGAGAGTGAGAGGGGGCGACGTCTCTGTCTCTCAGCAGACGACGAAATCGGCGGCAATCGCGAGTTTTTCATCACTGGGAATTATGCTTGATTATTAAACTTCATGCAAAAATAGCAAAAATACAATTAAATGAAAAATATTTGGCATGAACCAGTGGTTGAGGGAAGAAAGGGCGGACGGACGACGGCAATTGACATTTTAGAGGAAAACGCTTTTTGTCGTCCGCTCAGCCCACCTGCCGCTTGGGGTTCTGCCAGTTGGATTCAATGCCATGACCAAGGTTCTTCGGTCGATGTGGCCTGGTTGACAGCCATTCTGTCTCTCTGTCTATTTGTCTCCCTGTCTATCGGCTTGTCTCTCTGTCTCCTCATTTTGAATTGGTAGTTTGAGTCTGTAGTTGATTCTATGAATGAACAAATAAATGTTCATTTCCACAGTGATTTTCACGAAGATTGCAAGTGAAAGAATTTGACCGCATTTCACGAGAAATTCCGATGGTTGTGCATTGGAAAATCGTGTACAATTTTTCGTTGAGAAATCGATTTCTACGTCAAGTTATTAATAGAAAGGCGAAACGAGAGTTTAAAGGTTACTTCAATGCACAATTGGAGCAGAATCAAAACTATTTCAGAACTTGATAATAAAGTGTGTGCTGCTCATGCTGCTGTGAAAACAAATAAATAAATAAACCAAATTTAAACTGTGATAAATTGCAAATTCATTCATCCATAAATGCGGAATATGGTTTTGAGAAGGCAAGAAAAGTTCCAATAAAAGTGAATGTGAATGCTTTCTAATCCGCTGATTGTGTCTTCCGAGATCGAAGAATCGCCAATAATCTCCTAGTTTCTATGCAAAACACTTTCGGATTTCGAAACCCACACCAGAGAGAGAGGGAGAAATGTGGAGCAGAGCAGGAAAGAGCGAGCCGAGGCAAGAAACAGCAGAAAACGCTCCGAGACGGCGTGGCGTGATGCTTCGCAATTGCAGCGCTCGTAAAACAGCATGTTGCCAGAACGATAAATGGACTCGAGTGGAAGGAGGGAGGAGGCGAGATAAGGAGAACACGAAGTCGTAAATGCGAGAAGGGAATGAATCACCACCAGCCACTGTTATGAGCACCGACCGACAACGGCCAGCGGCCCGAATGCAACGCAATACTACCAAGGCAATAAAATCGGCCAAGCCTATCGGGCGATTTCCCAATAAATAATGCATCGGCGGTCACACACCGCACCAAGTGGCTTTACATTGATAACAATGGCAATAAATAAGCCAACCGCGCACCGAGGAAAAAAATGGGCCATTGGACGCACACACACACACAGGCAGACGAACACAAATGCACCGTTACCGAGAGATTCCTCACGTCGCAGACCCGAAAAGAATCCAAGACCACTAAGTGAGCAGAGTGAAGTGGAAAAACACTTTTGCTCAAATTAAGAAAGCATTGGAAGAGCAAAAAGAAAACAAAGAATTAGTGAGAAACACACTATGATGATAATCAGAGAAATAAATGTATGCACTGCGTAGCAGACAAATGGAATTGAGGTCATCACTCGGCATCGCATCGGCCGCATCGCGGAGCTCCGACGTAGCGTCTTCGCGACTCCGCCGCCGATGATGACGAATCGTCGGTGGTGGGCGGAACCCAGAACCGAGGAAGGCCCTTGTGTAATGCGAGGATTTTCCCCGATTTCGAACGTTATGCGGAACTGGAAAATCCAATCAATCGAAATATTGGTGTTAGAACTCACCAGTCTTTTCATCGGCTTGCGCTTCGTCCGGGCTCAGGTCAGCATTTTCCATGATTCACGCCTCCAGAACGATCCACGCACACGCAAATCACTCACACCTTCTGCGTTACACGATTTGTTCGATTTTCGCGACGTATTTATCCGGTTGTTCTTCACTGTCTGCATAAAATATGTTAAAACGTTCCCAAACAGAAAACACGACTCAGAAAAAAAAATCTGCGTGAAAGTTCCAAAATGTAGCCATCTTTTCTTTTTCGCAATTGACGTTCGTCCACTGCTTCGTGAACGGCTGTCAGAAAAGAGTTGTTCCGCCTCTCTCGCTCCATCTCTATCTATCTCCCTTGTATGGAAATCAGCAGTCACAACAAAACCGATGAAGTAAACGACAAGGCGAGATTGTCAAAATCAGCTGCTTGTAAACAGAACGTAAACAAAACATATGCAGTAATAATTTATTAACTTTCCTCTTTTTAACAAGGATTATTGTATTTATACGAAATTATTATCGATTTGTGGTTTAAATTTAGAAAAATAATTAAAATCCAACCGCAGAATACGTCATTTGTTGAGAATTGTTTACCTCTATCAGCTGTTGATAGTAAACAAAAATCCGCACATGCTTCGGAATGTCAAAACACGTCGAAGACCTGTTCGTTTTCACAATAACACAGAAGTCAGGGATGTTCTCCAAAGAATGTGGAATATCGAACCTGTTTCTTGTTGAGATTTTTCGATATCGATAAGTATCGAGAAAGTCTCGCATGCTATAAATTTGTTTTCAATGTCAAGCTGCTTTCAAGTGCTGTTGACCCTGAATTCGATATGTCAAATCTTGAGTGTGATAAAATTGACCTTCGGTAAAAACCCGATATCGAATTATTCGGATCGAAGTTGAAAACAAACTTAATTTATGATAAACATTGATGATAATGAAAATTGTCTTTTTATAACTCGTATAACAGTTTCACGATTCCTTTGTAACCCTTTTCGTCAACAAACATTATCTGCTGCGATTTAAAATAACTTTGCGATAGGAGTGCACGGTGATAAAGGTGATAGATATAAAAGCCAACATATACGGTTAACTTTTTAACAAAATACGTGCGAACGTGCGCTGGGATTGCATTGTTTGAGGTTCTGCGTTCGAGATAGGACTTGAAAATTATATAAAAATATCAGGGCCAAGGTATTGGTCAAGGTAACATTTCTACTTATCTTGTATTAAAATTGACGTCTGTTTCATTTACAATCGAAGATTGTCTTGTAATAGAAATTACTTTTAAATAAACCGAACATGAAAAATTAAAAAAAAATAATAATATATAAGTTTTAGAAATTTCTTTTAGAAGAAATCCAACATCCAACATCAAAAAAATTTATAATTTATAATAACAAAAAATTTGAAATTTATTTTAAAATAAATCTAACATGTTAAAAATTAATTTGGTTCGATGACCGAAAGTCTGATAGATTTCGTATAGTATTTTTATTTGTAGAGTATATTCAGAAATTTGTAAAATACCACATTTGTGGAATGTAACCTCTTATAACGGGAACTTTTCCACAAACGATGTGAATACTCTCCCGTAATATTGAATTTAAATATTTCTTATCAAATATTCCATTATTAAATACTTGTTCTGATATCGATAAGTTATTGCGATTTGAATCTCGCACGCGATAAATTTGTTTACCAGAGCTGTCAACGTGCTTCTGGGAAAGAGAGAGGGAGACCCATGACGTCATCGAGTGTTGACATTTTCGGCATTCGCAATGGCAGGGGTTGTAAAATTTGCAGCTGCTACAAACGTTAATCAATCGTCTAAATATTAGCCTAAATAATTAAATCCAAAGTGCAATAACTTAATCCTCACCTAGGGGTTCTAGTCTAATTTAAGGTAAACCATAATTTGATTTATAAAGTGCGTGGCCCGCGTATGGAAATAAAGTTTTTTATGTAATTCTAAGAGAAAGTACCCAGTTCCCTCATTTATTGCAAAAATACAAATACCATAGCTATCAATAATGCACGCAATTCTTAGCAAATAACTCTGTTTAACAACAATAAACATTGATAAACTTCTTTGTCTGCAGCCACTCGAACGATTTGCTCATCACCACCGATCGCCATGAACATCCCGGTGCACCCGCTCACACACGACCCGACGGCGGCCTGGAAGGAGATCTCCAGGGGCCAGCGCGTCATCAAGGTCACCATGAAGCCCCCGCAGGCAGGGGTCGCCTTCAACAAGGCCCGCGTGGTCTGCATGAGCGACACGCACTCGCTCACGCCGTACATCAAGTTCGACATTCCGGACGGCGACATATTCATACACGCGGGAGACTTCACCAAGTGCGGCCAGCTGGAGGAGGTCGTGGAGTTCAACAACTGGATCGGATCCCTGCCGCACAAACACAAAATAGTCATTGCCGGCAACCATGAGCTCAGCTTCGACGAGACCTTCACCCACCCCTTCAAAAACACATCCCATTCCGAGAGGTTGGCTCAATTCTATAATAAGTTTATTCAAATATTTAATTAACCTCTGTCTTTTCCCGTCGTGTAGAACTAAACACACTGGCCTCTCGATACTGGACGATATTCCGACGCTGGGCAATGCCAAAGAGAACATGGAGAACGCTGTGCAGACGCAGAACATTCGCGACGTCCTGACCAACTGCATTTACATCGAGGATGAGCTGATGGAGCTGTATGGCATTAAGATCTACGGCAGTCCCTGGCAGCCGGAATTCTGCAAGTGGGCCTTCAATGTGCCGCGCGGTCTGCAGTGCCTTGAGAAATGGAACCACATTCCGGAAGACATCGACATCCTCGTCACACACACGCCGCCGGTGGGGCACGGAGACCTTTGTTGTTCGGGCGTGCGAGCAGGCTGCGTGGAGCTGCTGACCACTGTGCAGCATCGTGTTAAACCCAAGTATCATGTGTTCGGTCATGTGCACGAGGGCTACGGCATCACGTCCGACGGAAGAATTATCTTCGTGAACGCCTCTACGTGTGACATCAACTATTTGCCCAATAATCCACCCATCGTATTCGACATAACATTACCACCCGGTATGCGAAAGGAATAGGTCGTCGAGAGATCGCTTTTTTATCCCATAAGTTATATGCAAGGATTTTTAATCAACAAATTTTTAAATACCTAATCTTTATATTTTTGTACAATGTAATAGGTTATTCATTACATATGTCCTTATTTTGTTCTCGAATTTATTTGTAAGGACTTGTTCCGCAATAGACTTGAAAGAAACCTTGGTTCGCTTTCATAAGAATAAGTTATAGTAGACTTGGTATGAACCATTTTTTAAATTACCACCTTAGCTTAAATTAATTGGCCATATGTTACAAATTTTAAGTTTTTATCTGTATAGTTTGCACGATTGTAAATAGTTGCATGTTGTTATTTAGAGAATTTATTTTTTATTGCACAAATTATGTTTAAAGTGTTTGGAATTTGGAAAAGCATCGAAGAGAAGATTAGATTCTTGAGTTATTTATTTATTGTTAGAAATGTTCAGGGCTTTTACTTCTATATTTGCATATATAAAGCGCATAAAAATTGGCAGAAATAATACTCGATTTGTGAAATTATATGCCTATTTTAAGTTGTGTGAACCGTTTTGTATAATGGTTTCAAATACTATTTGACTTGTAGAAACAACATTAAAACGCCTTGTCAATCATGTAATAAAAATTGTAATAACGAAAAATTCCAATCGGTTTTGTACTTTCCGCAAAACAACAATGATTTGTAGTAGAGTTTGTAAGAGCGAATATCAGTGGATTCCTGCTCCACAATAATGCGGCGAAATAACGGTTTTATTCCCAGGAAAATGGTCGGCCCCGAACCACAAGCGAAACTTCGTCGGTCATTGTCGCGCTCACCAACTCCGCTGGACGACTTTTCGGTGGCCCGCTTGTGTGTGTATGTGTTTGCCGCCCATTGTTTTAGAAGGAATAAATTCACTGTTCTTCATTTTATTCCAATAGAATTGTATTTAATCTCTACCTTAAATCTATTTAATTTAACAAATCAACAATGGTGAGTAGAAATTGTGCGAAAAGAACTCGAAGTGGGGTTTTCCAAATCGGAGGAGGTCCTCCAAGCGATTCTCCCGCATGAGGTCGGTTAATTTCGAGGATCTCAACATGAGGTTACCGAGAGAAATTTTAACCGATCATTAATTTCGAAAGATTCTCAAAAATCCGCTTGCCCTTGTTGTTCTCTGTTGCAGCGCGAGGTCATCTCCATTCAAATCGGCCAGGGTGGCATTCAGATCGGCAACGCCTGCTGGGAGCTCTACCTGCTGGAGCACGGCATCGACGCCGACGGCTCGATGAAGTCGCGGGAGGAGCTGCTGGCGAGCGGCTGCAGCGCGACCGTCGACGGGCGCGGCAGCTCGACCAACGACGCGCGCACCTTCTTCACGGAGACCGGCTCCGGGAAGCTGGTGCCGCGCTCGATCTTCGTCGACCTCGAGCCGACGGTCATCGACGACGTGCGCAACGGGCCGCTGCGCAACCTGTACCACCCGGAGCAGCTGATCTCGGGCAAGGAGGACGCGGCCAACAACTACGCGCGCGGCCACTACTCCATCGGCAAGGAGGTGATCGACAACGTGACGACGCGCATCCAGAAGATGGCCGAGCAGTGCGAGGGCCTGCAGGGCTTCCTGATCTTCCACAGCCTGGGCGGCGGCACCGGCTCCGGGTTCACGTCGCTGCTGATGGAGCGCCTCTCGATGGACTACAGCAAGAAATGCAAGCTGGACTTCGCGGTGTACCCCTCGCCGAAGGTCTCCACGGCGGTGGTGGAGCCCTACAACGCCCTGCTGACCACGCACTCGACCCTCGAGCACTCCGACTGCGTGTTCATGGTGGACAACGAGGCGATCTACGAGATCTGCAAGAACAACCTGGGCGTCGACCGACCCGACTACCGGAACCTCAACCGCCTGATCGCCCAGATCGTGTCCTCGACCACGGCCTCGCTGCGCTTCAGCGGCTCGATGAACGTCGACCTGAACGAGTTCCAGACGAACCTGGTGCCCTTCCCGCGCATCCACTTCCCCCTCGTCGCCTACGCGCCCCTCGTGTCCGCCTCGCGGGCCTCGCACGAGCAGCACGCGATCACCTCGCTGACCAACGCCTGCTTCGAGTCCGGCAACATGATGGTCAAGTGCGACCCGCGCGCCGGCAAGTACATGGCCTGCTGCATGCTGTACCGCGGCGACGTGGTGCCCAAGGACGTGAACGCCGCCGTCTCGGCCATCAAGTCGAAGCGGCACATCCAGTTCGTCGACTGGTGCCCCACCGGCTTCAAGATCGGCATCAACTACGAGAAGCCCGCCTTCGTGCCCGGCGGCGACCTGGCGCAGACCTCGCGCGCCGTCTGCATGCTGTCCAACACGACCGCGATCTCGGTGGCCTTCTGCAACCTCAGCTACAAGTTCGACCTGATGTACAAGAAGCGCGCCTTCGTCCACTGGTACGTGGGCGAGGGCATGGAGGAGGGCGAGTTCTCGGAGGCCCGCGAGGACCTGGCGACGCTGGAGAAGGACTTCGAGGAGGTGGGCACCGACGACCAGGAGCAGGGCGAGGATGAGGATTACGAGTACTGAGCGGTGGAGACTTATTTCCCAAATGTATTCAATTAAATTTAGTCCTGCTTGGATCAAGACAGAAACTACGTTAAACAAAGAAAAAACATTGAAAATAAATATATATAATGATGAGATGCAGTGTGTTTGTGTTTTCCTGGTTCCCCTTGAAGTGTCGCAAATTAGAAAACAGAAGAACTTCACTTGGTTTTAACTTTTTATTTTTTCATTTTCATCTTTCTTATAATTAAAATCATTTTTTGATTAAGCCTAATGTAATCGTTATTGTTAATTTCTTACAAATGTACTTGTTTGTTTATTGGTGATTTCGGTTCTACAATAAAAAATACAATATTTTTAATTTTACGATGATTCTGGCAAAATTCAATTTAAATTTTAGTTAGTTTGTGTTTACTTATGTAGAGAAGAAACAAATGGGTTTCGCTAATTTAAACTTAACGTACAATTTGATTTAAAACTCAACATGTCACTGATCAATAAATTGTTATAAATCCTCACACGAAAGGGGAAAATAGTGCCGTATATTTGTGAATTCATTTGATTCATTTACTTTGAATTGAATAACATATTTAACGTGTGGTTTTTGTCTCTAGTATTCGTGTTTTAGAATCGCAATTCAATGCGCCAATTTTCTATATTCTTAATCTTCTGAATTTCACTTATATTCTAAAGTATCTATTTAAATTTTGAAATGTTGAAAAGAAAATATGTAATGCAAAACAAAAAAAAAAATAAGTTCAGTGAATAAAAGAGGTAAAAATAGAGGTAAAAAATAATAATAAAGATATTTTATTATGTAGTAGTATTTCATATGTTAACGATGGCAAACTTAATATGGAACATTTGAGAACAGATAAGAAACACTCTCTCCATTGTGTGTTCTTCTAACAGCTTCAGCGAACATCATTGAAACGTCAATGCACTGAGAAAACAATATTAAATTAACAAAACACCAATTAGGGTAAATCTTTGTATCTCACCTGTATTTTGGGACAGTCCCGCATATGGCCATCCTGCGGTATAGTGTTTGTGACGACAACCGCCTCGAAACAGGCGTTGTTTATCCGGGATATGGCTGGTCCTGAGAAGATGCCATGCGTCAAGATGGCATAGACCTAAAAGAAACCAATTCATTCCATTATTCATCTAGTTACAGATGAAAAGAGAGAGAGAGTGAGACGAACCTTTGTGGCCCCAGCTTCCACAAGACGGTCGGCAGCATGCACAATGGTGCCGCAAGTATCGGCCATATCGTCGACCAGAATGGCGATCTTGTCCTTGACATCGCCCACGAGCACCATCGAGGCCACCTCGTTCGCCTTCTTCCTCTCCTTGTGGATCAAGGCGAACTCCACGTTCAGACGATCAGCAATCGATGTAACGCTAAAATTATAAAAATCCGATTCAGTTTAACTTCTCTCGAAAGGAAGATTCGAGTTGAAATTACCGCTTAGCACCACCGGCATCTGGAGAGACAATAATGGAGTTCTTCCACTCTGGAATGTTCTCTTTGATCCACTTGAGGACCGCTGGCTCGGCGTACAGATTGTCGACAGGTATATCGAAGAAACCCTGGAAACATGAGGGGAAAAACGTAGAAAACATTGCAAACACTATTAACAAATATTGAAAACAAAATTCATTTTCGAACACTTTTCACAACAAACAACTTCATAAAAAATCCCTGCTTTTTATTTATTTTATTTCTTTCCAAGGAGTCCGACAAATTCAAGCCAACAAACCTCGAGATGCCCAAGCGACTGAGCGATGACGAACTCGACGAGCTGAAACGATGGCTGACCGACCAGCAGATCAATCCCAACAAAATCCACCGCGAATTCTCCGACGCCCTGCCCGTGGTCAACCTCCTCAAGAAATTCTACCCCAAATTAATCGACCTGCACAACTATCCGCCTCGCAATAACACCCAACTGAAGATCATCAACTGGCAGACATTGAACACGAAGGCTCTGATCAAGCTGGGAATCGGTCTGAACAAGAGCATGATCGAGAATTTGGCCAAGGGGACGCCGGGGGCGATCGAATCGCTGCTGGTCGACATTATGCTGCTCGATAAATCGAATCGCGTCAAGGGCGACCAGAGCAGCGAATCCCAGGAGCAGATATGGACCGAAAACGACGAGGTCATGATGGTCACCGTCAACAAGAGGGTGGGCGACGCCATCGTCCAGATGCCGCAGAAGATGATCCTCTACTCGATATACGAGCAGGTCGTCCGCGACTCGAGTGTCAAGGACTCCTACTTGAAGTCGTCGCAGCAGAAGGTCGCCCATCTGGAGAACATCATAAGGCTCAAGTCGGAGCGCATCGACGAGCTGTGCGCCCAATTGGCGAAGATATCGGTGAGAAGTTTATTGAACCAACACAACATAGAAAACTCGAGCCCCAACCCGGGCTTGCGTCTGGATCAATGCTGCAGCAAGAGTATTGATTTCTGATCGAATACATTTCTCATTCATTCATTCATATATACATAAATACGGAATATATACTAGAATCTTGTTTCCAAATTAAAGAATTAAAAAGTCGAATTGTTCAACTGAAATTTGCGATTGGTTCTCGTTATTTTATATGATTCTCTTTCAGGTTGACTCTGGCAAAAAGAATAAATAATACTTCAAAATTACCCTGAAAAATATGGCAAAATTCTTCATAAAAAAAGGTTCCCAACAGTGGTGATAAAATTCTTGAAATGTAACTTCAATAAATTTTTGTATCCCACTAAATTCAAGCATTAATAAATTGTATTTGAAAGTGTAAATAGTTTTGTGTAACAAATCAAACAAATCCGATGGGAAATTGTTTACCTACTGATTTCGACTGAAATCCAAGTCTGTTCGATAGGAATGAGTTTTATCAGCAAATGCTATTAGGAAATTGTTTGCACAAGCAGCGCACCATTCGATAACCAATTCTAAACCAATCGGATCGGGGTGAATCGCGTGACCGGCGTGCCACAAAACCAGACAATGAAACCCAATACAATGTACACTTTTCACTGGAGTCCACGAGTGGGCACGAGTACGAGGAAATATGGGTGGCCAGATGAGCTGTAGAAATAGCCCAAATTGACTTTTGATACCCGTCATTTCAAGTCAACAAACCCCCAAACCTCTCCCCAAAACTCTCCCGAAAGTTTGGCGGCACGTGGCACCAACTGAATTGACTCCAGGGTCTGAGGGTATTAACCTTAACCTTACCGCACTCTAATTGTTAACCCAGTAGTATATACAAAATCTTTTTGGAAAACTCACCTGAATTTGCGATGCATGCAAGTCCATGGTTATGATGTGATCAGCCCCGGCCACTGATAGCATATTCGCGACCAATTTCGCCGAGATCGGAGCACGACTCTATGGGAAGAAAAAATAAATTCTTAAATTAATATCAGACAATTAGCACAGGTATAAGAAAAACCAATTTCACAGTATTAATATTAAAACCACTTAAAAGAGAACAAATGCATTTTGGAAGCATGAAAACCGTGAGATGATGAGTTGAATGTTGGACGGATGATTGTGCCATGGAATGAGTGGATGGATGGATATTTGACAATGACAATGAGACAACACAATGTGCGTGTGGTGGACCCAACGATGTTAACAAGTTAAGATACTGAATTGCAAGAATATAAATAGATTATAAGGTATATGGAAATAAACCTCAAGACAAAGTTAGAAAAAAAGCACTTCAAAAAACTTTCTATTGTAAAAGGCGTAAAATTGCAAATTGTTCCAAAGAGTCTATTGGAATCCAAGGGTGAAGAAAATTTCGTTTGCAGATAAGAGAAAGTGAACAAATATGAGAAGAAAAAGAAAAGAAATTTACATTTTATTTCATGATTCTGCTAAAACCTTTATCGTAAAAATAAACGGAATCATTGAGATTTAATCGTGTACGATTGACTTGCCTGATATAGAGTTGTGGTTTTAATTACGTAGACCATTAATTTGTGGAAGGAAATGTTCTAAATAAAGTAATCAATCAATTTGCACTGACAGCGAGTGAAATGCGGAATTAAGATGGGAATCATTAAAAAGTAAAAGCATTCACATGCACTGGGGGAGTAGAAGGAGATTTGTGAATATACATGGATAGGAAGATCGGCGGAGATCGGGGACAAATCAGGGGTCTAACACGAGGTGGAGAGTTGGATCGGATGGGGATGGGGGGTGTAAAGAGCAAATCCAATTCATAAACGACATAACAAAATAGCTAAAAGAGAAAGAAGAAATAATACGAAGAAAAATAATGATAGAAACTAAAATAACAACTCGGTACAACTTCTCGGAAAGCGTTCATCGAATCCATCATATGGTATTTATTTATTTATATTATTTTTCTTCTAGTTTACGAAGGCGAAGAATCAGACTAATGGAAACAGAACGAAGGAACGAACGCTAAAAGCAGACGAAGGAAGACTACTCACAGTATATTGTTTAGGTGAAAACTCCTAAAAAGACATTAAAAGAAAAAAGAAGAAGAAACACAAGGTTGAAATACTGACAAATCAAATTATAAAAGAAACAAAACAAATTTTCAATTGAAATTAAACAACAAAAGACGTGTACAAAAACATGGGAGGAGAGAATTGCACGGATTTTGAATATTAATGGGTTTACGTGATTTTTAAAAGGAATAAAAGAAAAGAAATGGGTGGCGTGATGGATCAATGAGTGAAAGAAGTATTTTATTGACTGCTGAAATGGCCATGATCACAAATTTTACAGGATCAGTAAGGAATACTAAGAAGTATTTACTGCCAAATAGGGGGAAATAGGAACGTGGAGCGATCAGAAGTCAATAACATTGAATACAAATCAATTTCAGCAAATCCATGGACCATGAACACGTTATCTGTTTATTGTAAAATATTACATGTTATCAGTGTGTATTTGCAAATACACAAAATGACCCCAGAGGTGGAATAAATATTTTTGTGCTGATTATTATTGAGATATTTATTGGCGTAGTCAACAATTTTCCATGATTATATTTTATTATTTTATCAATATTGCCATTTATTTCAAGAATTTCTTATATTGAGAGCAAATAGACTGCAATGAAACCAAGGGGAGCTGATCGAAGATGATGGATGCGAATGGGAGGGGGACAGAGGGAGACAGATCGATTGGGAGGAGTGAAACAAAAAACAAACAAAAATAATGGTGCCACGAACATACAAACAACACACCAACATTGATGAACAACAACAACTTTGCAATGCGATCCATTTTATAATAACAAAAATAATGCGTAAACACTTTAGTGAGTTTCCTATCAACTTCCTGGCCTGGCTTTCGTGAGGTCAACGTAACGTTATCGATCGGGAGCACATGTCTATGTAGTACGTAAGAAAATTGCAATCACTGTGCATCATAAGCACAACTCTGACGTACCACGAATCATCTTCAATCAACAAACAATCATCATCAGGTTTATGCCTGATAAGAGTCGGACGGATTTTATGTTGACGACTGAAGCACAAATTAACGACGTTCATTAAAATTGTCGTATTTTGAGAAAATCAAAGTGATTTCCACATAATCAATGATCGATCGATGAACGTCAATGTTTCCTCACAGCAAAAATGGAAATTTGATGGCCATATCATGACTGGTGGCAAAAAAAAACCATAACACACATAAAACATACACATATTTTTCTAAATGATGCAAACTTCTTCAACGATAGCTGCATTTTCAATAAAACTAAAATAAAATTAAAATATTTTGAGTGTGAAAATTTGCTGCAATGAAGGGGCAAAAATGTGGAAGAAATCTTGTCACTGTCTTTGTTTCATATCAATCTGATTTTCTGAACCAATTATTCCAAATTTGATTTTTGTACAAAATTTCGCAAACAGTTCAAAATTTAAATTCCCAATTCAAGAGACTAAATAATTGGGCTCGTGGTGCAAAGAGCAGTGAAGTTTCAAAGACTAGTTTTACATTAAATTAATTCCATAAAATAAACATAAAATTATTCGTCATACGAAAATCCCATTAAAAACACAAACATATCATGATTCCCAAATGAAAAATAAAGAATTTTCTTAGTAAATAGAAATTAGGACGCATAAATTTCCCGAAAACAAAGTAAAAAACAAAAACGAAGTCACAAATAAGACAAAACAATAATAATAAAATAAACCTCATGAGGACGTAGAACGACATGCATCTCACAATGGAGTGTCAATCACAAATAGTAACATAAATTATACCATATGATTTAAGGCTCGCAATTTTGATATTTTTATCTTTTTTTATTCCAATTAATCCAATTAATATATCAGATTCGAAATCTGCATGAGAATTATCACGAAATTTTGTACAAAATGCAAGAGATGAAAATTTTGCCCATCTTTCCATATATTCGAAACATTTGCTTAGGCTAAGAGTAGTATATACGGTAGTAGTAAGTTGTACTAGTGGTAGTAGTATGAGTAGTAGAGTAGTGGTAAATACCCTAAATTTCCAATCGTAGTTTTTCTTGGCAAGTTTCTTGCTTTCATCTGACTCCTCACCACCTGACAACTGTGTAGTAAAAAGGAAAGTAAGAAAATATTCGACTTGTATTGAAAATTGTCAATAACAACAAAAAAAATCCATCGGAAAATCGAAAAACAGATTTAACAGTTTCATTTTCGATTCCACATTCATGACGTTCATTGTAGAAGTTTTCGCAATATTTTTAATTTTTTTTCATTTTTGCACTTTTCTCTAGTTTTTGTTCCTTTTTTTTTTAACGAAATATAGTATATACATATGTATAGGAAAAAGCTATAAAAATAATCAAGTTTGAACAGAGAGAGACATTAATTAAATTGATCATCATTCCGTTTAAATAAATTGTGGTAAAGTGCAGTAATAGAGCGTATCTAACCTTGTCTTTTTTGTCTTGGCGGGCGTAGGGAAAGCAAGGAATCACAGCTGTAACACGAGATGCTGATGCAATTTTACAGGCGTTTATCATGATCAGCAGCTCCATCAGGTTGTCGTTGATCTCGCCCGAACCGGACTGGACGATGTAGACATCTTCGCCGCGCACGGATTCGCCGATTTCAACGCTGTAAAAACGAGTTATCAGTTATACAATTCATCAGGGAAGGGAAGTTGGGTTGGTGAGGGAATGTTTGGGAGGTGGAGTCAATGTATCATAAGAAATCAGAATAACTAAGTAGTAGTATTACGAATAACTAAGTAGTATTATTCATAACTATATTCATGTCTTAAAAAATATATGCTCAAAATATAACATCCGATGAAGATACAACTCGGTTCGGAAATGATTCAAGCACAAGTTCTTCTATCATGTATCCCTAGCAACAAATTGAACTTTGACCATTTCTTGATCATCAAGACATAATCATACTTTAATCAATTTCTACTCGCAATTTTGTTGTTGTTCATCAATACACCAAACTAGTATTTGCGTAATAAATATGTATGTGTATGCATATTTATTATTTCGTTTAATCGATACGGAAAGTTTTCATATTCCATAGGAAGCAGCAGCTGTCTGTCGCAATCTGTATGGCCTATCTATGTTGGGCTTGTGGCCTATAACTAGCTCGCTGTCGTATGTATGTTGTGGAAAAATTCTATGTATTTTTAGATGCTGTAACGATTACAACAAGAATGAACGACGACTAAATCAACCTTCAGAGCTAATACTAAAAAAGAAAAGACGAATCAAAAATCACTAGAAAAAAGTGAAATTTAAATAAAATTCACGACGAATCGTGGCCATTTTTCGCTCAGTGTTCAGCTCAGCTCTTCAAAGGTCGTCCCTGGCTGCTCATTAGACAGTGGGTGAAAGAAAAAAAAGAAAAGAGGAGAGAAAAGTGGGAGCATGCGAGAACGAGAGTGAATTTGAGCCAATAAATATCGTAGTAGGTGGAGCCCTATTACGAACGCTAGTCTGGCTGACTGTCTGTCTGTCTGTTTGTATGTCTGTTTGTGTGTCTGTTTGTATGTCTGTTTCTCAGTCTGTCTTCAATGCTATTATTATTTATATTTATTTAACTACACAACCGAATGGCTTTACACTATCTCGTTCCCGTCCAACTGTATAGGACAAAGTTTTGTCTTTGTCTTTTATGATTTGTTAAAAATAATCTATTCTACTAAAAAATACAGAGGGAAAATTCAAAGTCCGTCCGTCCGTCTGTCGATGTATAAGTCTGTCTGTCGATGTCGAACCACGGTTGAGCGACAAGACTCACAGATGGATTCGTGGATCTCGGCAAAGTGCCAGACGAATCCGCGAGATCTGTGTAAAAAGCACCAAATGTACAATTTATTCGATAAGAAGAATTTTGGTCGTGGTTTTCTGAAGCAATGAAAGAAATTTTACTGTCAATGTCTGAGCAGAATAATCATTCCCTCTCACTGACCCCCCCTCGTCGTCAACCACTTTGGGGGCTGGGCGAAGAATCCAATTTAATGCATGACGGCGAAGCGGATTCGAGGCGGGCCGGTCTTTGGGGGGTGTCAGCTGAGCGAGATAGAGGCAGGGAGAGAGAAGGGAAAATCCCCAACTTAATGTTTGGTTTGGTCTTGGGGAATCTGAATCATTTGATGGCATCGGTAGGAAGATTTGTAATTATTTGGCAAGAAATTATGTGCAAAAAAATGTCCTCTGAATAACAGTGGAATCTGTCGTTAATTGGGCATCAAAACCTCATCAGTTTTCATTCGTTGGTGAAACAGAACCACATGTTTCTGAGGGTTCTCTCTCTCTCTTCCGAAGAGAATCAAAGTCATCATGCGAAGCGATCCCTTAAACTTTCATGGTACAGGAAACTATAGTTTCTTGATAATCTTTACGGCTATACGAACGGCGAGACTCCATAAAGATTGCGGGAAACATGTGGGAAATGTTCCAGTTTGATACTGGCAACCTCGGACAAGGTCAAAGAGAACGAAAGAGAGTGGGAGAGAGGGAGAGAGGGAGAGAGAGTGAGAGAGTTTGGGATTTGGGGTTTGGTTTGACCCTCTTTTTAGCCCTCACTAGCCACTAGAAGACAAAGAGATTCTCAATTTTTAGTGAATCTCTCTTTATCGATTTGTTGTCAAAGCCACTGGCGTTTGTTGTTATTATTGTTGTGATGTCAGTGTCAGTAATTGTTGTTCTTGTTCTTGTTGTTGGTGTTACTGGCATTCGCCATAATTAAATTAACCTCCAATTTGTTGTTTGCAGCAACACGCGCTCATCGCCGACTGGAGGAAACAACCAGCGAAACCGACCGAGCGACGACCAACGACCGACGATCGTCGATCGCGAGACTGTTCTCTGTCTTTCTCCATCTTTCTCGCTCTGGCTCGCTCGCTTTTGACGAGTTTGTTCCGTTGTTGTAGCTGCTGATATCAACACAATGTACTGTGTATGATTTTGTTGTTGTCATTGTCATTGTCATTGTTGTTGCTTTTGAACCCTATCTTTTTAACATTCATTCGCACAACAACAATAATAACAACAATGTGTGTACTGTGTAGTTTTCACAAAATTTGAGCTTATGATTTTCCTTTTTATTCAATTCTGTTGTTGTGTTTTTTCCCTCTTTATGGTCTTATTTCTCTGCGGTTTATTATTTCCTTCTTTTTTGCTGATTCGATTTTTTATTTATTGTTTGTCAATCTATTTACAAATGAGCGAAAAAAGTTCGCAACACGAATTGAAAACATTTCAGACAACAGAACAACAAAAACAATAACAACAACCACAACATCCATTGGGGTCTTTAAATTTTTTGGCACCATCATTTTAGGTACAGTTGTTTGCAAAAGTTGGGTCTAAACAAGTTTTAGAACTCGGAACAGCGGAAGGGGGGAAAACAAGCAGAAGGGGGAGGAGGGGGAGTATGTAGAGAAGAGCCTATTTTTATCTCCATAAGAAATATAAATACCTCCTAATTTACAGGTTGCCTATTAAGATTATCTAACCTAATGTTAAGATTCTTTGTCATAGTGAGCTCGTGGACAACTCTTTAATTTATGAAAAGTTGTCACCTCCACTAGAACATCGGGAAGGAACGGCGCATGGAGGCTTCCGCAGCCATCAAGAAGCCTCTCGACACGTCCACAATCAACATTTCACAGACAGACAGACATCAAATCGAAATGCAATGGCTTTTTAAGCACCTTCAACCCATTTCCAACAGCGACAACAACTTAAAATCTCTCAAATTAGAGCGATAAGAGCGTTATGACAACAACAACAACAACAAAACCTATATCAATTTTCTGTGCTTTATTTCATTATTTTTGTTATTGGGCTTCCACGAGGGCCTTCCTATCGCCGGCCGCTTGTTGCAGAGGCCTACGCAAACGACCAGAGCTAACAATAAACAAATTCGGAACCAGCCTAAAAACCATATCACCGTAGAGAGGGAGGGGGGAAACAAGGGGGAGAGAGGGAGAAAGGAGGATGAAAAATCAAGCACAGACTGCTGATACATCGAGCCATCGTCGACGTCGTCGTCATCGAGTCGGCGTCACATGTGATCGACAAACTAATAACATTATGAAGACGAGGGTGGGGCGAGGAAGGGGGCGTGTGTCGGCTCCAATACCAATAACAACAATAACAACAACGACAACAACAACAACAACGACAACTACAAACCATCGACACTCGGTCGATGTCATGGAAAGGCAGACAGAACCCAACCAACAACGCTGTAACGTAGAAGACATCGATAACGAAGTCCAAGAGAGGAGACGAAGCGAAACGAAGGAGGCAAAAAGGAACGAGCCCATGAAGAGAAAAGGGAGGAGACGAACGAAGCGAGCGCGAAGGAGAAGAAGGAAAGTCAAAGACGCAGTGTGGATGGAAGTCGTCGAGAAAACGTGACAACCAGAAAGAATCACCTTGTGTCGGCCGAGGAGACGCCGTCGCCTGCCCGCTCGCTCGCTCGCACGGTCACCGCTTCAACCACCATCCACCGCAGCCATTCAGTCACTCGTTCTCTCAGTCAGTCAACCGAATGACAGCACACAATTGAGAGCCAACGAGAGCGAGAGCAAGAGAGAACAACCAGACCACTAGACGAGAGACCAGACCAGACAGGCCATGGAATGGAGGACGAAGTGAGGTCCGAGAAGTAGGAGCATGCCGAGAGACAAGCGAGCGAGCAAGCAAATTATAACCTTACATTTTTGGGTACTTTGTATATGGAACTTTTCACAATTGTTTTCGACGGAGAAAACTGAAAATTTGAAGATAGTCATCGTAATGAAAAATCGATCACAAGGCACCGGGGGAAGGAGGGAGGGGAAAATTTCGCTTTTGTACAGTCATTTGTTGAATCAATAAACGACGAAGGCAGGAGGGGCAGGGGAGAAGCTGCATGCGACGACCATGGCGAGGACATGGACAACTGGAGAAATAATCGAATTACATGACATCGACGTCGCCATCGACTCCGATGGAAACACAGGAACCTCCTCGGGCTCGGATGGCGAAAACACTGACGAACTCATGTCTGTCCACTGGGCTGCGAGGAGCGACAGATAGAGACGGGAGGAGGGGGGCGTGGTACCTGCCTCCGAGGAAAATCACTTATACCACAGCCAACATTTCACTCCACAATATTTTTATTTTAATATTTTTTTGTTCTCTTTAAAAATGTCTTTTGCACGTTGTGAATGAAAGTCCACCACATGGATTTCTCGCACGCTCACACAACAAATTTCACTACAGATTTTCTCTCTGAATATGAAGTGGAAAATTTTAAATTAAGGATGGACACAAAACGAGCACTCACCATGTTTCCAAGTTGCTGAACTTCTTGGTGACCACCTTGCCCAAATCGATACCCAAGCGGTCGACGATCCTCTGGGCCAGATCCGGATGCGAAGTTCCCGAAAACACTTTAATGTTTGGCATTCTGGAGTGTAATAAATTCCTACTACCAGCCTGTTTCTCCAAATTGTCTCGGATCAAACTTTTAGCGCGTATCGGATTAGCAGATCGAACTGGCATCACACAATCTACGAGTACAAGTTTTTATTAAAATATTTCACGCGAGTCTCTCACTTTCTCGCTCGCTCGCTCATTCCTTCGTTCGTTCGTTCGTCGCTTCCATTTCATTCTCATTCTCGCATTCCCCCATTCGCATTCTCATTCATTCCCGTTTATGTTCCCCATTCTCGTTCTTGGCGTTCCATTCGCTGTTCATTCATTTAAAACCCTGCTGCCTTCGCCCTAGTGGCTGCTTAAGACGGTATTGGTGTTGGGCTCTCTGCATGGGTGTGTGTGCGCCGTGCAATCTCGTCGGCGCTCTTCATGTGAGCGTGAGGTGAGCGCGAAAAGCTTTCCAGTTCAACCCCATGTGACTTGAGTCTTCATTCTCTCGCGATTGCTCCATTGCTTTTCTATCTCTCTCTCTCTCTCTCAGTCGCTTTGTCCCCCGTTTGGGGCACCATCTCTCGACTTGTGGAACATGCCAGAGTTTCGGAGAGAAATTCTCGCTGAGCTGAAGCCACTTGTTGTTGTGAGCAATTCACGTGAAGCACTCGCGCCGGCCTGTGGCGCATTCTCTCAGCGTGCGTTCGTGTTCGTGAAACTCATCTCCCCAGAGGGTACAAAGGGGCAAATTTGTAATCGATGAACACTTGTGTACGATTCAAGAGTGCTCCACACAACAGAAGGTAATCGTGAGCGAAAGCATTGCCATGCACAAGTCGTGAAAGTGCTCAGAAAGTGTAAAAAAGGCGTCGTATACGTAACATTAATTACGAAAAATGCAGTGCTAACATTTATTACTAATCATAATGAATCGAGAGAATTTCTATACGATTCCTCTCTGAATCGTTCGTAGTGAAATCCCAAATGTGAGAACACGAGGCGCGTGAAAATAGAAATGCGCGCGGACTTTGGAGCCTCAACCTTGACCCACTGAGCAGAGGAAGCCGAATCTCACCGGTTTCTTGTAGGCCTTCGACTGTGATTGGAAGCCGGCTCGAAATTCGCACTTGGCAACAACTCAGTAGTTGTAGTAGTTGTAACTTTATTTGTTTATATTTCCGCGAGAGATGATTGCTTGCCAAAGCTTTTTTGATCGCAGATCGAGAGAAAGAGGGCGAGAGAGTGAGCGAGCGAGAATGTATGGAGAGTACGAGACGGTGAATGTCGAATGTGTGAAGAACAACAACGAGAGAATGGTTGATAAGAACGGCAGACGAACACACGTTTTCCCACACAGCCAGAGGCCGGGCCAGCGGTCGCAATGTCACACAACACAAACAACAACACAGACCCAGTTCCTATAAATCATTATCACGTTTTTTTGCCAATGTATTTTTGCGAACTGTTCGATTTTCCACAAAAACAACCGATGCCAGCGGCGAGAAAATCACACGAACACAAGGTGCACATATGGATTTATCTACATCCACACCATGATTCTTGGAAGCAAATGTGAATTGTGAAAATCGGAGATTCCCTCCCCAGTTTGTGGCTGTGAACGCCGTGGGACGCCGCAGACGCAACCGCGAAAGGGCGGGAAACGCGATTGATTCACACCGAAGACGAAGGGATTTTGGAAAATTTTCCACAGACCCTGGCAATACTAACCGTTGTTGGCGTCGTCGTCCTTTTTGTCTGGCATTTCACAAGAGGAATAATTCGAGTTTTCTGGGATGACACGAATTGCGCCGAGGGGAAATGAGTCAAGTTGGCGTTTTTTCACTTGTTCTCGACGACTGACCGGACCGGAATCGTTGTTGTCGTCGTGGGATTTCGTTTGGTTTTGACTTGATTTACTGTGACGAGACGAGAGGGAGAATAGAATGAAAAACAGTGTTATTGCCAGGATGGCACCGACGCGAAGATGGGCACGGGACACCGTCGTACTAGAGACGCCGCGCTCTGGTACTGTGTCTGGTGGCGCGATGGGCGGATTGCGTTCTCGTTGCAGGGCGCACGAAGAGAACTCAAAGCTCTCTTGGTGGTGTCCGCTTTTAGCACCAGATGATTCGCGTATAATATCGCCAACCTCGTCTCGCCCTCCCTCGACCGCACCGCACCGCACCACGCCTCGCCCTCCCCCCGCACGACTGCATTCGACACTACGTCGTTCGTCTCATCGTCCGTACTGTGGATTGGATTGGAATAACACGAGAGCGCATGGAAAGTGTGCGATGTGAGGAATCCGTCCCACTGTGCTCTATAAATATTTATCCATGGAAATGAATCGGATTCGTGATAAATAAAATTACTGCCACATATTTAGATTATGTGCAAATATTTGTCCCGAAGAGAACTTGAGAAAACAATGTCGATGCAGTTTAATTTAATCTTCAGAAGTAAATATGATATTTTCCCATGGTGGATGCGAGGGATGGTCACGTTTCTGAGAAGCGAAGTTCGAAGCGAACGGAAGAGGAAACAGGTTTACGAGGAAAGCTCACAGTTGCCTCCAGGTTGTTAGAACCGGCGGATTAATTGCATAAGTTAATGAATTAAGGGTTCCTAAGGTCGGAGCGGCAAAGAGAGAGAGAGAGATTGATATTTTGGCACGACTGTACCACATCCCAGGGCTGGACTTAATTATATTTAAAAAGACCCAAATTAAAACAACCTATTTTTGCAAATATTCTACTTAATCCCAAAAGACGTAAAAAGCCACCCGATACGCTCATTTTTTGCCCATTAATCACACGTTTGATTTATTTTCGCAGCAAAAACTCAATCCCATGCCGGAAAACAACAACTGCGTGTATCTTTCCAAACGACAATTATTTATGTTTTTGCTTCTCGTTTCGTTTTCTTGTTTTGTTCAAATTGAACAATACCTCTCTCAATAGTGTGTACTCAATTATAGCGCTTTGTTGTTGGTTTCGCGTTTCTATTTTTAGGAGGAAACAGTGTGTTGACGCAAAAGCAGAACCACGTGTGATCGATGAGAGCACGTTTTGCAAGAATCAGACGAGATCTGTAGAAGCCGGACCAAACGCACAGCAGTCGGACCGATAGACAGGCATGCAAACAGACATAGACAGATAGATAGAAGAATCCGGGAAGAGATCCCGCTTTATTGTTATCTATACGTAGAAATTCAACTCACGGCTGACAACGAAGAAGCCAATAGGTCTTCACGATCAGATTCAAAGCACTCTGTACACAAAAGAACCACTCGAACACTAATCGACGGATGGATGAAATATGAATGAACCAGCGAACTGCACGACTGGATCCTGTTCAGTCGAGATTTGAACAACTAGTGCGGCTTGGTTCCGAACGAAACCGCGTGCAGACCATCCGAAGATTGGAGTCGGTTGGCAAAAAAACAAACACACACCAGAATGTACTTCAAAACAAAACTCAAACTCAGACAGAAGGAAGATACGAAAACACATACACCAAATACATAAGAAATAAAACATGAAAAAAGTAATCTTGCGATCGGTGCGTTGTTTCAAGATACCTACAACAACAAAAACAACGGTTCGAAGCCTCCGCAGGTCTGGTTGGAATCTCAACCTTAGGTACGAGCACGAACCGGGGGTTGAAAAGATCGAAAATGAAAAATACATAATTTTGTAATTAGCGAAATTAACAAAAAAAACTGCCTGTTGCTGAGACGGACTTTTTTTTTGTTTGGTTCCAAGTTGAATTAAAAAAACAAACCCAAAGACAAATGTGTTCGGTGCCCAAATGCGTGCTTGGGGCGTTCTTAGAAGGTTTTCTTGATTACAGAACACGTTCATGCGTCTACCTGCTTTCAACGGAGTTTAAACAATTGAAAGAACAAGAAATACAAAGTAATAAAAAACATATTTGAGCTACCCACAGTCAAAGATAATCCTTCGTTAATGCATTAGAAGTTATGTTTGAGGGTGTGGCAAACGTTAAAGAATCAATTTTACAAACGAGAAATATTTTGTTTCCAAAATTATCAGATTTTAGAAAAGAGATCAGAAAAATTACACCACAACATCTTAAAAATCTTTCATTCACAAACGTACCAAAAAGTAATCCAATATATTTTACAATTTATTTAAACTAATTACTGTTAAACAAACATTTTTAAACATTTAAAAAAAGACACTAATCGATAAACGATATATCACGAATCGATTCGTGTTACCAGCATCAACAGAATTATATATTTCTACATTAATAATAATTTGCAAGAGTATCGCTGTGAACACAGCCCAAAATGTCGAGAATATTCAGAGAAATGTCAAAAAATAATTTACTTAATAATACTTAGAAAAATCATTCATTATTTTAAAACAAATTCAATAAAATAAGGAATAATACTCTCTTGTTTTTCTTTGAGCGCTCCATTTACGACGAAGCCGAAGCTAATTTTTGACATTTCATTTTCTTCCTTGTATGATGCAACAGGGATGGATATCGCGCGAAACTTTAGGTTCAAACCCAAAACAGCATTTTTGCGGAGCAATTTCCTGTTTTGACAGTAAGAGCGCACGAAAAAACAATGATATTTTGGTTTGTTTACATTGTACATTACATTGTTGATTTATTTTACTTCCCTGTTTATTCAACCACTGAATTTGAATGGGAGTGGGACTCTGCTGCGGAATATGCGAAAATATAGTGATTTTCAAAAAAGTGGAGTGGCGTACTGTTTTTGAACAAAAGTGGAGTGAAACACTTCGATTGACAACCCTATCGTGCAACAATGAAAAAATCTGTTCGCAATTGAGAATTTAGAAAATTGGGGAATTTGCAAAAATTTAAATATATTTTATTTGCAGCATTGAAAATAGCAGAAAACAACGTGCACGCAAAGCAAAATTAACTAAAATCCAAGTCAAACTTTATGTGAAGAGAGGAGGCTGCAGCCTGTGATAAAATTGTTACCGAAGCGCGATTCCAAACGAAGGAACATCTTTGCATCCATTTGAGGAGGAAAGTTCTTGCACAGTGAAGAAAGGAAGTCTTCGAAAATCGCATCATAATGGCTAACATGGCAGTGTCCCGCATCAAACGCGAGTTCAAAGAAGTTATGCGCAGCGAGGAGGTAAATTTATAATAAAAACCTACATATCGTAATATTTGTTACGACCAATAAAACCCAGCCATGATGGACCCACTTCCTTCATTGCTTCTTATCCCTGAATGTATAAAATCACAAATTCAAGTTCGCTTACGTTCTGGTGGCTCATTATTCTCATTGGTGCAGTCGTCATTGGCTTTAGTGAACTTGGAATTCATTGTTGAGTGGTGATTTTCTGTTAAAGAATAATTTTCTCCAAGTCAAAACTTATGTGTCAACGTTCACTGCGTTGGAGCTGATTTTAAACCTAATTTGGCAAATGTGTTTAAATTTCAATACAGTCCTTTCCACGCATCATTCAAATTAGAATTGTTTTGTGTAAATAAAATAAATTGCATTTTGAATTTTACAGATCGTGCAATGCTCCATTAAAATCGAACTCATCAACGACAGTTGGACAGAGTTGAAGGGCGAAATAGCTGGACCACCAGACACTCCCTACGAAGGTGGCAAATTCGTATTGGAAATTAAAGTGCCCGAAACGTATCCCTTCAACCCACCCAAAGTATTTCAAGCGACTCTTTGATAATTGCAGTTTAATTCAATGAGTATTTGTTTTGTAGGTTCGCTTCATAACAAAAATTTGGCATCCAAACATATCATCCGTGACTGGCGCCATATGCTTGGATATTTTGAAGGATAATTGGTAAATCAACACATTGCAGTTTTTAATAGGATTACTCAAATGGCATTCGATATTTTCAGGGCTGCGGCCATGACATTGCGAACCGTGCTGCTGTCCTTGCAGGCACTTCTCGCCGCAGCTGAACCGGATGATCCACAGGACGCGGTTGTAGCTTATCAATACAAAGATAAATATCAGTTATTTTTACTGACCGCACGTCACTGGACAAATGCGTACGCCGGAGGTTAGTTGGGAGAATCCTGTGAAATATAATTAATATTCTATTAATGTTAAATATTCCGTTAAGGTCCACATAAATATCCCGACTGTGATGCCAAGATCCAACGTCTCAAAGATATGGGCATCGATGAGCATGATGCACGCGCTGTGCTTTCCAAGGAAAACTGGGACTTGGAAAAAGCTACAGAAAGTCTCTTTAGTTAGCTCGTTTAATACAAAAAGTGTAAATAATCTGCGTTGTAATGATGATGGAAATAATTGTCAGCATCGAATTTCAAATTCGAATTTTCCGTCAGCAAAATTTAATTAATAGCAAAGTAATGTATACGCATTCAATGCGCTGAATTTCATTGCACATTAATGCGCTTTTATTTCAACAACATTTACTTATATCTTATAATTTGTTTTTTCCAAAACTTTTAAACATGTCTACAAAAATTATTCAATTCAATTATTGCGATTGTAGTTGAAGATAGTTTTCGGTAGTTTTTTGTCAGCGGTGGATCCGTTATATTTATGTTTCTTTTCTTCAAGACTATTTTAGATTATTGTAATACTTAAATAAATGAGATTTGAAACAAAAATTATGTTTTGGGAAAATATCAAAAGACTTGAATGAATATCAGTTCATAAGTTAACATTTAAGCTATTATTATTCGTTCAAAAACCAATTGAATTGAATTGTATAACAATATTTCAGCATTTACTAGGTTTGTCTTGTCGCTTGTCGTTTTTTAGATGCTCGTTTTGTATGAAAAGTGTTTTTAATTGTTAAATTTCTTGCTACTAGCCCACTATTATGCTATATATTAATTGAATTGATGCATCAACGAATTTATTCAAAGGGTTTTCATCTCGCATAACAAGTTGAACCTGTTCTCATAGCACATTTGTTCTAGCATTTTTCAATTGATTATGTTTCCCTTACACACAATGATGATATGAAATTAAGAAAAGAAAACTAAAATAATTGTAAATCCAAGTTAATGTAAAGGTAATGCTAAAATAAATAAATGTAAAGGATTAAGATCAACCATGAATAATCAGCCATTTTTAATATACATACTTTATGTTAATTTTAAACACCATTTTTTGTTCTTTTTCTATAATTTCAATGTGCGAGATTATGCAATATAGTTTTCTATTTATTTCGCTGCTTGGCGATGCCCGTATTCGAGTTGCAATTCGAGTTGCTGCTGATGCTGCTGTTGTTATTGTTGATGGTGTGGCGCTGTTTCAGCTGGTCCTTCCACTCCGACTCGAGACGCACGTACGATCCACCCATTGGCATGGCGTGCGCTGGCAGGCTGTGTTCGGAGCCGGTCTTCTTGTTGACAATCGATATGACCTGCTTCATTACCTTCTCCTCGAATTCGCGCTGATGATCCTGGTTACTGCGTGCTGAGAGTTCACCCGACCAATGACGGCCTGGAATGTCCGTCTGCCGGCTGAAGGAAGTATATCAGATATTGCAATATACAAGAAATGTTCTGATGTGTAAACCATACCCTTTTCTACCCTTCTTCTTGTTGTACACAACCTTGGGGGCAGCACATTCGGATTCGCAGCCGTCGCTGCTGGTGGAGAAGGCTCGATATGTTGAGCCACTGAAATACTTCTTCATGCGATGCGGCTCGTCGACGGTGTCACTTGTGTCGCTATCGCTGCTCGACTCTGTGTAATAGTTCTTTCCCGGACGTGTACGACGCATCACCCGTGTGCATGATTCTGATGGAGAAATGTTGACTTCGTGTTTAAAATTGTTTCGGTTGAAGTAGATCACCTTCGGGATTTAGCGACGGCAACAGACCCTGCCGACAACGTTGCGGCGTCAGTGAAAGCCCAGTCCAGCGCGACTCAATGTCTCCGCTTGCTATGATTTCCTGCAGCTTCAACGGCGGGCTCTCGTAGAGCGCAAACCCCTCGCCCACGAGTTGAGATATGGAATGGATGGCACGTTCCCGATCGGTCTCCACCAACACACTATGTTCGCGAAATTGACATCCCTGCGGACATTAAAGTGTACAGGATATTGGGCCAATATTTCGTTAGCACTCTTACATTGGGGCCTGGCAAGGTTTCGAAGCGAAAGGCCTGTTGGCCACAACACGGATAGCGCCCGGCAGGTCCAGCGATCCGTCCCTCGGTCACGGGGCCCAAGAATTGCGGAGCTTCGGGGTGGTATCGGCACCAAGTCATCTATTACAGGACATTGAATTGAGATATTCATAACATATAAATGGGGTACACACCTGAAAAACCGGAAAGTGCATTTCGCATATGCAGCAATAGAGGAAATGGCAATGACCCCACAGTTTCCAATACACCCGACGCCACGACTTGAGCTCCTTGAAGAGGTGAGTGATGAAGGCGGCTGCGTCGAACGACGTATCCCGGACGTGGTAGCTAACGATTTGACCCCAGCGATTGACGCGTATGTTGGAGGGCAGGCAGTTGATGTAGGACTTCATGGTGTTGGTGAGACATTTGCCGCATCTATCAATCAAAAAGTGGTGTATCACAACAATCACAATGGAGACTAACAAAAAGAGTTTACTTGGAGCAGCGGAAGAGTCCAGCCAGACTGTAATAGTGTCCCCGTATCGCCTCCGGTTCCGGCTCGCACAGACTCTGTATCAGTTTCGTCCACAGGCGCGGCGTCACGCGCTCCTTCTTGTCGCGCACCATCTCCAGTTCCACATTGGTGAACATGGCCGCCAACCGGGTAACGATCGAGTCGTTCAGACACGACAGATTCGTGGACGTGCGCACCACGTCGCTGAGACGGGCATGGCAAAAGGACAGACAGTCCAAGAGCAATGGTTCCATCTGCAATGTGGAGATTTTGAAATCGATTCGATAAAATAATGTGAAGGATAATATAATTTTGCCTGTAGAAAACTGGCCGAGACCAGGATGGGGACGACATTGCTGGCATCCAACAGTGGCCCCGATTCCAGGGACGTCGAAAGGCTGCGATCGGTGCTTCCGCTGCGCTTCACCCACCGCATCAGCCAATCGAATATCTGTATGTCGCAGTGGACGGAGATGTCCATGTCCTCCAACTTCTGGCCGGCGGTGACATCGGCGAAATAGCCCATTTTGTTGACGAGCAGGTTCTGAGGGCACGAGAAGTCCCGGGACGTGTTCTTCACCTCGTCACAAACGTGGATAACGACCTCCGCCCTAAAGTCACAATGAGTTAAATACTATTTTGGCCATTCGATATTGACTCTTACTCCTTCTTCTCGTGCGCCGCATTCCCGCCTCTGGAGCCGAACAACGAGAGGCGTCTGCCCTTTCCAAACTTGGCCGGCTCCTTTGTCCTGCCACCACCACTTTGGGCCGATTCCGAAGCGGCGCCCGTGTCGGTGTCGGTGAGGCCATCGGCGCGGGAGGTCGTGTCCTTCTGCTTGCTCCTGCCCCCCGACCTAGAGGAGGAGAAAGCATTCGGCAATTGGACCGGGCAGATGAAGGGCAGAATCGAGTCCATGACGCCCTCGTTGATCACATAATCCAGCTTCTCATTGAGTTTCGGATGCAATCCCGGGCGGGTCTCGGATTTCTTCGACGAGTTGTTCCGGCCCGCCATCGGAGCGCCCACGGAGGAGGTCCGCCGCCTGAAGCGCAACCGCTCGGAGACCCCGACGCCGCTCGCATGCTCCGCATTGTGTTCCGAGTCGTTGGCTGAGTTTTTGCTACCACCGCGATTGTTGTTGTTGTTGTTCGCTCTGTGGCCGAAGAGATCGTTGACCAGCGGGTTTTGCTGCAGCTTCTCGAAATCGACATTGGTGGCGGACTTGGAGCTGCTTCTCACAGTCGCCCCCGTGGCCGTCTTCATTTGAACACTATCCGTAATCATGTCATTAACATGACAGGATACCTTGAGAAAATCCAAAAAGTCATTCAGGTTGATCTTTATTTCGTCGCTCGACTCGTCGACTGGAGTTGTTTCGTTTGTGTTTTTGCTGTTTCCATTTTCGGAGGCATTCGACGTGGTTGCCGTGGCGCTGCTGCTGCTGGAGTCCTCCGACTTTGGAGACTTTATTCCTTGTTCGCAATTAGCCATTTTTCTCCTGGACCTCGTCTTTAAATTATCCTGTGCAATTTCAAATTTTGCACAACGTAACAACTTCCGTTTCCTAAGAAACCACAGCCGGGTTGCCGTAGTCACTTCAATCAAAGTGTTTCACTCCACCTTTGATCAAAACACTCCTCCAATCCACTTTTTTGAAAAAAACTTCATATTTCGCAGCAGACTCCCCTTATTATTAATAATTAATAATAATATCAAATAAATCAATCAATACACCGAATATTCAATATATCCAAAGTTTATCCAATTATATAAATTTACAATACTTCACTTTTCCCTTTTTAGCACTGAACAAAAAAATATTTGCAGATGAATAAAATCTACTTAAATTACTTCAAGCCCATTTTATTTTTAATTTCTTTAGCATTTAAATTACATTCTAAAGTTTTAAAAGGAGCTTAATATAAAAAAATATAATTATAAAATATAATTTTTTATATAAAATATGGTGAAGCTATTTAATTTATTGAACACAGCTCGCTGCCAATTTTATTCAAAGCTGATTCATACAAAAACCACTTTGACAGCTGCTGAAACTTCATTTACACAAAGTTTCATTTTGCTGTTCTTTTCCGGTAAAATCGTCGCCATGGTAGGTGTCAATTGTCAAAAATAAAATGAAAAATCTTAAAAATTTGATAACATCTGTTAAATTTTTGCAAAGATACATTAATAATCGAAAACTATTGTGTGCAAACTAAATATTTACAAGAATTGTTCATGAAAAAAGTGTTTGAATAATGCACAAACATCGAATGAAAAAATTTGTTACTCCAACAGTGTTTTCCCTCTTACTATAATGCTGTTGTACATTATTGCAGGGTCGTGTTAGAACCAAGACTATCAAGAAGGCCGCCAAGGTCATTATTGAGAAGTACTACACCCGCCTTACGTTGGACTTCCACACCAACAAGAGGATCTGCGAGGAGGTCGCCATCATCCCAACCAAGCCCTTGAGGAACAAGATTGCTGGGTGAGTTGTGCAAATAATACGGTGGGGAGGATAAAGAGAAGTCAACTTGTAACTTGCTTCTTTATCCATTCTTACTGTTTTTGTGTAATGAAAGCGTTATTAATTGAATCATTTTTGCCTTTCAGCTATGTCACGCATTTGATGGGCCGTCTCCGCCACTCGCAGGTTCGTGGTATTTCCATCAAACTGCAAGAAGAGGAACGCGAGCGTCGTGATAACTATGTTCCAGCCGTGTCTGCCTTGGAGCAAGATATCATTGAGGTCGATCCTGATACCAAGGAGATGTTGAAGCTCTTGGACTTCCACAACATTCGTGGACTCCAACTGACCCAAACCTCCACCAACAACTTCAGCCGAAGGAATTAGGATTATTTCGCGTTTAGAGTTCGTAATTTTTTTAAAGAAAAAATGGACAAATAAAAGAAGGAAACATCTTTAAAACTTCACAAATTTCAGTTGTTTGCTTGTTTTGGTGGTAGCCTTATGATGTGTACACAATTTGTGGTTGGAGTGTGTTGCAATTGTTCAAAATGTGAGGATTACGCTTTAAATAAGTGTTGGTAGTTTCAGTGCTAGTTTCATAGGAAATGCAATCTATTGTTTTTTGTAAACAAGTATAAGGAATAGCTCAAAAAGGGAGGTTTTGAAATAGGGTTTAATTTTCGACTTTAAAACTTAATACTGGCTTATTTTCATAGAACCAAGAGTACACATTAGATGTTTTCAATCGAAGTGTGAAACTTTTTTCGCGAAAAAGACACAAAAAAATGTTGTAGGTCTTTTTTCCAGTTAAGTATCTCTTTATGTTTTTGACCAATGGAATAAAAAAAATATTTTCAAAAAAATTATTAAATTCAGAAATGTATGTGGGTCCGTAATTATTGAGACAATTTCAAATTTATATAAAAGAATTCGTTTATTCAAATATTTTTTTTCAAAATCAGATTGTTCACTGGCATTGAACTCAAAAATTATTTTATACAAAAACAAACAAGTAGATAAGTAGCATAACAATACTAGAGTATTATAACATATACTATAATATATCTATTTCGCAACAAATCAAACAAATGTGCCTTTCCAATGAATATTTATAAATAGAGTTGGTTGGTAAAAGATAATGAATTTTTAAAACAGACTGCATTTTTGTAGATATTTTCACTTAATTTTGTTGTTTCGAAAATGTGAGAAAACCTCTGCACCATTTTATTAACACTAATTTTCTATAAAATTACAATAAAATTAGATTTTTTTCAATATTTTTATTGCATTGATGAATAACAATTCGTGTTCAGAAATTTGTAATTATTTCTTAATGATTTCGTGTAATAAGCGAGCGGTAACCCTGCCCCGAACAGCTGATGTCGAATTCCACCGCACGGAAAAACTCACCACACCACTGCTCTGCCGACGTCGCCGCTGTCAGTCCAATCAGTCAACCTTGACGCAGGCGTAATTCCAATGAGAGGGAAAATCTATTCAATTCCAACCAAATCTACGTGAACTGAAAGAGAGAGACAAGAACAGAATCCCACGATTACTCACCAACAACACACACACACACACGTAACCGCCAGTTGTAGATACGAAATAACAAACAATTTCGAAAATGAATTCATGAATGAAGGAAGGAGTCGAGGAGGGGGCAGCAGCAACAACAACAACAACGAATGGAACGCCAACGAATATTTTAGAAATGAACAAATGCGAATTCGTCATCAACACTAGCAGCAGTTGAAGCAGGCAGCATCGACGAAACAACATACATAAAATAGGCAACCGAACGTCGGTCGTGGCGTTAACAACGTAATTTCGTGTGCGACAACAACAACAACAACAATAGTTTTAGCGGCAAACAACAATAACCATAGCCAAAACAACGGCAACAATAACAAGAATCAACCAAGCAGCAATCAAGCATTCAACCAAAAAACCTACCCACGAGCAGCAACGCCGACCGTTCAACCGACTTCTGGCTGCCTGCTCCATGTGTATCCATCCATCTATCCATCCGTTCGTCTAGCCAACGTACCAAACGAACGAACCAACGACGGACCGACGACCGACCCACCTACCGACATCCAAGCGGAGCTCAAGACACCACCGTCAGAGGCAGCCAGCGCCAGCGCCAGTCAGCAGTCGGTAGTCGGTAGCGTCGACGCCAGTGTCAGTCAGTCGAGGTAAATGTGCTCCGAGCCGCGCCACTTGAACTCAGTCGAATCGAGATTCTCAAGCGTTCCGGGTGTCTTCTGGCCTTCCTTCCTTCTCACGAAAGAAACCGCACACAAAAAATTGAAACCAATTAGAAATTGTTGATTCTCACAGTGCTGACGAGACAAAGCCACAAAGTCAAAATAGTGTTCTCGGAACTCGTCCTCCTCACAAACCCGACCGACCCCACGTTGAAATTATCCCAATTTGACCCTCTCGCTCGAAACAAGCGAGAAAAACGCCGAAAATCGAGAAATTCCAAGTTGTGAAAAACGAATCCAATTTCTCTCCGAAAATTGTCAGAAAAATTGTCGTGAAATTGTTTTCGAATTTTTTCCTCTTTTTTTCCCCCGACAAAGAAATAGAAATAAAATTCAAAATTTTGAAATTATTATCACACGTTGGAAAATTACATCGAGGATTCATCCGAGCGAAGAAAGCATTTCCGTATACCAACAAAATATTAATCAATAAACGTTCCAATCCCTCGCTCGCTCAGAGGCTGCAGCAGAATCTCCTCGAGCAGAATCGGAGAGCAAAAACAGCAACAGCAAAAAAAGAACAACAACAAGAAGAACAACAAGAAATAAGAAAATCTCCCCAGCTGCATCGGCTCCGTTCGTTCATCGTGCATCGTTGGCGTCGCCGAGTCCATTGGAATTGGATGCTCGGCTGGAAGTAATCGTCTCGTCTCGTGTCGTGTCGTCTCGCTGCTCCAGTTTCCACGAGAGCTGCGAAAAGAAAATTCATTGAACTTGCCTGCTCGAGAGCCAACGGTGAGTGAAGAGTTTGTTTTCATTGTTGTTTTCCATCTCTCGGCATCCATCTCCTTGTGTTCGATGAAATTTAAATTATATGAAAACCACGGAAAACCCGCCGTACGAATAGCAGGGGAAAACTTAATAAAATGCTACATTGAAGTTGCTCGACGACCGTGAAATCAGCCTCTCGGCCAAGTTAGTTAGTCAGTCAGTCAGTCAGCTAGTAGTCAGTACCTTCTTCGGTGCGGGTCAGTACCGCGGAGTTTTTTCTTGAAATTTCGCTTGTTTACGAAGCCTACAAGCCACCGTGGTGAATCGTAGTGACGACAACAGAAATAAAAACAATAACAACAACCGAACGCGGTGATCTCATCGTTATCGCATTGTATTTCGGCATCTGGCAGGCTTGCCATAGTTCGCAAATCGATCGCCACTGTCGGAGCTCCCCAGTTTGAATGAAAGAGCTTCCGAAACATTCCCATACTAAGACTCAGACTACTGACCAGACATCCCAGCCATTTAGGGATGGCTTCAAGTCTTTTTACTGGTCGGCAAAAAAAAAACTTGCTACCTACAGGAAATTTCATTTATTACCCATGATGGGCATCATCGAGCTCCGGGGCGTTCCAGCGTTTTGGTTATTGGCTCTGTATCGCATTTCAGTTAATTTAGCGCACCCGAACCTAATTAGTTGCCTCCGTCTAATTGTCAACGGGCGCTAGAGACGGGTTCGAACGCAAATCGCAGCGAACGAGTGAACATTGCCATTGAAGGTCGGCTTGTCAGTAGGTGAATGTGGTACTGCCTGGCATTCGTGATTCGTTCGCCATGAATAGGCCCGAGTCTGTAGGCGTCTTCGCGATCGTTCCATACTATGGTTTAGAAGCGCTTGACTTGTCGATCATAACTTGCATAACTTGTGTTCAACTGATCTTCCGAACGTGTTGGCGTCAGAAATGGTTGCTTGCTGTCATCGTTGTTGTTGCTCTGGTTCGTCGGCGTCGTCGTCGTTGGCCAAATAAAGTCATCTAAAGAGGAGTGCAACAATCTCAACATTGTTTTCCATTCACCGCATTGAAGTGAGAAAGCCAAACCACAATAATTTCTTCGTAATTACTCTCTTAATAGGCTTTTAATTGCAAGCACCAAATTTGTCCACTGAGCGGACCTTAAATACCAACCTACATACAATTGTTTGTTGACCATGATATCCCCAAAATGGTAGTTTTCGTTTCTGGGTTCTGGAAGAAACGGTGGAATAGAATCCCATTTCGATCTGATCCGTTTTTCATTTCATCTCAATTGCTTTCGGTGACTGTGTAGATTTTTATATCAATCTAACCATTCAATCAGCGAGACGAACTTTCTGTTTGATGACCCAGTTCGGTCCAGACACACCATCGACAGACAGCAGTCCGTTAATGAGCTTACATTTGCTGCATATCGAAATGATACAAAAAATTAAGTAAAACAAAGTGCAAGTAAATTAAGAGAAAAGACATTAAAATCTTACTTTCCCATAGAGAGAAAGTCATTGTGCTGTTACGGTAATTTCTTAATACACTCCGTGAATTTTGCATAAACTTGTGAATGAATTTCACCAGGAAAGGTCTCTGTTTTCTAGTACACGTGCTTGTCTTGGTCCATGGTTAATTCTTTATATGGATGATGAAACAAAGTCCATACAATGATCACGTTCTGGTCATTCCTCAGACACAACGGTCACTGAAACAATGTTTTGTGATAAGATTAGAACGTGTCTGGTCGTCTCATCGACATACCCAAATATATTCAGTGACCTTTATAATCAGACGTAAACAAAATGATTAGCATGGTACCAGTCAGCTTATTATAAGAATTAATATAATAAAGGATATTCTTAATAGAAGCCCCATAAATAGGACTTTCTCTAATATATGATCAGTATCATTAATAATATTTCATGTAGTGCAAGTAAAGCCAGACCGGAAATAGAAAACCCTTCACTAAGAATCCAATTATTAGACGAAAACTCATTTATTTTCTCTCTCTTAGAAGCTCTAAATTTGTAATTGAGTTCAATTAACGTTGCCCCGATCGATCGTAGCAATAGTATGTGGTTATAATAAGCGAGTGTTTACTTTGGGCCACGGTTGTGGATTATCAATTACGATAAGCATGTATCGCATGCGAGTTAATAATTGGAAATGTCATGCAACAGCGGAGCCGATTCGCTGTCAGCGCTCTCGACAACAGATGTTCGGACATCTCGCACAGGTGCTCCCAACGTGTGCGATAGCCATAAAGTGGGAAGGCGATAGATATAGTAGTGAATAATTCTCGAGAATATAATAAATAAAATCAGTGGTGTGTGGTTTTTTAAATAAATTCTTTAATTCAATTCGCTCGACAGGCAGCAATGAACTATCTAAATATCCATATAAATTTATAATAAGTATATATTACAACTCAACTCTCTGTATATACATTTCAAAGGCACAATACACAATACTTTGTTCTATTGTTGCTGGATTACTCTAAATGGCTGATCGCGTGGATTCGTTTGCGGGTGGAGACTTCAGGCCTCTTCCTCAAACGCCTCCCGCCTCAGCGCCACAAATCCCCAGTTGAATTCACTCAGTTCACATCAATTGCTCGAAATCCGCCACATAATACTGCGCCCGCTTGAACACCTCCGCGCGCACAACGTTCCCGCCGAACCCGATGAAGTGGTTGGCCGGCGGCACCGCCTCCAAGTCGGTGGCCCCGTCGCCGATCATCGTGATCAGGGCGTCGCCGCCGCCGCCGCCGGACGCCGTCTGCCGCTGCCGGATCAGCGATATCGCCTCCGCCTTGCCGCCCGACCGCGAGGTGGGCTGCGTCGTGTCGAAGCCGGCGTAGTCGCCGTTGCTGTAGAACATCAGCTTGTTGGCGAACAGATTCTCCACGCCGATGCCCAGCTCGTGGGCCACCGGCTCGATCAGGCAGTCGAAGCCGCCCGAAATCAAGTAGACCAGCTTCCCGTTCGCCCGCAGCTGCTCGATGAAGCGCTTCACGTTGCGCGTCAGCGTGCTGGGGCGCAGCTTGACGAAGTCGGCGATTTGCTTCTGCGTCGGCCGGATGATGTTGAGGCGTATCTTGAGCGCGTCCTGGAACGTCATCGCCCCGCCCATGGCCTCCTTGGTGACGCGCGCCACCTCCTCGCCCTTGCCGCAGAAGTCGGCCAGCTCGTCGATGCCCTCCTCCTTGATCACCGTGGAGTCCACGTCGAAGCAGATGATCTGCGATTGCTTGATGATCTTGGCGGCCAGCTCGGGGTTCTTGCTCTTGGAGCACAAGTCGCCGTTCGTTAGTGTTGCCATTGTCGAGATCGGGGATTGATTCAATGGATTGTTGGCCATCGACGTCGCTGTCGCTGTCGTTGTTGCCGCCGTGTGTAGGTTGCTCACGTTGATGACGTTCGACTTGGCCAACGAGCCGTTTGTTGCTGCTGGCGTCGTGGGCACAACCGCTGCCGATGTGCCCAGGAAAGCACCGTTCAGAGCCGCGCAGCCGTTGGTGGCGGCGCGCGCCATGCTGATCGCCGATGTGCTCATTTCGCTTCGAGAGATCGAGGGAGATGTCGTGCAAAAATCTGGTGGCGAACTGATTTGATGGCGAGAAAATTCACCTCGACTTCGTTTACTCGGTTTTCGTTTCCCAGCCACGTAACGACGCGCTCATCTGGCACGATCTGCTGAGAGTTTTTCTTTCGTTCGGTCACTGTTTCTTGCGTTGTGTTCCGATTGTTCTTTTCTATTGGATTTCACTTGCAGTTTCGGACTTGATTTTCGGACGTGTGTCTTGTTTAATTGCACTTTGCGCTGATAAGCGTTTTTCTTTGATCGCACGCAAAGGGTGCTGGCGAATGAACGGACGATCGATCGTGGCGTTTGCGATCTGGTCGTGGCGAGTTTCCGTTGGTAACTGATTCAAACGCTGGGAGAGGTCCCGAGGAAAACTCTTCGCTTTGTGCTGGCTGCTCATTTCCAGCGAGCGGCGAGATCGAAAACGTCTGGCTTGTTATCGTCGTCGTCGTCGTCGTTGTTGTCGTCGTCGTTGAAACAACATCAAGAAAAGTCTCGCAGACAGACAGACAGACGGTGGACGGACGGATGGACAGACAACGAACGACAAAAGCGAACTTGCTAGTCTCTCGCTCGCTCACTCATACCCACACAGACGCAGGGCTCTCAATTGGCCGACTGAGTGACTGACTGACTGACGGACCGTCGCCCAGTTCGTCGATCGTACGATGATACAGCAACTAAATGCTGATGTTGATGTCCATTTCAGTCTAGTTATGCCCATTGTTGTTGTGTTGAAAGACAACACCGAAACAAAGACTAATTCGAAAACGCCTCGTGTGAGTGAAACCGTTAATAAAAGCACTCAACAGCGATTGCACTCAAATCAATTGGACTCAATTGACCGCATAAATTGTCTTCTCTCTTTAGTTAAGTCCATGAAACGAATGGCGGGGAGGAGAATGATGGAATATTTTCCGACCGATTTTGATATCTACGTAAATTGTGCTGTACTATGTCTTTTTTTTCTTCACTGTAGGCGACCCTGACTTTTCTTTGTCTCACTTTGACTCGAGATATTTCCTGTTGTGTTGATCTGACCGACGAAGCACGTGTAGGAAATCGCTTGATATTCTGAAATATTACAGTGTAACAAATGGACTTCTGTCGATTTGAGAAACTTTTAGAACTTATGAAATAGCTTACTATCAGCACTTTCTTTTTGTTTTAGACCACATTTGTTGTCAATGTTTTCTCCACCTTTATCTTCTATTTGCTTTGTGTCTCTTCAGTGTTTATTCGCTCGAAATGTTTTTCAGCAAATTACGCGTTTTTTTTTCTCAGTGTAATTAGCAGGCGTTCGCTGCTGGTGTAACCAAGCGACTCAACTTGTGTCACGCTTCTTTGTTTATTTCCACCGAGCTGTGTTTGTGTGGGTTTTTATGTCTGTATATAGTGTGTGTCTGTGTTAATGGGCGGACGGACGGACAAATGGCTGATGTAAAATTTTGGCGCACGATGCGTTCACGTGCTTTTTACCGCTCAGTGGAGATTCAAACAAACAAAACTAAAAAACGCAACAAAAACAACGATAAACCATAAAAAACAGGTACAGACCTCTTAAAACAAACACCTATCATTGTCCATCTCTCTCCCTCTCTCGCCTAGTCTCTCTCTCTATCTGATCGCGGAAAATACCCGAATGCGTAAATATGCATGGATTTTGATACGTATACGAATACATATTTATATGGTTACGATCAGCTGATGGAGCCGTGACGAATCGCTGGCTAAGCAAAGTCTTTAAATAGATGTTGTTTTTGGAGGTGGTGGCTTAGAGCGAGACAGCTGATCGCGCTCTCATCACACCTGTTTCTACCTAGGAGTAATTCTTCCAATTTCTAATTGAATTTCAAATTTCCGAAGACTTCATTAGCTACTTATTTTTAGCATTTATTCTTCCGGTACGCATGATTGTGTATCAATTGTTAGCATTATAAAAACCATATGGTAATTATTTGGACAAATATTTGAATAAGTGATCGATCCGATCCGATCCGATCGAGACAATAGCCACTTCAGCAATAACAAGCAACCGCGTCATCAAATGCATCGATTGTTCATGGCCCACATTTGCATTAAAATGCAAAATATCAGACAAACTGCAATAAACAAGCAAGTCGTGTATATTTGATTCGGGTGGACACCGGAGACCCCTACCGTGGGTTATGGTCGCGATCAATAAAAAGGGACATCAAATAATATTTCATATGATTGCTTCCTCTTTCGAAATGTTTCGTCATAAAGGTAGTGATCATGTAATAATAGAAAATATCAGAGATCTGAGATAAGGTGGAGAAAGTACTTAAAATAACTAAATATAGCTAATTATGGTATTTTTAGCTGATTACTTGAGAGGTGTTAACATATCACTTCCATTGTCATCAGTTAAAGTTGAGGTTTAATTGATTTTGTCAGTTTTCATTTTTCATAAAATAAATTAATTTCTTAAAAAGAAAAAAACAGAAACTATTGTGATCGTGGATCGATAGAAACCTCCAAGTTGAACCAACCCAATTCGAATGCCTGCTGTAGCGTGCACAATGGGGCGATGGAAGACGAATGAATAACAGAACAACAGAATTAAAATGAAAAACATGTTATTTCTTTAGTTGCCGAGTGCATTTTACTCATGTTTTTGCTGTTGTTGCTGTTATTGTTTTGCTGTCGATTCTTTTCTCCAGTGTTTTTCCATTATTTTTCTCATAAACACATTATGTACAGAGACAAACACATGCCTATGTATATAAATGGATATCGGATAGATGAGAACGCAATATTTTTATCAAAACAAAATTAAGTTCCTTTTCAATGAGTGCAAATAATATGCACAGAAGAAGTCGTCTGACGAGTGTTTTTATTGCACAAGCCACGCCCCTTTTACTGTGCCTTGATCATTGCAGTTCAACGCCTGAGAGTTGTTTTTGTAGATACGATACGATTACTATGAAGTTATGTGTTGCGATCGCGCACGATTAATAATTTATTTCTCCGATGTCATACAATTAAGAATTTACGTCATTCATATTGATTATGCATGTCCAGATTGTTTGTTTACAACTTTTACGCCTTTCAATGCGTGCAACCTTCTCTCTCTCCCTTCCTCCTACCCCCCGTCTCTTTCTTCCCCAGCAGCTAATCAATATAATGCTGTAATTGTTGTTCAGGATGATGGTGATGATGACGATGTGGCCGTCTTAATTGCAATGGTGTTTTGAAATTGTAATTAACTTGTAAACACTTGCCATTTAAGTGCACGATGCTTCCTTTCCTTCGTTATCCATGTGCTCTTCCGCTCCATGCACCGCTCTCTCTTTCGCTCCGCTGGGTTTCCTTCTTGGCTTCCGATTCTAGGTTCGTGTTTTAATTGGACGTCACCTTGAGCGCTCAGGTTACTTTCGTTGCCTTGAATGGGTCGACAAATGGTGTCCTCTGCCACCGTAGACCACAGAGCCACCGGATCCCTCCTACGAGATTTAAAATTCCGAACACCTGTGAGAATTCAGTTGTTGTGGAAATTGTGGAAATGGAAATCCGCTTCGTAGGCCACGGTAATTAGGGAACAAGCTTGATTGGGGAGGAGTGGACGGAGGGAGGGAGGTTTGTGGAAGTTGGTAGTTTGTTTGACCTTGTTCTTCCACGGTTCGCCTTATTGGGTAACAAATTGGGCAGCAACTTTCCACACCTTGAAACTGACTCCTGTCTGTCCTCCGTCCTCTTCCCCTTTCGTCCTCCGTCCTCTGCTCGGAAACATTTCACTCCGGACGAGTGTGAACAAGTTGACTTTTTGTACAACATTGTTTTTCGTGTTATTCGATTTCAACACCGGGCAACACCTTCTTACACCCTGCCCAAAGGGGGGCGGAGGCGGAAGAGAAGTCGATTTCATCGATTAATCGATTGCTACGTGAGATTCTCGCACGTGAATTTTCGTATTGCAAATCCCATTAAAATTTCGTCAGAACTTTTCTAATCACAAACGCGAGACGCGCCCAGCAAAACAAAAACATGTGCAAATATTTGTGCCAACTTCAAATGTAATTTCCATTACGAAAGCGAGTATGGTTTCCAAGCCCCAGATACAAAGAAATTGCAGGGCTGCCAGAATCACTTCAATTGCGGTGTTCCATTGCACTTTCGAGGAAATTTTAACCTTTGAAAAACACTCATCTTATGATTTTATTCAACTCCAGATCAAGTGAAAAGCTTCACATCTCTTCTTCATGAATAATACCTCGTTATGAAATTATGAATAGGCAGCCCTGGTCGTCTATAGTTCTGTTTTCCTGTCTGTATCAGAGGCTGTTGGGTGGAATAAACACTAGTTGCTAAGTGATCTAATCAGCATGCGGGACACACTTCCCAAAGTAAATATTATGCATCCGTATATTGATGAGATGCACAATAAATAAGTGAATTCATAATCATTCACACAATATAATGACTGCGACAAATTGATAATCGGCGGGCGGAATATCACACAATCCCTGTGATCCCCGCTCTCAATGAATTTCTATTAGATTTCGTTACCATACAAATCCCTCGATCATTAAATTCTCTGAAATAATTATTATTTTTATATTTCTCCTCGTAGGTGAAAACCTCTATTTATAGAATAATAATCCCTATATTATTCTTATTCTATTTTATTTCCACTTTTATTTCCGCTCGTGTGGAAAGATCGGGTTAAATAGAAACGACTGATTCCATCTCAATTTCCATGTCCACACCTTGTGTTATCAAATTCCCATTGCTCTGCCCTTTAAGGGTAGGGCGTGTGCAGAAGCAGAATGAGATATCGACAGGGAGATGATGCCTTCGAATGGGAACAAACAGCGGGTTCGTTGCACTTTTTCCCGCCTCATCCCCCCCTCCTATTCTTACCACCCAGCATACACATGCAAGCTCGTATGCAGTCTTGGCCGTCTATTATTTCAGCCGTCGCTAACGAACCCATTCTAATAATTGGGTAGGCGCAGACGACGACTGCTAAAGGAGTGGTTGGCGGTTAGGCGGAGGGGAAGTGAGGGGGTTTCTGTTTGTTCTTGCTCCTTGGCTGCGCTTGCAAATTGAGTGAACGAACATGGCAATCGATTCGGTGGAATGATTTAGCAACTTAGTAGTCAGCAAAGAAGCTTCATATGGTTGGGATGGTATGGGATGATATGATATGATATGTTGACACACACGATTATACCTCAATGATGGCAACAACAACCACGAGTAGACAGTAGATTTTCATAAGCGAATATCGTCGACGTTATTCACCGCTCTGATTGATGACATAGACAATAAGACAAAAGAAACATTTTTTATAATAACATATAATCTCTCGTTGTCTTTTTGCAGCTTTGGAATTTCCTACTCGCATTGAATAGCCGATCGACCCATTCGAGATGGTTGAGTTTCGCTTCGATATCCGGCCGCTCTTCGCACAGCCCATCGTCAAAGTTACGTCGAACCTGCTGCCGCACACCTTCCGCGGCGATCGACGTCAAGCTCTGTAAGTTGTTATAAATTGCTCTTTCTTCCTCATTCTTTTGCTATCCCATATTTCTTTCCCTACCTCTTTTGCCATTTCTTCATTCATTCCTTCTCTCTTTTCCCATCTTCCACTCCTTATCATTATCTGAAATGTCTTCATCGGTGTCTTTTTAATCGTTGCAGAGATGCCACATCGAAAATGTCCGAAATCATCGATAGACTGGGCCAGCTGTCGGCCACCTCGCAGAAGCTGAACAAGCCGGTGACCACGGCCCAGAGGCTACGCATGTCCGACAACCAGATACTCTACCTGTTGGCCGATGTCGAGGCCGGGCACAAGTGAGTTAACCTCTAACTAATCTAGGGGCTGAAGGGTCTTCTCTCCAACTGAAGGGTTCTCCTCTGACTGAAGAGTCTTCCTCTAACTAATCAAAGAGTCTTCCCTCCAACTAAAGGGTCTTCCCTCCAACTGAAGGGTCTTCCCTCCAACTGAAGGGTCTTCCCTCCAACTGAAGGGTCTTCCCCTAACTGAAGGACCTTCCCTTCATTTAGATTTGGTCTAGAATTAAAGTTGTTTGGTGTGTGAATTTTTAAATACGACAATTGCGCTTTGTGTTCTTCCATCGAAGTGGGTCAACCCCGACCACGCCCATATAATTAATTACCCTTGGTTCGCGGTGTTCGGCGCTCGGTCGGTTATTCGTGTTATTAATTGCCGACTACGAAAATGTCCCAAATTAGTTGGCCAGAAGAACAAACCAAACGCGGCCGGTCGTCGGCCGAAGGTGAGTGAGCTATGGGGTGTGGAGAGTTCTTCATGGCGGTGGAACTCATGCAGCCCATTAAAATAAAGCGGTTCCTTGCAATTCCAAAGATTTTATCATTCCACAAAATAAAGAAAAACCCAAGACGACGGAACCACCGTCCCTTTTGTGTGTGTGCGTGTATATGTGTATGTGTTGGTGTATAGCATAGAAAAAAAAAAACAAAAATGAAAATCAATAATCTTATGACTAACAATTTACTGCAATATTTTGCGTCGTACACTTTCAGCGGCTCCGTGATTGGTCTACTAAAAGTTGGCACCAAGGATCTCTATCTGTTCGACGAGACCGGCCAGACGCGCAAAGTCGAGAGTGCACCCTGTATCCTGGACTTCTACATACACGAGTCACGGCAACGTGCCGGCCTTGGCAAGGATCTCTTCGAAACGATGTTGGTCGAGGAGCACTGGACGCCAATAAAGTGCTCCGTCGACAGGCCGTCGGACAAGCTCTTGGGATTCCTGAAGAAGCATTACGGCCTGGTGCGGACCATACCGCAGGCCAACAACTTCGTCCTCTACGAAGGGTTCTTCGATCGCGCCGACGGTGACGAGCAGAACAAACAGCGCACGAACGGCATGCACATCACCACCAGGTGAGTGGGAACCACTGCTTCCAACTTATTCCAACCAAATTCAATTGAATTCAACTCAGTCCATTCCAACCCAATTCTATTCAGTCCTTTCAAACCCAATCCAATTCAGTCCTCGGTTCGACCATATTTATTGTTACGATTCTCATAGCGGGGAGCTCGGCATCGGAGCCTAGTATTAAGCCTGCATGCGGTCGTATGCACGACACCTTAGCGCCCCTACATGTTTATTAGTTTAGTTAAGATTTTAGTTGACACAGCACGTGCGGAGTCAAGGGGAGCGGTGAGGTGGGGCCTCTCCGGTTGAGAGGGTGGCGCCGTCGCTCAACACATTCAGCGGTTTTCCTTCCTCTTCATGCCGGCAATTTGCATAAAAATGAAATATTCCAGTATTTAACACGCGAAAAGCAAATATATATTACTTAAGGTTCTGTGTGTGCGGCGACCAGAGAACGAAATGAGAATTTCGTGTGGTATTCGAAGTGACGTAAAAATGTCAAATTAACACAAATTCGTTGGAAAATTATTTAATATGTGCCTGGATTTCACTTAACGTGGGCCAAGAACACAAACCACTTTCGCACTTCTATAGAAAAACCATTTCAATGGAATATTGCCTTCGTTAGAATTATAGGGGTTCACGATAAGACTATTGAACATGAAGTTTGGTGCCAGACACCGGCTGTAACCCCTAGAACTCCTATTGTTATACTCCAAGAGAAGAACTTCTATATTTATATTAGGAGCTTAACCACAGGTGTCTGACCTAGATAACCCAGAAACAATTGTTTATTATAATTCTACCATATATCACACATTGTTGACTATTGCATATTCAATTTTCTACTCTATGTATTTACTTTAATATATATATGTATTATCTCTAACATCAAACTAACTGTTAACTTTCGAACTCTCCTTTTAACCCATTTCTCGCCATCTTCATTAACAACATTCGCTTTGGTGGACGACAACTAAAACACAAACACATCAACCACAACAACAAACTCAACCTCAACAACCAAAACAACAACCATAGCCCTAACACACAACTCTTTGGTGCCCCCTACGTCGGGGACGAAGCGCACAAGCGGCGAATGCGCCAACTGGACGCCTCGAATGCGGGACCGCAAATAACACAGATCTCTCCGGTGGGACGCTACGGAGCACGACGTCCGACCTGCAGCATGGCCGAGGTATTTAATCTGAACGTAACTCATTTATATACGCAGTACTTCTTCACATCAACAAGGCTCGACCACAATGAGGCAGTGGCAGCAGCCGGCTTCACTGCTTCGACTAATAACTATTAACTCACTGCCTCATTGTCATTCAAGCCATGCCATTGCTAACGTAACCAATGAGAATTTCTGCCATAACTTTAATCGTTTCTTGTTATTTTCGTACTCGTACTCAGCTTAGTTGAATCTGAAATCGCGTTGAAATTCGTTCGACCACCCTTCGTTTCAGTTCGAGCCATGTGTAGAGATTATACCGTATATTGTTTCGTGAATGCTTTCTATAATTTCAATTCATTGTTCGTCTGTTTGTTTTTTCAGCTTTTCAAACACTTGTAAAAAAATTTTCAACAAGCAACGATTTAGAAAACATTTTTTCAAGAGTCAAAATAAATTAAATTCAAAGAATTTAATTATAATTCGCCTCAAGGAAGACGTGTAAACATATTTGTACTATACTATATTTATTTATAAATATTGAAAATTTGTATTGATTAAGAATTTGCGAAATATATAAACCGAACCGAAAAATAAAACGCAAGAACCCCAAGTTAACGCACACACGCACAGACAGACAGATCAGTAAATGGAAGCCAAACGAAGCAACATGCAAGCTCCGATGCACGGCAAGGGCCAGGGCCAGGGCCAGGCGGCGTCCAAGACGCAGATCGTAGTAAGTTCCCCAGTGAAAAGCTTCCATTAAAAACGCCACATTCAAGTACCGAAACATTTTGTTCTCGAAGAAAACCGCCAGCGAAGTGAGTCTGTCGCCGAGTCAGGCCGCCGAGCAGGCCAAAGTGAATGTAGGTGAACCGCCAGCGAACCCCCACTACTGCAATTCCCCCTCTCCGCTCCTCTTTGCAGGCCAGAAAGAACCCCCTGGATGCCCTGAGTCGCTCGTCGATCAGGCATCAGACGGTGGAGAAACGTTCGGTAAATCAATTTCCTCTTTACTCCTCGATTGATTGATTGATTGATCGATATTCTGGACACCTACCTCAATTAAACAATTAAACTTTCGCACAGGGACTTCAAGACGTCGACGATGAGTACTTTAAGAGCAATGTTTTCTCAAGACAAGGATTTGCCAAGCACTCGGTATGCCCCATTGTGTTTCGATTTGATTTATGCCCAGTGTAATATTTGTGAATGTCGGTTGTCCTTGTGTGGGTGTGATTAGGGTCTGAACGATGCCTACGAGACGAAGAGTCAAACGATCAGCAACCTCAATGCGGCCGGTCAATCGACTCTGGTAACCCCTTCATCTCACACACGCCCACATCTCTTCCAGCCCTTCTAAATCCCCACCCACACCTCTGCACCTAGAACACCACCGAGTCCACGTTTAAGCTCAAGACCGGGGGCGACGGAGGCGCCGGCGAACAGATGCCCTCGCAGGCCCAACTCCAACAGTCCCAGTCCCAGTCGCAGCCACATGCGGCGAATAATGCCGCCCAGTTGCAATCGCAGGCCCAGATGCAGTGCAAAAATCAAACGTTCAAAGAAACCAATGTAAATTCCTCCTACTTCTATCTAAATATTTATAAATAAATCTCACGATCGATTTCCATCTCTTGTTTCTCAACCGAAACCCCTGACCGAACCCGAACCGCATCCGTCAACAATCCAAAGGCCATGCCGCCGCCGACCTCAGCCGCGCCCGCCAACGAACCCCAGCCGGACATGTGCACCACGTGCCCGAATTGCCAGACCACGATCTACCTGGTGCGCGCTCCCGAAGGAGGCCACGAGAACCCGCCAACGCCCCACCACGAAAACTCCACCCCGGCCAACTGATGTGGCAGCATCAAGAGACAGAATTCCCTCCTTCCAAAATCAATGTGTGCAGACGCGGCCTCTTTTCCATTTGTCTTTATGTCTTGGCTGTTTCAAATTTCTTTGTGCTTATGAATTTCTTGCGAACACAAATATATGCGTAAATATTGCGATCTGTTGTTGAAAAGGAAAACGACGTGAATTGAACAAGGTGGGGTTGAAAGTGATTCCGAAACAATAGTGTGTCGAATGCATTCATTATCCTGGCCCAGATCCCTTCAACGGACGGACAACGGCAGGCCAACTGTAAGCCGAAAGCTGCTCCTATTACCACATTTGGCTGGTGGCCAACTGTCGTCGACACTTTCGCTTTTTACTGCATTTTCCATTGCCCATTGCACGCGGACGGGATTCGCTTTCGTTTGTCCTGCCGCACGTGAACCTCTTTCGGAATACCTTAAGTCAAAGACGACATCGTTCACTTTGGTCTTGTTTGTTTTTATTTTCTCTCCCTCCCCAATTGTTGTTGCTTCTGCCATTGTTGTGTTATTGTGGCTGGCCCCATGATAAACTGACAAAAAGTGGCCAACGAGGCAGCGGCACGGAAGTCGACTGTGGCACCACTTGTCTGCCTTCCGCATCGCGTAGTCGCAATGGGTATAATCACGTTGCCTGAATAATGACCCTAGGAAAGCCCCTCCACTTCTCCACTTCCTTCCACTCCATTCAGCACGGTTTAACTAGGATTTCCTCGTCGGACTGGAATCCTACAAATGCCTTGTTTCGCATGGAGGTCACTGAGTCATCGGAGCGGGTCGGGTCAATGTAGTGATGGGCGTAAATCAATGCATTGATGATTGCAGGTCTCAACCGACTTCGACTACGGCCAAGGTCAGAGGTTCCCCAAGGGATCCCCATGAGACCTCGTTGAATGGTTCATCGCCTACTCGTGATCCTATCGCGCTGAATAATTGATTCTAATGATGTATTCAACAGAAACTAGCCGTTGTTTTCAATAATCGTATGCGTTGAAGGGTGTTACAAGTGTTTGCTTCTATTAGTTGTTATTGTTATTAAAAGCATCTTCATTTCGGTTGAAATATATTTAATCTGTATTTGATACCTATTTTCAGATAATTCACAGCAATTCAACACCAAGCAAAGGAGCTGCCGAATCGAGCAGGTAATAAATAAATAAGAACATTTGTATTTCTCAAAACCACGTGCACCTCATTTCAAAACCATATCCATATTATACTCACCTTTATATTGGTTTTATTTTATGCGATTTTATTTTAAATTTATTTTCTTTTTGTTTATTTTTATTTCAGAATATCATAATCACTGGTTTTACAAATCGTAGCAGTTGTATTTATAGAAATTTTAGTCCTTATTTAACATTTGCTAAAAAAAAAGAGAGAGAGAACAATTCAGATCGATGTATATTTCTCAATTAAAGTGTACCTTAATGCAATAGCTGTGCGCACACTTCACACTCCTACTGTATGTTTTATTAGCAAGCCGCGGCAACTCCAACTTCCAACTCCTTGTGCAAACGGATTTATCAAAAGATCACAACTGTTTTCAGTTAAATAAAATACTTAATTTTGTTTTTATTTTGTTGTTTTATCACTGTAAAGTATTAACGATCCCAATTAATGAGAGGAAATAAAAGACATTTTCATCCTTGTAAAATATTCATTATTTATCGTTTATTTTTTGTAGTCAATTTAATTTGTGCATTTCTGTTGTCGGCTATTGTTGTGTCGATTACGTCGGTCTCATGGCATCGATCGCCTCGAAACGAGTCGAAACGTAGCTCCACAATGCATGACATGTTCCGAATCGAAAACCACGCATCCCAACATCCGTTCTTCGGTCCATTGCATTCGCCCTTGAAGTTCTTTTTCACATAAAATCGTATTTCTCAGCGCCGTCTTCCCGCCGTCGGCCGACGATGCTGTTGTGGACGCCATCGCCGAGAATCTCCAGCATCTGCACACCAACAACAATGACGAGGAGGAGGTCTCGGAGATGCCGACCGAAGCCACCGACCTGGAGCGCACGTCATCCAGTGCTCCCCAAATCGAGTCCGAAGTGGCTGCCGAACCCGAGCCGATCATCAACTCGACGCCATCGCAGAAATCGCCGTCCATCGCGGGCTCCGCTTCCGGCGAGAACTTCATGAACATGAAGAAGCCGGCCACGTTCCAGTTGAGCAAGCAACACACCGGCATGAAGAACATGTCCTTCGGGGTGGGCATGGCCGTGACGCCCACCAACAAGATGGAGTTCGATCAGGAGGCGCGCGAGGAGTTCGGCGTGGTGAAGATCAATCGGCCGGTGGGCAAATTGAACTCGCCGCAGCCGCCGGACAATGCGGACGCCATGTCGACGGTGTCTTCCGGCGAGGGCCTCACCGACCAGGGCTACTACGATCTCAAGTTCTACCATAACAAACTATGGTAAACTGATCGCCACATCCTTATCGACAGGACGAGGACATCTCTTATATGCATATTATTAGGAAACTATTTGTAAAGGAACATACTATAAAACATACATACAAATGTATTGCGGCCAAACATATTTTGACGCCCTTACAATGAATAGATTAGAATTGACATGTTTTTCATACTCCAACTAAATAGAATTTTTCAAATAGCTACAAATATATTCCAAACTTCTAATGCTTCACTCCGAACCGGACACCGCTATGTTCCTGTCCTGAATTCTGGACCTCACCTAATATATTTTAACCTTCGCTTTCTACGTTCTATGGTTGTTATTTTAATCTGCTTTCGTTGTTGTATACCTACATACCTTTCAATTTAAGTATGCAATGCATACTACATTTAAAAGCGAATAAATGAGGTTTTATTCAACTCTGTTGACGGTTGTTATCCTTGAACAAGAAATTCAAAAGTCCTCCATTTGAAAGCTATTTATATTAATTCATTATATTCAATATACATATTTATATTCAAATATTTATGCAAATTTTGTTATTTATTGTTTTAAAATGTTTTTACTAAAACTTTTGTTTCTCGCAAACTGTTACCAATAGCACAATAAATGCACATCCTAGTTGTAATAAACAGATATTTGAGAAAATAGTCCCAATACCCAACTGTAATAGTCGAATACTTGTAAACATGTTAAAAATAGAGGACAAACCAATTTCTATTCCAGCAGTTCGTCATATGAGAAGATTTATGAAAAATATATGCTCTGAAATCATTGAGCAGAGGAAACTTTGAGATCCACAAAGAAACGACATGTCAGCACAAGCATAACATAAATGTTAAGTCATTCAAGAAACCATTAATGTATTTGCATAAATTTCAATAAAAATAAATATCACAAAACCGTGACTTTATTGTTTCATTTGGGTTTCGCGTAGAAAAGTTATAAATAATTAAATAAATTCCAATAATTGGTCTGTGCTTAGTTGGGCTTATACTAACTTTATTGAATTGGCAATGTCAATAAACCATTACAATTTGACTTTATTTAATAACTATTACGAATTGCAATACAGTTAGATTGGAAACAATTACTTGTTACAATTATTTCAGTTAATAATAACATTAGAGTTTACATTAAATATTTGTATTGTTTTTCAAGTTTTAATGTTGCCGTCTAGTGTAATTAAAACGGTCGTACGATGATCTAAATTCCTCCGCATTATATCTAGGTGTGTCACTCGAAGTACTGGGCAGCAAATCATTGCTTGTGCCAGGCGCTTCCTCGTCTCACATGTATATGAAATTGAACCTACAAATATAATCCAATTATGAATAGTGCATTTACAGTAAATATGGGAAAGTAGTGGGAAATTACCTGCATAGAGCTTGTGGCAGCGACGAGATTATGGGACCATAGCCTTGTGAATTGTCGTAGAGCTCAAAGAGTGGCGCGGCTACTAGCTTGTAATTTTTGGGAACAGCAAAGAGAGCTAATATGGTTTTCAAATAAAAGAAATGGAAAGTTTGTGTAAATCATTAGAACTTGTGTTGCAACTAAAAGGAAAGTAAAATTCGATCTTAGAATAAGTACAACAATTCGGAAAAAGGAAATACGTTCAAATACAAATTGCATTAACAGGGCATATGCAATTACGTATTATATCTATTGACATGTATTTTAAAGAAGTAATTTTGAAGCTTAACAATTAATTGAAAATAAAAATAATGTTATTGTCAATCATTTCATATCTTTATTTACAGTGTTGTAAAATTTATAATTAAAAAGGGAAACAATTTATGAAACATAATTTAAAGTGATCCATAATGCGATTTCTGTTCTTTATTTTCAATACAGATCAATACGGAATGAGTTATAGATTAGTTATTTAAAATAATTTAACCCCTTACAGACCCTGTTGTAAAGTTATATTAACAATAAGTACATTGGAAATACAATTACTGTTAAATACAAAAGACATCCAAAAATGGTTTTAAACATATTTTCTCACTTGACCAATACAATTTGCGCGCACATTTCGTTCGATTATTGATTATTTTTTACAAATAAATCATTTAAACTATAAAATCATAAGAAACACAATGCCATGTTCAATTCTTTAACAAAATTATATACATTCGTTTTGATAAACATTTTCCTCGTATGCGCCACAATCAGGCGTCATTTACATTTAGCATTCGATTGATTGACAAGTTTCCTTCGCTGAAGGCAAAAGCAAAAAGAATTTACATGGCGCTCTACTACAATTCATTCGTTAAGTAAAATCAGCAAAATTTTAATGCTTAATTACGATATCAAATAGAAAGTAGGATTTGTTTTATGCTCAATATTTTGGTTCACATTAAGAACTGCTCAGGGAACATCAAAACTGGAGTTCCAATCCAAATCTAAACAATATTAAAAAGATGATTACTTAATTTGTTAGAATATTTAAAATCATAGAGAATAACGCGTTTAAATATGCAATTCTTAGCCCTAACTCTGGAACCTACTCGTGGGTATTCAACAAAATTATTTTCTTTGACGAAACTGCGAATTCGCGAATAATTTAATAATCTGTCTTTCTATAGAAAAATAATAATTATATCACAATATTTTAAATACACATTTAAATTTATTCTTCTAATTATGGCATCGCCTATTCTAACATTCTCTCGTTGGCACAATTTATAACATAGAAACGAAAATATGGATTCAAGATTTGTTTACAGGAAATATGTTTGATTATGAATTTTTACACTAAGAAAACTTCATGATATATGTTTTGAATGGAAGAATATATAGTATTCGAAATAGTGGGTTGCTACTAGTCATATGAAAGTGATTAGTTTCTATGTCTATATAGTGTGGTCAATGTAGAAAATGTCTTTGGTTGCAATGGAACAATTAGAATTTCCTTACTATGAATTAGCAATACAATACTCTAAATACAATACAGAAGTACAACTAGAGAAAAGAGTTGATCAAATAAACTTAGAGGAAACGTTACCCTTTTCATGCAGCTGAACTAGAAACAATCTTTTGTGCTCCTTCGGCTTAGTGATGTGTGGTGGGATGTATGGATACTGGGGTGGCTCGAAATTAGGACGCCACCAATTGCCAATTGTGTCCTCTACGATCCATTCCTGTTTAACGCCATCCTGGCGGCCTAAGGTCTAAATGAATTACAATGCAAGTTTAAGGATTTTACAAGTTTAAAAATAATGCGTTACTTATTACAATTTCACTAAAATAAACATATGGTTTTTGTATTAAAAACTATAACTAGAGTGCAGCTGCAGTAGGTTGGAGGCTTCAACAGCTTATGGTATTATCGTTGGATGCGGCGGGTTTAGAAAAATTATTACAAACATAAAATTTTACATTCTCTAAAATTAGTTTAACATTAAAGCTCTTTCTTTTAGATTGGTATACAAAATCGTCACAGATTACAGTTTATGTGTTTAACAGGGTTTAAATGTAGTAATTCATAAATAAAAGTTGCTTCTATATACCTCAGTGAGCAGCCTCTTCAGACCATCGACTTCGTCTTCTCCCGCGTTGAGTTCTCCACCAGGCAGTTTAAAGAACGTGGTGCCCAGTTGCAGGAGGAGTACATGTGGCAAGCCATGTTCGTGTACAAGGAGAACTCCTTCCACTGAACGACGCATCCCGATTCTGTCGAACTCGTCGCGCATTCTTTGGAAACGGGACGGCACAGAGGGATCTTTTTCAAACAGTGGTTCCTTGGTGCCAAATGTGTAGTTTGTCAACGGGTATCTTACAAATAAAGTAATTTTTATTCGTCTGTTGGGATAGTTGTATGAATGGGTGCAACTTACAAGTTGATTGTGCGATTTATTGTCAGCGATGCGCTCGGCGCAAATTTATTCTGTGCTCCATTGTTGGTGGTGCCTTCTATTTGTCCCTGACTACTCCGCCGTGGCCAGCCGCTGCCGGATTTGTTTGCTACTTGAGACGCCATTTTTGTTCTAATCGAAAACTCACGCAATTTTACAAATCACGAATGGACGTTTTTTTATTAATATACTATAATATTGCAAGCCTTTATCGCGTGTGACTGTGTTTTATGTGAATAGCCTCTTGCAAAATCGATTTCTGCTAATTTTAAAACCTCAGACGACGAATTTTTTTCAACAGCACGCACGGAAAGAAAATTTGCTCGCTTGCCAAAAAAACAAGCCGGTGACAGCGATAAGTATGTATCGCACAGGGTTGCCCAATGAACATCAATCGAGGTTTTCCATTTATGAGCGACACTACACTTTTTCTGAAAACACTTCACTTTCCAAGGAACATATTTTTGGTAATTATTTTATAGTTTTAGGGATCGAAAAATTGTGTGGGCTTGATTTGGGCAATGTCGGCACTCAAGTTTAACAAATCACTCTGAGCAGAATTATTTAGTAAATTCGGAAAAAATATATCATCATTTGTTTATGCTACTAGTATTTTTAATCACTTCACAACACTGCAATTTTGCCTTAACAAAAAAATGTCGGCATTGCATCCCTGGTGTCGTATAATTATCGATAGTATCGATGGGAGGCATTCAGAAAAAACGTTTGTATATAAAAGTGAGAAATGTTTCTTCTTTGAAGCCAAGAAGATCATTTTATGATATATAAATATTTGTTATAGCATGTTCACACGGAGCTGATTTTCGGCCCAAAATCGATTTTCGCTGAAAATCTGCCGAAAATCTGATTTTCGCCTGGAATTACTGTCAAATGAAAATCAGATTTTCATCGAAAATCAACAAATTTTCGGTTTGCAACCGTGGTTTTTGTTGAAAATAGTACTATTTCAAAAAAATCCTTTACCCTGATGACATATTCATTCCAACACAATGAAGAATACAAAGGAAAGAAATACCGCCAAATGAAAATCTAACGTATGAAAATCTATTTTGTCGTGTGAACGGCGTTTTTAAAATCTTATTTTCAACCGAAAATTTGGCTCGTGTGAACGCACTATTATCTCACATTTGTATTTATTTAAATACAATTAGCATGAATCAGTATATTTGTAGGATGTATAACAGAATCTATTACAATGCTGGTAAAATCTTTTCGTGCAACCCTGTGATGTTTTTTTTTTGTTCATCATTCATTCAGTTTTTTTTTGTGAATCGAAACCAGGGACGCAGCGCCGAAATTTTTTGTCGAAGTGTAAAAGTGGGAAAAGTTAAATTGTGAAATGAGAACGTCGTGTTCGGTGGAAAATCGGATTTTTTAACGACGCGCAGTGAGCAGGGTTGTCAAAGTCCCTTCAATCGAAGTGTTTCACTTCACTTTGAACCAAAACACTACGGCACTCCACTTTAACGTTTTATGAATTTTTAATTATGAACGTTTAATTATGAATTTGTATGAAATTAATACATTTTACAAATCACTTCACTTTTCTCCGTTTCACTTCACTTTTTCTGGTCTAACACTTCGCTGGAAAAATTCGAAACGACAACCCTGGTGTGCTCGAGCAATTGTTGTCGTCAGTTTGTCGAGATTTGTCGACGAGGAAGGCAGTGAATTCGTCGGGCGTGTTTGTGATGTAAAATGGAAAAGAAGAATTGACGATCTTTTCAGATTTCATTAATTAGTTTTAATAAAGTGTGAATGCGCCAGTCAGTGCAAAGAACGGCAGGAAGTGAATACAAAAATAATAAAAATGTTGTAGTGTTGAAAATATAATATAAAAAAAATCCCAATATAATTGCACATAATTTAAATAGTGCAAAAGAGAATAGAAAAAAGAAACAAGTTTGTTTTTTGTTTTGTTTTTGGAAATACGTGCAGTTGATGTGGTAATCAAGGAATAGAACCAAAACAACAACAACAATGAAATACAACAACATGTGAAAATATAATACAAATAAAGGTGAAACATTTTACACGTATTCGAATAGCAGCAACTGAAATTGGCAGAGAAAGAGAAAACTTCAAGTAGAACGCAAAAGGCGAGGAGAAATTTATTTGAGCGATTTCTTCACTCCAGAAGGTTTGTATTATCGTATTTCATCAAAAACCCACTTAGGAAACGTCCCTCAGAATTTCACAATTTCGAGCGAATCAGATCTGGATATCAATTCGTATCTTGTAGATTATTTTTCGTTATGCCTTTGGTTCTCCCTCTTTTATCGCTCTTACATTTTACCAGGTCGCGAATTTCATTTTCAGCTCACTTTCTTCTTTCTGCTTGTTTGCTGCATTAAACAAAATAACAAGAAAAAGAAACCGCAAGCAGCTTTCAAAAGCGCGATTCGTTCGTCCAGGGATCAGAATTATATTAGCAATAAAAATAATTGCCAATCCCAGAGTTGCCATATATTTCGATTTCTTCCACTGAGATTGCATTGTTATTTTAAAGGTTTACATAGAAAGTTTCCATCATGATGTGGCGACTATCGTTGTTTTGTTGGATTTTCCATTATCCATGATTACCATCATCCGTCCACCTTGCATTCTTATTCTCGGTCTTCCCCCTTCACCCCTCACCCCTCTACCCGCATGCCTAGCATATTGTTGTTGTTGCGTTCGTTCTAGTGCATGTAGTGTTCGTCCGAGTACGAGTAAAAATACTCGTATACTCGAGTAAATGGCACGATAAACGATTATTTTTTGAATCGACTATTTGTTACAAATATTTTGACGGTACCGACTAAATTGACAATATATTGAAATGTTTTATTTATTTATAATTTTGATACAAAAATGCATTACAAAAATACATTACAAAAATTCAAACACTGACAACAGGTTGAGATGATTTCCTAGACTTTTGAATGGATCAAACAAAATAAATAAATAAAACTATCTATATAATATTTGATTGAGTATAATATTTTACTGTTAACTGTTAGTTAAAAACACATTACGTCAGCTTTTAGTTTCTAGAGGCGCTAAAAGTGCAGGTTTTCGTGTGTATATGTACGTATATGTGAAATGAGTACGAGTACGATTATACCGACTTTCAAATCCGATTACTTCTTTTCGCACCGATTTTTAGTTGAAATTTTGTTTTTGACTACTCGCATCGACTACACACCGGTATTGGAACGTCACTAAGTGCATGCACATAAGAACCAGTGTCGTAAAGATGAAGAAAATCCAATTGAATGCCGCCTCGGGTCCAGTGTTGGAAAGTGATTTGAAAAACTGGATTTTCCTGTTCGTCGTATCTCTCTCTCTCTCTGTAGAATGCGCCAGACGTTGTGGAGCTGCATCGAGCTCTTCCAACTACATGGCTAATCATTGTCCGTCCGATGTTATTAAAGTATGATTCGCATTGCTATGGATGCTATCAAAAGATTCGCAGTGTTTTCGTGTTAGATCAAATTTTATATAAATTCATAAAATAGACACTGAAAATATCTAATAGTATATCTAAAAATAAATATTATCCTCACACTGTTTTGTGTCATTTTCCTTTTCGCTCATTCCACTCCGTCGTCTACGACCTAAGCCAACAGACATGCAAATGAAAGGCCATTGAAAACGTTGCAACGTCATGAAAAAATTTCAACCACTGCTGGTCCATGATGTCGGGATACGAGAGGGAATCTCTAAAGGAAAATTAAAATCCAAGTGCATAGAATAAACGAAGAAATGAGATCTTTATAGTAGGGCGAAAGCGACCATGAGTGAAAGCGTTCATGGGAAACTGAAATAGCTGTGACGGTAAATTGTTGTAAGCCATTAATTAGTTTCCATAGTGTATTTAAAAAATTAAGTAATATGCATTTTTTATCATTCCTTCCTGAGCGTGAAAATTATAAAAAAAAAAAAAATTATGTTATTTTGTATCAAAAATAGTGTAAGATAATCCACCTTTACCAAGTGTAGTGTGCAAATCGCAGCTGACAAAGTAATGTACTATTCTTCATATAATATGAAATTCTCGAGTACTTTGATTCGCAGTTCAAGCCACAGTTTTTGCACGTTGTCATTTAATATTATTGCCCTCTCCAGTGTTCTCTGGCTTTTGTCTGCTATAAACTTCTAGCTTCACTGGTTTATTGTCTTTGATCTCATCACTGGGGTTTCGTTGCTTCTGCTTTCTATATATAATGATTAGTTTTACGAATTAGTTCATACACAATTATATATTCAGTTAAAATATTATATATATCCATCAAATATATTAGCAAAAGATTACCGTGAGAAAATTGGGTAAATTATTGTAATTTAATTCGAGTTTAAACCATTTCTGAAGAACATTATTCAGAACAACCCATATTATAGTTGGTAATCGATTTTATGCATGTTTTCCCCTCGTGAACAATATTTTTCAACGACTCATCAATTGGTTTCCATTTATGAAACCTCACACAAATTCAATCGATAATTCGCAATTTCCACTGTGGATCACGTTTCACCCAAGTGTCGATTGAGTGGCGGACTCCAATACAAAGAGACTCCGCACATACTGTAGGTTTCTTATAAACACAATTTGCATATCGGGAAGAAATATGTACGTTTTACAGAAATTGTTTACACTCGTCTTCCTCTAGCAACCATATGTTAATGATTGAGAAGTCGGACAGATCGTTTTATTTTGAACTTCTGACTTAATATGACAATGTCTATTACTTGAAAGTTTAACCATGGTTTCGATTTTTGCTGCTGCGAAATTTCTGAAAGTAATTTGCTTCAAACGTGCATATTCAAATAACTTTTGAAATACCCTCTTTTCCTTTTCTCAAGTTGTAGGGCATAGGGTTGAGTGAGTACAGCAATTTTAGTTTAATTTGAATGGCCAAATATATTTAATAATACTTAAACTTATTCGTATACGTGTTGTTTCAAAGAAAGAGCTGTCCAAAGCAATATCGGACGAGACAACCTTCTATGTTGAAAGCACGAAGCCGAATGAATTCACAATCAAATAATTTATAATTATGAAAACAAAATATGTAGAATGAAAACATGACGTACTTAAGAAAAAGTAACAAGTATGAATATGAAGAAAACTAACAAGTATGAATTTGAAATATAACAAGTAAAATTGAAATAAATTATGTTTGATGGGCTTGCTTCAGTCTCCCCCTAGGATGCCGAAAACGTCCCGATGAGGCATCCTACGAAGAACTTTTCTTTGGTCGACCTCGTCGTCTTATCATGTTGACTGGTCTCTTTGAATCATCTGTTGAACTTCGATATGGAGTTAAAGCTGATGCATGATAGGTACCCAGCGGCTGTTGAAGGTCGTCTTCATGAGCGATGACATAGGCTGTGTTACCCATTCTGTTGATGATTACGTAAGGCCCATCCCGCTTTGGAATGAATTTCGATGTTACTCCTTTGGCAGAATTACTTAGGACATGCGTCGTTACAAGTACTTTCGAGCCAACTTCATAACCATGGTGGTCTCTTCGTCTGGAGTTCGTAGAGTTTTTGTTGGAATCCTGTTGTTTTTCCTCACATTCTCGAGCAGCTGTGAACGTCTTATGGATGGTGGTGAGGTGAGGAGTTATTTCAGATATAAAGTTTTCAGACTGGATGATAGTTCGCAAATCATGTTGAACGTCATCCAAAGTACGCAATTCACGCGCAAATGTAAGGTAGGCGGCGGTGTAACCAGTACTCTGACAACGGGTAGTATTCATCGCGAAACGTATTGCTGGTAGTTTCTCAGCCCAAGTGTGATGTTCATTGCCAACTAGAATTGCTAATTGCGTCTTCATATCACGATTCTTTCTCTCTACCGGATTAGATTGTGGGTGGTAAACCGGCGTAAAGACTTGATCGATCTCAAGGCAATAAGCAACCTTTTGCATTATTGCAGAAACAAATTGGACACCGTTATCGCTGATAACCTTCCGTGGAATACCATATCGCAGGAATACTTCGTCAATTAGCGTCTTTGCACAATTTTCAGCTGTTGCTTCCACAAACGCAAATAGTTCTACCCAACGACTGGCTATGTCTTCGATTATGAAAATCCATTGTAACCCATTTTTATCTGCTGGCAATGGTCCAAAAAGATCAATTGCTAATGTCTCGAAACGCTGCTTACTGGAAACTGTCTGGTACAAACCCATTGGTTTCAAATTTGTTGCCTTATAACGTTGGCAATCGATACATTGTTTCACATGACTCTCGATATCTTTACGTATTCCAGGCCAATAGTAGCGCGAAGTGATTTTATAGGATGTTCGATCAATCCCATAATGTCCCGCTAAATCTTTGTTATGATAGTAATCCAATATCGCTGATCGCTCGTCTTTTGGTATAACTAGTTGTGCTTCTTCATTATCTTCATCATTGTAACAATAAAGTACACCATCATTCATGATATATCCTCTCTTTGCCCAATGCGCAATGTCATCAGATTTATTCTCAAAGCAGTTGATTATGTTTTTTAATTCTGGATCACCAAGTTGACCATCACGAATTTCTTTCGCACCCTTTCGTGGAAGCTCTACACCAAAAGAACATATTTCGCAGTTTGTTTCTTTAATGTGTTCCTCGCTACAAGGTGGCCTCGATAACATGTCAGCTATGACGTTAGTCTTACCGGGTTTATAGTCAATAAGAATGTTGAATGGTTGCAAAATCAACGCCCATCGAGCTAGGCGTCCAGTCGGTGATTTTAATGTCATCAGCCATTTAAGTGGTTGATGGTCAGTGATAAGCGTTACCTCGGAACCTTCAATATATCCTCTGTACTTCTGTACAGCCCATACGATTGCAAGTGCTTCTCGTTCGATTGTTGAGTAATTTTGTTCAGCTTTTGATAATAATCTGCTGGCATACTCAATTGGGTGCTCATTTGGGCCCTCCCCCTGGAGCAGAACTGCTCCAAGTGCGTATCCACTGGCATCTGTCTTCAGAACGAAAGGCTGTTTTCCATCCGCTTGTTTCAAAATGGGAGATGTCGTTAATAATCGTTTCAACTCATCGAACGCCAATTGTTGTGCATTGGACCACGTCCAATTAACATTTTTTTTTGTTAGCTGAGAAAGCGGTTTGGAGATGTCAGCAAACTGAGGAACAAAACGTCGATACCAAGAGCATGCTTGCAGAAAAGATAAAAGCTCTTTGATATTTCGAGGAGGTTTTCGAGTCATTATGACGTTCACTTTTGCTGGGTCTACCATGATTCCATTTGGTGTTAGAATATGCCCCAAATATTTTACCTCATTACAAGCAAAATGACACTTGCCCCTATTTACTTTGAGACCGAAATATCTTAAACGATCAAAGATTCGATTCAACTCTGTCATATGTTCTTCAAAACTTCTTGAACAGCAGATGATGTCGTCTAAATATGCCACAAGGATGAGGTCATTAAGAGTTACCTTTAAACGATCAATTAAGCGCTGAAACGTCGCTGGCGCATTCCGCAATCCGAATGGCATTCGAGTGAATTTGTACATCCCGAACGGCGTAACAAATGCAGTTTTGTCCTGGTCATTGGGCTCCATACCAACTTGCCAATATCCAGATTGGAGATCTAGTGTGGACATGAATTTGGTGACTTTTGCTTCGTGTAACAGATCATCAATTCTTGGTAGGGGATATCGATCTGGTTTTGTGATTGAATTCAGCTCTCTATAGTCTATGCAGACGCGCACTCCACCGGTTTTCTTCGGAACCATGACCACAGGAGCAGCCCAGGGTGATTCGCATTCGACAATAACTCCGGATTTTAACATTTTGTCTATTTCGGATTTGAGATCAATTTTTCGCTGTGGTGACAACCGATATGGAGGCAAGGCAATTGGAAGATGATCCCCCGTATCGATTTTGTGTACGGCAAAAGGTACTGCAGAAGTTGGCTCGTCGAAAATGTCAGCATGTTTTGTTAATATCGCGTCTAATTGAATTTTTTGATCTTGGGATAAATTAAAACCATCCGTTTCTTGAAGCATCTTGAATTCAACAGTGTACAGTGGTAGGAACATTTCATTAACATATTCATCGTAGTTGGTTTCTTTGGTTTGTTGTGTTTTTCGCATCTTTATAGGCGGTGCAAACAAACGCGAGTGGTTTTCGGGTGTGTTTTCTCCATCTGGAATCGAGTTTCTAAATATTTTTTGAATCGAATGCGGCGAATATTCATTTCCTTGATGTACCGTCTTCTTTGCAGTAGGTTCGTAAATAGCTTCCGACTTTTTCATCTTAATGGGTGATGCAAACAATCGTGAATTATTTTCTGGTGTGCTTTCTCCATCTGGAAGCGAGTTTCTGAATATCTGTTGTACTGAGTGTGGTGAGTATTCATTTCCTTGATTTAGCGTGTTCTTCACAGTTGGTCCGTAGTTCGTTTCTGGACAAATATCTGGTGTTTGGGGTACTGGACTGATATCCTTGGAATTTTCAACAAATCGCACAAAATTGGAAACTTCTTGCAGTGCTTTGGTACAAGGCGACTGCTGATGACTGTTTATGACAAATTCACTGGCTATGTCCATTGCGAATAACTGACTAACATCATTTGGTTTCACAAAATCGTATTTCACCTTTGGTTCATCTTCGAAATACCAAAATCGTTGAGCCATATTAAGGACGATGCCTGCCTGCTCCATGAAGTCAGAACCAATGAGAGTTCGATTTTTTGTAGCATCTGGCAAAGAAACCAACCTAATTTTCTTTACACGGTTGCCGATGTTGAGATCACAAATAGTAGATAAAATCTTTTGCGTGGTAGTATAACCATCAGCCAATGTGACTTCTGCTTTCACGCTCTGAAAAATACAACCCTTGCTGGTCAAAATCTTCTTAAGATTGGCACTGGCGACACTCGTTTTAGCACCAGAGTCAAATAAGGCTTCACCTCTTAGACCATACATCTCAATGTGGACCGATGGAATAGATCTACCAATAACTGTGGTAGATATGTTGTTAAACGCCAGGTACTGTGGACTTCCTTTGTTGTGTCCACTGCATTTCGGACAATTAGCACGTTAAACGCCTGGTGCCCCACATCCATAACAGGAAACTGGTGCAGTACGTCTAGGCAAGACACTATTTTGTGCCGGTGCATCAATTGCTTTTTGTTGCGACTTTTGTGTTTCTTGCTCTCTTTCCTTTTTAAAACAAACATCTGCTGTGTGACCTCGTAGTCTGCAGAAAGAGCACCTTTTCTGTTCCAAATGCTACATTTTCTCAACTACAGTAGAATTAATTTGCTTCACTTCATTTAAAAATAACTCCGCATCTCGGCAATGGGATATAAGCTCATCGAAGCTTGAGAAAGTTTCACGACGTACACGCTCCCTTATCTTCACTGACAAGAGGCCGTAGATCATATTCAATTGGACTGCTTCACTGATGACGTCATTCAACTGTGAAAACAGTAACCTCTTTTTGCATATAAAATTGTCCGTGAGCTCACGCAACTGCTGCTTTTGCTCAAAAATGCTTAAATAAATTCTCCAATCGGGGGTTGGAGGAGAAAATGTCGTGCGAATAAGCTCGACTGCATCAATAAAAGTTGCCACCGTGTCCTTTACGCCTATCCACCACGTCGCTGCGTAATCCTCAAGCAAAAGTGGCATACCGCGTAAGGCATCTGCGTCAGAAATTTTCTCGATGTCTTTGTAAACAGTAATTGCGGCGAGGAATTCCTCAACTGCAGTTGGTTCTCGTTGTCCACGGAAACGTGCTGTGCACTGCGTAAAAGAGCCGTGTTTTCCGCCTCCCGCAATCGCTGCCAAAATTTGTTGAAATTGTTCCGTTGAGAATGTTGTCATTTTCGTTTCTTCGCCTTCAGAAGTGCTCTGGAACTCGTCGTCCGTATTGCTGGCCTCGATGTTGGGCGCCAATGAAATACCCTCTTTTCCTTTTCTCAAGTTGTAGGGCATAGGGTTGAGTGAGTACAGCAATTTTAGTTTAATTTGAATGGCCAAATATATTTAATAATACTTAAACTTATTCGTATACGTGTTGTTTCAAAGAAAGAGCTGTCCAAAGCAATATCGGACGAGACAACCTTCTATGTTGAAAGCACGAAGCCGAATGAATTCACAATCAAATAATTTATAATTATGAAAACAAAATATGTAGAATGAAAACATGACGTACTTAAGAAAAAGTAACAAGTATGAATATGAAGAAAACTAACAAGTATGAATTTGAAATATAACAAGTAAAATTGAAATAAATTATGTTTGATGGGCTTGCTTCACTTTGCTAATTTTATACAAACTTCAAGGAAGATAGGTTACGACTGCAGTACAATATAACGCAAGCACTTTTTAATATCATGCCAAATTGGAACGATACTCTTGGTTTCTATGATCGAAGCATTTATTTATAATTGAGTTTTGCTTCGCTCATAACCCACCTGCAACTTAATCGTTTTTTCTACCCATTTGGCGGATCTTTGCCAAATACTATGATTATCGTGATATCTATGTGTGTGTATACCGTTCGTCAATATAGGTTTGTTACATAATTCTACTCAATACAAAGTTCATTAACCATCTCATTTCTTTGTATTTGGTGATGTTGCGTAGCGCATCAATAGAGCGCAAAAACACATTTCGTAACTCAATATTTCGGTCTCTTTTTGTCTGCACGTCTTGGGTTTATCGTTTTCAATTGGGAATCAATCATTGATTGGACTAGTAGCTCTCCCATTGGCAACAAGTCAAGTATGCATAATCGTATTTCATTGATTTGGTTTTATATGGAAATCTGAAGCATTTCCAAAAATAAATACGCTTCTAAATGCAATGAGTATGCATTTATAAATTAATTCTCATGGATCGAAGTAATGCATCGTTCGAATATTCACTTGAGTACATTGTTGCAATTCATTCACATTGAATGAGTTTTGACTCATTGGAAATTTCGATGTTTTCCCCTCATCTGTCTACCATATGCTCTTTCGTGTTCCCATTTGACGCAGGTAATCGGTAGTTTTCGGTGCTGTAAAGTGTCCTCACATTTTTGTTCACTACCTGATTTCTGTCACCAAATGATCATAATAACTAGCGCACCGGGGTCGCTTCGCTCCCCCGGTTTGCCTGGTCCACCCAGGCAAAATCTGTTAACTTCGGCCAGGCCGAAGTTTACATACCCTACACCCTGCATACAACGTTTATTAAAGGAAAAAGAGTGAATTTCTATCAATAATTAGTGAAAATGCATCATTACACTTCAATGCTATTAACTCCATTGTGCGATTTTCACAACTGTGGCCTCTTTCAAAGAGAAATTATATATTTGAAGCTATTTTCGTATTCCAAACACGATTATACCCTTTTTGTGTCGATTGTCTAATCTATGAATAAGAGTGAAGTTAGGAATCTTATAGGGGCCCATGTTTCTACAAAACGAAGTAGTTCTGGTGTTTGCAGCATTGTGCCATTGCTAATATCTTGAAAGTGCGAATAAAAGCTCAGCAATTTATGGAAGAATAATTGAATCGATGATTTTTTGTGTGCCATAAAATCATAATGTGCCTTTAGTTGCTTTTCCTATTTTAGATGTTCATTTCAATGCAGACAAAATCTGATTCAACAACAGACTTGGGAGGGTAGAAATTTTCAACAATATAAAGTCCAGAAGTACTTGCTGCGCTACTATAAGCAACATATAGTGCCGCGTGATTGATTCCACTTTGAAGATGAACAGCCATTTGGAAATATGTAGCTCCCTGACTTTTGTGGATTGTGATCCCATCAGCAGGGATTGTATTCTCTCAATCGTCACCTGCTCATTACGTTTATATTGAAAAGATATAATCAATTTTTATGGGCGTCCATTGAGGTTCAGTTGGATGTGGTCTCTTTCTTCTTGGATTCACTCCCACCTTTCATCAGCTAATAACATCCATAAAGTAGTTGGATTTCTTGTAGATCTACGATTTTGTATGGAAGGTGCTCGTGTCCTATAAGAGATATTTTCCATTTGATTCTTGGGAACTCTTAGTAGCAATATTTAATCTAATAACTGTCTATATGGTTTACCATATCCAACATTGAGCTGTAGCTTTTGAGCTGTAGCTTGTCAATTTTTAGTATGTAAACTGGTATCGGTGGTACATGATCAGACGCAAAAATTCATCTCTATATATACCATAGTTTATCATATATACCATATTCAACTTTTGCGTTATATGGGAGGGCGATGTTATCCATTTTTGACTTGTAAACTCGTATGAGTGGAACATGACCACACACAAAACTTTATCTCGATATATACCATAGTTCACCAGATATCCCATATAAACCTTTTGCTTTATATGGGAGGTGGGCGTGTCCGATGGGCGATGTTTTCCATTTTTGTCTTTTAAACTCGTATCAGTGGAACATGATCACACACAAAATTTCATCTCGATATATACCATAGTTCACCAGATATCCCATATAAACCTTTTGCTTTATATGGGAGGTGGGCGTGTCCGTTGACCGATTACGTCCATTTTTACATACAAGTAGCTTATTAATATAGAAATACTAAATCCAAAATTTCACAGGAGATGTCAGTATCTCTTACCGTTTCTTCACAAAATCTATTTCCACAGACAGACACACAGACACACAGACAGACAGACAGACGGACAGACAGACAGACAGACAGACAGACGGACATAGCTAAATCGATTCAGGAGGTGACGCTGATCAAGAATATATATACTTTTCCATACCTACGACCTCTCCTTTAATGCGTTACAAACGGAAGGACAAAATGAATATACCCTTACCCACAGGGTGTAGGGTATAAAAAATGTATGTTCTGGTTTATTTTCCACTATTATGCTATTAGAGTTCTACTATTTAATTGTATGGAGCTGTTCTATTATTTTTCATCGACCTTCTTTTGACAAAACTATCCTCTGTATATATATTTCTTCTGTTGTATTTACTTCAAATTTTCTTTTCGAAAATTACAAGCGTTTAAACTATAAATAGAGCGGTAAAGTCACAGAATAAGCAAGCGTGTCTGTTTTTATCTTTATTTGGTGCTCTTCTTGTAGCACGTTCTCCATACGTTTCTCTATTTTCGTAGATTCTCTGGTATATTGTTCTTATCGCCACTACTGACAGTTTTATCATTCCTTAACATCTAAGGTTTAATTCTTCCGGCTCTGATGGATTCCAGTCCGTTAAACTAATATTTAAATATTTTGATCTGTACTTTACTTCAGATTATATACTCAAAACGTCATACAAATCCATTGATATATAAAGAAAATTATTATATTATATTCTCACCAACACTCGCTTTCCGTGCGGAATCTCTTGTGTGTTTGGCATGACTAACACAATTTGTTTGTTATTCCATTAAAATAAATACACATTATTCTACACCATATATTATAGTATATGTATACATGTGATGCCGAACAGAGAGACAGACGGACAGACAAAGAGACGGAGGGACAGACATTCAGTCAGATAGTAAAGTAGTGTTTTCTGCTTTGTGAAAGCTGTTTTCCCTGCTCTTTCGTACAGTGAATAGTTGTTGTACTTAGTTTATCTATTCCAAATCGCCGGTGACTAATCGATCGACCGGCATATTTCCAGCGAATTTCATTCAGAATATTTTCCGGCCTTTCCGGCATTTTTTTTTTCGCACTATCATTAGATAGATTTTCATTCATGAACTATAGACAATTCATTAACATAAATATCGATAATTGCTTTGTACCGACGCTGATCCAGAAAAAACTTCAATGGACTTAAATACAAGGAAATACTTTATGTGCTTGATCGATCAGACGGTGATGGTCAATATTACCTGATAAGCTTCAGTTATAGACTTAAGTTTATTACTCTTCGTGTTATCTTGAGTTTACTTGATAGTATTCCTGAGAATTTTCTCCTATGAGTATTCGTATATATGTATTTTTCTCCCTCTTTATATATAGCTATGAGCTTTATCATGGAATACTACAAGCAACAAGAGATTTTTCCTTTTTAATATAAATATTATAATATTTGTTTTGTGGGTGATTATTCAATATAGTTTTTTCTTATTTTAATGCTTATGTATGCTTATTCGCATTTTATCAATTGTGTGTTTCCGCAGCAAAGTCGGAGGGACTTTTGTTTTGGTTTGTGTGCTGTTGATGCTCTTATAGTGGGAATTGTTGGTGTTATGGTACTAGTTGCAGTAGTTGTTGATAACAATGCTTGTTAGGTAACCGGGTGCTGCCAACAAACAACAATCGAGAGGAGAATCTCACGATTATGTAGATGCTCACACTCACCCTGTACAAAATGCGTTTCCCATTTCACAGCGCATAAGGTATTTCAAAGAGATGGAAAATTGCAGTTGTGATCCGTTTATTTATGCTCAATGCTATTATTTAATGACATTATAAATTCAATGCACATTTATATAATACCTCAATTAACGATTCATCCGAGTCGTGTTTTGTTGCCATCTCCTGTGTATTTATCAACTTTTAAAATATTTTCTTTTTAGTCTGTTTGGTCTACTTTTGTCTATCTGCTCCTACATGTTAAAGAGCAATTAATAAAAAGCCAGCGAAGCATGAGTTCGAACAAATTGGGTACGATTATTGTATTTTAATAAGTTATGCGATAAGCAGTGGAAGTGGATGCAATGGAAGATGATTGCAGCGAAAAGATCAGCAAAGACATTGTATACAAATAAAACAGTAAACAATGTTGAAGATAAATAAACAGATTATTGCGAACAGTGGGAAAGTAGAATAAATTGATTATTCTGACTACGTTGCATATAAAACTGAAGCCCGCATCCTCATGACATGGTGCAAACTATGGGTTTCGACTGCCTCGATATTGTCATACCCTAGTATAACCAGGTACCTCGATATTGGGCCATTTGGGTATTTCAAACTCAACTGCAAACGAGTGTTTTCGCATTATTAATTCGAATGCGAATCTGCTGGTGGTCACTTTCTGCTGATGATATGAAATTTAGGGATGAAATACGAAACTGCTTACAGTTGCAAATATACAAAATTTATAATATGCTGAAATAACTAAAATCAACCGAAACCCGCATATCAGTCAATGATTTTGGAAACTATTGTGTATGTACCAAATATGCTGACAAACGGTTTGTCTGATCTTCACGAAATTTGCTAGCATATTCCTAGGAGTATTTAATAACATTAACTACAATTAAATATTTATCACTAGACGGACATTCAATCAATTAAAGTCAAATGTTTCAAATTTTTAATAAAATTCAAAATTTTCAATAAAATTCAAAACTTTCAATAAAATTCAAATTTTTTTTCATAAAATAATTCAAAATTGTTCAATAAAATTCAAAATTTTCAGTAAAAATTCAAATTTTCAAATAAAATTCAAACTTTCAATAAAATCAAAATTTTCAATAAATTCAAAAATTTTCAAATAAATTCAAAATTTTCAATACAATTCAAAATTTCAATAAAATTCAAAATTTTCAATAAATTCAAAATTTTCTATCCAATAAATTAAAATTTTCAATAAATCAAAATTTTTCAATAAAATTCAGAAATTTTTCAATAAAATCAAAATTTTCAATAAAATTTCAAAATTTTTCAAATAAATTCAAAATTTTCAATAAATAAAATCATAAATGCAAATTTTCAATAAAAATCAAATTTTCATAAAATCAAAATTTTCAATAAAATTCAAAATTTTCAATAAAATTCAAAATTTTCAATAAAATTCAAAATTTTCAATAAAATTCAAAATTTCAATAAAATTCAAAATTTCAATAAATTCAATAAATTTTCAATTATTTTTTTAATAATGTTCCCAACACGAGTTTCATCAGCTGTCTTGTCTTCCCACATTGTTATTGATTTTATATTACAATTATTGACCTTGGTGTTTGAATTCTTATTATGGGTTCTTATTTTGGGGAGAATACAAGTGTCACATACAGTTTTCCTAACGAGGTTAAATTTGCCTCGTACTTGTACAAATACAATCAACAGGTCGTCGTTTCTGGCATATTCCTTCAATCAATCTCTCCCAACCGCAAAGTTCATCGATTTCTTTATTTGACCAGTTGACGAGTTGAATAAATATTTATAGCCCACGCAAAGTTCATATTGCGGCAGGCACGCCATGTCTTGGGGTGGCCTTGACAGTGAAAACAGTTGCAATTGTTCACAACAACACGCTCTGGCCACAAATGCCATCCGCACCGAAATTAATACTGAACATGTTACTCATATACCAAAATCCGATGACCACCGACAGCGTCATCGCTAATGTTAATGATAGTTGTTTATAGGACATGGTAATTACATGGTTCCCATCAGCACTTAATTGTCAACGTAATTGAAGGGAATTCGACTTCCATCCGTGTAGTGGGAATTCCGTGAGATGGATTGTGAAGCGAATCGAAAACTCCATGACTGTTATTAACAAAATTTCGCTATTCAGTTCGCTACAAGATTCACTTGAAACGGTTCACTGCAACTTGTAGTCCAGTTATAATAAATATAATTAAAATCTATTGATGCAAACGAAAAATTTATCTAAAGGAAAAGTATTGATAAAGTACCATTAAACGGTTAAAATAATATGTTCCTGTCTGGTGTATTATTTCCGTTTTGAATAATTCAAATAAAGTGTTTCATGGTGTTGGAATTAAGCGAAAACATGCTCTTTGCAAATGTAACTTGATACGATATCAATTTCGGTAGAAACAATTGTTTATTAATTTTGTTAATATCGTTTTCTCGTGAATTGCAAGGAAAACAGTTGTAATTACAGAATAATAAGTAGTATAAGTTTGATTAAACAATACGAGCAATCAGTTTTCGCAATGAAAAAGTGGTTTCCCAAAGGCGTAGCAAGCAATCGGTATTACTATACCGTACAAAAGTATTTTTACTAGTATAAGCCTCTTTCTGTAGTTCGATAGCAACAGCTATGCTATGATAGGTGATATTCTCTGATAGTTATGACCCATTTATCAATTGAGCATAGTTGGTCAAGGTCCGGTTTCAAATGCATGTTGGTGTTCCATTGACTTGAAACAAATTTATTTATATATCGAGTGCTATATTCTATGCCAAGATCCGTCAAGTGTGAACATTGTTGTAGTTGCTGAGAAGCTGCCAGATAGGGTGCAATTTTCTGCTTTGTTCACAGAAGTGGAAATATTGTAAATTGTTTTTGATGACTTGATTGCTTTGCACATTATACACTAAAGCGTAAATATATTCTTATTGATTATATTAATGACTAATAGGTGTACATTTTTTAATCTATTGTTAAATATTATTTACTATTATACTATTTACTTCCGCCTTCAGCTATAAATTTTGTCGAAATTTAATTTCGCTTTAGTAATTAAACAATGGAATAGTTTTCTTGTGTTATGATAAAAGTTGATAAAGGGAAAACTACGTAGTTTGTACTTAACCTTGCCTTGAGTCTTTCTCTTGAACCTTGCGACTTACCATGCGTTCGTTCCGTTTTCAAACCATTGAGTAATATTGAAACGTAAATGTTTAAATGCTGTTTGGTTCTATACGAAAAGTATTTCGATTCACACATGAAATATGATTCGTTATTGGAGTTGTGTATACAGTGAACGCTGACGAATCAATTGAGAATCTCAGCTGCACTCGAGTCCCGAGTGAAGCACCAACTTAATTGGACTGTGGGTAGGAGGGGCAGAAACTGAACTGAACTGGTAGACGAACAACAGACTCGCTCGCAGTATCTACATACCAAACGGAAATACTTCTCGGAATAATTGAATAATTTTTTAAAAACGTTTTTATTGTATTAGCAAAATATAAATAGCATATCAAAGTCAGTACTTCTTTTGAAAAAATAAAATTGCCAAAAAGAACAAAACTCCAATATAATCGAAATATAGTACAATGTGGTTTGACGAAAGCGACGCTCGATTTGATTTCCTAAAATACCCGAGAACGTAGGTAATACCCGGACCGCGTGAGACACTCCTTGAGCGCACAGTAGGCCGATAAGAGAAACCCAAATAAGGACGCAACAAAGAGCAGAGGTGTGGACAACAGTATGAGACCGAAGAACGCCACGTCGCCGCACTTGGCCAGTGTCATTGACCAGAGGAGACGACGTGCCAAGTTGCGTAGCATCGATCGACTGCGCCACATCCCGTAGGACCAGCAGCCGAAACTGAGCAGGATGCCGAGTGACCAGCGCATCGTGACGATGAGCAGTGTCCAAACAAATCGCACAAGTTCACAGAACTTCTGATAGTAGTAGTTGGCTTTCAGTTGTTCTGCGTACTTCGCCATCTGTGCCAGACGCTTGTTCTCGAGCAGATGCGCCTTGTAGTGCTTCCACAGCCGCCTCGCTTGGCTATCGGTGTGTTGGCGCTGAGGGTTCCTGTACTTCTCGAGTTCCTTCTTGTATTCGGTATCGGAATCGCTTTCGATTAGGCCGTGTCGCGTGCTGCCCCCCTTGTGGATTGCGGCGACTGTTTGCAATTTTGTGCCAAACATACTCGAGTCCCCTTCATAGTTGCCGTTGTAACAGGCCAGCGACACCTTGTGCAGGGACATCGATGAGCTGCAAGTTAGTTAAACTCCACATGTGCCAAAACGTCTTCCTAGATTTGTAGATTATGTCTCACCCTCTCCTGGATATGCTCAGGTTGCGGTTGATCGGAGTCTGCGCCAACAGGGGTACGAAATTTAGCCCGCCATTGAAAGAATCCATTGTTTTCGAATAAATCGGTTGGTGTTAATGTTTATCGAAATATATTTTCCAATTTAAATTGAAGATTTTATTTTGATTGAATTCTCCAGGTTTAAATATAAGAAAGTTTCATTCAGAAATGCAAATAAACTTCAGTAAATCAAGGAAATGAGAAAATATACAAAACTTTGCCACTTACTTTCAAGGCCTTGGTTTGTCTGCCCATCCCAATCCAACACCAGCTTTATATCATCATTGTCTTTATTATTGACATTGTTTCATTTTGTTTTTAATCCCTTTGTGTTGACTTCTCTCATTTCAACAATGTAGATTTGTCTGGTAGCATGATAAGCTCCAGTGAATCATCGAGCTCAACTACAACACCCGACATTACAGAGTTCTCTCTCTGGTAATATCATTCTTCATGATATACACTGCTGCAACTGGACTGATAAAAGAGTCATCAATTTAGAGAACTCACTGCAAACGCATCGGACGCACTGCCCTCGAACACAACATACAATTCCGGAAAACATTTATATATTTTATAAGAACAAGGAAGACTTCCCAGGATTCATTTCACTATGAGTATCCTGAATCTACTGCAAGCCATTTGCGGTGGTCTTCTCTTGACATTTGTAATCAGCATCAGGTCGGAGATTTTACTGGACTCGGAGCTGGAAGGTTCCAATGTTTGCAAAAAGCATGAGACGTAAGTTCACTCCTTAGTTTCAAACTATTTCGTTAATAATAAATGTGCCTTTTGCAGTTACAATGTTGACGTGATCATAACGGAATTGCAGTCCTACCAGGAGCGCGCCTCCACCTGGTGTGTCAATTTCCCACCTCGTTGCTCGACATATCGTATTAAACACAGAGTAGTGAATAAAACACTAACGTTGACCAAGAGTCGCATGGTCAGAGAATGTTGCGGTTAGTGACCAATGTTCTCAATACCTAATACTGGTTTTGATTTTCACAAAATCTATTCTTTTCATCAGATGGATACAAGCGCAATCCCCACGGCAACGACTGCATTCCAGAGTGCACTCAGAAGTGTCAACATGGCAAATGTGTTGCCCCCGAGAAGTGCAAATGTGACCATGGCTATGGCGGACCTGCTTGTGATATAAGTTCGTTCTCTTCTCTAAATAATGTTTAAATGTGTTCTATGTAGTTGAAGGATTCAAAAAGTACTCATAATAATTTAAAAATTTTCATTCTCGGTCTTTTGTTGATTAGAAGATCTTTCTAAATTCAATTCATAACTTATTACGTTATATATTGAAAAGCAATTGTTAACTTGTAATATATTGTAATTATTTTATATGTTGTTATGAGTGTTTTTTGAATATTTCATTTATGATTTCTTGTTGTGGTGATTTTTCCTTAAATGCTTTTAGTTTTGTAGATTCCTTGCTTTTCCAAGTAACTGCTTATGTTTGCTCTTGTTATCCTTTTTTGCTTTGTGCACACATTAAACACTTAGTTGTTGATACAATAGTTGTATTTTTACACAAGTTTTCTCAACACATTTCCAAACACTGCGAAACCCCAAAACTTGTGCAATATTAATCCATGTCTGTGTTAATGGGGAAAACTAATTGAATATATGACAAAGGAAAACTCTTGCTTACCGGTATATGTTAGCACTAACAATGAAGCACCCCACAAATGTAAATCTTTTTAAACTGAACCCTCTGAAAGCGACCAGAAATCTCACAAAACCACAAAAAAATTCACCTAAGTCGCTTCCCTAAGAGCAAAAAAATAATGATTTTGAAAATTCTACACCACCCCTAGATTGTCCGCCTGGCTTCTGGGGACGAGATTGTGAGAAAGTATGCGACTGCCTCCACAATGCCACGTGCGAACCCTACACGGGTGCCTGCGAGTGCGCGAAGGGCTACACGGGTGAGAAGTGCGCGGACTTGTGTCCGTCGAATCACTACGGCGCCGACTGCTTGGAGGAATGTCGCTGTGAGAATGGCGGCAGTTGCCATCACGTGTCGGGCGAGTGCTCCTGCATGCCGGGCTTCACAGGGCCATTGTAAGTGTTTCCTGGGCATGAGGTTGATACAGAGAATTTATATTATGCCCAACACATTGAGTTGGTTAGCATAAAATAATTTCTCTGCCACACAATCTTCGAGTCGTGAGTCTTTTCTTTGCTAAACCAAACCAATCCAATCCAATTCATTCCTTTTCGCGGTGTAAGGTGTGAAGAGCAGTGTCCTGACGGCAAGCACGGAGCTCAGTGCCAGCAGGACTGCCGGTGTCAGAACGATGGCAAGTGCGACCCACAGACCGGCGGCTGCATGTGTCCCCCGGGATGGACGGGTGTGGTTTGCGCCAACAAATGCCCCGTCGGCACGTACGGGCCCAATTGCGAGAGGCCCTGCGAGTGCTTCCAGGGCGCCCCCTGCCACCACATCACCGGGAAGTGCGAGTGTCCACCCGGCTACATGGGCGACCACTGTGTGGACGAGTGTCCGAACCACATGTTCGGCGTGAACTGCACACAGGAGTGCACTTGTCTCAACGGAGCCGCCTGCAACAAGGCCACCGGCGAGTGCCAGTGCAGCACGGGCTGGGAGGGTGCCGATTGCGGCCAGAGAACCTGCCCGGACAACAAATTCGGCGAGAACTGCAACAAGACCTGCGAATGCGACATGGAGCACACCGAACTGTGCCATCCCGAGTCCGGCAAGTGCCAGTGCATGACGGGCTGGACCAGTGTGGACTGCAAGCGGCCGTGCACCTTCCTCAAGTACGGACCCGACTGCGAGCTGACCTGCAACTGCATGAACAACGCCAAGTGCTCGCCAGTGAACGGCACCTGCTTCTGCGCACCCGGCTTCAGGGGCCCAACCTGCGAGGAAACGTGTCCCGAGGGCTGGTTCGGACAGGACTGTGCCGAGCGGTGCGATTGCGAGAACGGGGCCAAGTGCTCGGTGGAGACCGGCCAATGCTTCTGTACTCCCGGCTGGAAGAACCAGAAGTGCGATCGGCCCTGCGACACGAATCATTACGGCAAGGATTGCACGGGGGTCTGCGATTGTCAAAACGCAGCCGCTTGCAATCCACAGAATGGATTGTGCACTTGTGCAGCCGGCTGGACTGGAAAGAAATGCGAGCGGAAGTGTGATTTCGGAACCTACGGAGTGGGCTGCGCCCAGACATGCGATTGCGACTTCAACAATACGATCGCGTGCGATGCAGCTATCGGTCGCTGTATTTGCAAGAAGGACTGGGGAGGTATGTTCATATTGGTCAACCAGTTCAGACGATAAACTGGAGTTGGGGGAAACTAACAACAAATAGGTTGACAATAATCTTTCGCCCCTCACCTCAGACTAACACTAGCCACACTCACACTCTCATTTGATCTTAGTTATTGCATTGAATGTAGTAATCTACTTTCATTACTTCCTTGCATGACAGTCACCACACTACACTTAGTCATTTCATCCATCTTCTCTCCTCCTCAAGCATGGAACAACATATTTTATTTTCATTTTGCAATTTGTTTCGTTTTTCTCTTCGAATTCTATGATTGGCTTTCTGCGGTGCGTTCCTTTGTTTCCGTCTTCTGTTGTTGCCACGCCTCCCCTCCCACGAGTAGGAGTGCGTTGTGAGAATAACTGCGATCCCGGTTTTTATGGTGAACATTGTGACCAAGTTTGCAGATGCATGAACAACTCCTCGTGCGATCCGGACACTGGAGAGTGCATTTGCGACATCGGCTGGACAGGTGCCGATTGCTCGCAGCCATGTCCGCACGGTTTCTATGGGGCTGGTTGCAAGGAGAAGTGTCCCAACATTGTGCACGGTATGTTCGTCAGGTTTTGCAAGTTTGCCCTTTTCGACTAATATCCATTTATCATCTGTAGGTAACAAGAGTTGCGACCCCATCACTGGCCAAATCCTCTGTCGTCCCGGCTACATTGGTCTCACCTGCGAGCATCCCTGCCCGGCCGGTCGTTATGGACCCGGCTGCACGTTGATCTGCCACTGCGAACACGGCGGCGAGTGCAATCACATCACTGGCCAGTGCCAATGTCAGCCGGGTTGGACGGGCGCCAACTGCAACGAGTCGTGTCCAACTGATTTCTACGGGCCGAATTGTTCGCACCATTGTCGTTGTCAGAACCATCGCGGTTGTCGCAAGAACGACGGCCTGTGCATTTGTCAACCCGGCTGGATGGGAACTCACTGTGAAGATGGTATGGAATGCTTTCAGTTTTATCGGTTACAACTTCTTAACTGTTCACGTTTTTTAGTGTGTCCTGAGGGCTTCTACGGTGAGCACTGCATGGAGTCCTGTGCGTGCTCTTCGCAGAACTTTGTATGCCATGCGGCCAAAGGATGTGTGTGTCGTCAAGGATTCACCGGCGAGAACTGCGATGTACCAAGCTATGAGCAGAGAATACAGGAAGCTGATATTGAATGTTAGTTGCATTGGAGACATGACCAAGAACCCAAGTTAATTGCTTGATTTTCCTTGATTTACAGCAAGTCGAGCTGGTCTCGCATGGGGCTTAACTCTAGCCATATTATTCCTCTGCATTGTTGTGGCCGTAGTCTTTTATTACCGCCGTCGCGTTTCGAATCTGAAAACCGAAATCCAACATGTGCAATACTTTAGCGATCCAAGCCAAGCTTGGCCCGATCGACATAACTTCGATAACCCTGTCTACGGTCTGCAGGGAGCTGACATCCGTTTGCTCAACAATTTGAGACCCAAAATGAATAACCTGGATCGTACAACATCAGAGTACGGAGACGACTCCAATGCAAGCAGTCGAGGTGAGTTTCATGTGGTTGTGGGATCATGTAATTTGGAAATAATCATCTATGTTTCATTAGCTGGCACGTATTCCATTAACTACAATCATGATATGTTTCATAAGAATTTAAATGCTGATCTCACAAATCCAAATGTTTACAATTCTATTGAAGACCCCTTGAAGGAGGAGCATGTGTACGATGAGATAAAGCAGAAAGAGGGCTTGAAGGACCCTGGTGAGTTATTTATACTTAATTCTTCGAGTTGTATTTTGCATATTTTAAATTGATGTTACAATTACACACCCGCTATCATCGTAAGCCACTGTCGATACGTTAATACGTTTTTTCTCATTCATTCCATGCCTTTTGTAAAATGAATCAAATTGAAACAGTTAAAGATTATCGCAAGAAACTATTTCCCGATGGTAAGAAATCAACAACAAGCAACAATATTCATGTGTGGTGTGCGTATTCTATCGTTCTTTATGTTTTATGTTTGTTTTGATTTTCAGTATCTCTTTTGTTAGTTAACATTTGTCCACTTGGTAATTGACTGGTAGCACATTACATCATATGAAATTTTCCCGTGTATGTTTAGTGAAAGAACGTAAATTGTGAAAGGCATTTAATTGTTCAAAACAAGATATCTCCGGAATTGACTTCTTTTTTCACTTCCTAGAGTTTATTAGTGATTAGTTTAGTGGTCTGTCCGCTCTTCTCATCAATTCTTTATATATACCGACACGAAGCTTTTATACGTGCACTGAATTCAATTCAATTAGTAGTGTCTTCAAGATTCCTCAACTGTTCTCAATGAATTTTTGTAAATATTCAGTGTTCAATGTCTTATGAAATCGTTTTCTTTTTATGAACAATCAAAGATGAATACGACCACTTGGATTATTCACGCCCGAGCACCTCGCAGAAGCCACACTATCATCGAATGAATGATACGATGCTCAATATCAACCAAGACGAGGAGAAACCCAGCAACTTGAAAGCGATGAATGTGTTACTCGAGAAGCCAACAACGTCGACTTCGACCACATCAGCTGCTGCCCCTACTGCCAATGTTAGCGCAAGTAACCTGCAGAAAGAGGAGGAGGAGGATAATGCGGCAAGTGTAAGCATTTGCGACAATATGAATATTTCAGGAAGTACTGCTTCAGCGAGCTCTATTCCAGAGCTAAAGAATTAATTGATTTCTCTATAGACTTAAATTAGTTTGTAGTGTTATTTTTATATTTTTGTCCTTTATTTTTTATTATTTTTAATGTTTGTATTTATATGTTTTTATTTTTAATCCTTGGATGAATTTGCGGTACTTTTACCGCATGCATTTGTTCAAACATCAAGATCAAGACCTTTCGAATTCATAATTGCTCAACATATGTATATCAAAATTGTATATTATACATTCTCGGTATTTCGAGTAAACCATTGTTGCTCAATGTTATGTGAAAATTTAATCAAGTATGTTGATCATAGATAACTTCAATTGTAATATATTTGTATCCTTATGTCATATTTTACTCTATTTCAAAATTTCTGTCTAAATTCTTCAAACTTCTTAGGTATATTGTTATTGTTAAGTTATTTGAATAAATAATCATAATATATTTACACACATATATTTAATTGAGGTAAATTATATCCGGTAGAAAAAACATTATATATTCGATCCTTGTACCTTTTCCTAAATGCCTGTACGATGTGGAGTGAGAAATTTAATATATGGATATAGAGTTCAACTTGGAAATATTCGTTGGTGCGTTGGTCTAGCAGACGTTAATCCTGTTCAAGGAAATTAAATTGAATAAATTTATCTCATAACTTTATACATACAATAACATTGCGAACACATTTTATACATAGATATATTTTTTATCATTGTAAACGACTTTGAAATACTGGCCAAATTGTAATGTAGTTCTACCTAATATTTAGTAGATCGTTCGTAGCTGACAATATTAAATAAAACCGTGAATAAATAAAATCTTTGCAAAGTAATATCAAATTTACATAGTATAAATCTATTATTATTATTATTGCCAACAGTTTTTGCAAAATAACTCGTAGAGTTCGTAAGTTAAGCATTTTAACATAAAGTAATATTTGACTATTGTTAAAGAAACGAAAGCAATTATGAATAATTATTTACATGCATATTGATATTGATAAACATAGAATAAGTCAATTGTTCAATGAACTAACAAATAAAACACAGAATAAATTCAAATAAATAGTTTTAATTTAAATAATAAAAGGGTTCCTTGTTCTGCCATAAGTAGTACAAACCACATTTTCTCGAGTCTAGCTATTTATTTCATGTTCTTCTCATACAACTACATATTTATTAAAAATGTAACTCACATACTTTATAATGTATCATTTATCATAATTATTATATACTATCATCAGCTAGTTAAACGCTATGCGACTGGAATGAATGCAAATTACAACTTCTATATATCTATGAGTCTTAACTAAAACAAATGCAGTGGAATTGTAAACTTAACTAAATCGAAATTCGTATTCACTAAGTAATTTTCTATGAAAATTGAAGGTAGCTAACAAATAAGCTTAAATACAAATTTGGTTTTCGGCTCCATTGAGATATGTATGTGCTAGATGTTGTGACCACCGATGTTCCCAGCCATTGCTACCTACCGTCTCTTACAGATAGCCATGGCCGGCCACTTCGGCGGGAATGTAACCCTCGCGACCATCGCGCGTCTTCACGTAGAACCACTGGCGGTGATCCTTCGTCTCGCGGCACTCGCACAGCGTCACGATTTCGCCCTTCTGCAGGCTGATGCTCTCCGTGGTGTAGTCCGCGTTGATGGCCACCAGCGTCTGGCGTTGGCCGTGCTGGGCGAAGTTCTTGGCCGCGATCAGGGCGCTCTGGTGCAGGTGGGCACTGCTCCGTGGGGCATTCGCGCCGTTGCACTGCTGATTCACATTGCTCGGGTGCAGATGCTGGCCGTTGTGGCCGTTCGTGATGGGCGGGCACTTGACGTAGTGTGGCTGCAGTTGGTGTTGTTGCACCAGCTGCTGCTGCTTGAAGATCATCTGTTGCTGCAGGTGTTTCTGCACATGTAACTTTGACTTTTGTTGCTGCAGCAGCAGTTGTTGCTGTTGCTGCTGCAGGACAACGTATTCACCATTTTCACTCGTCGCTTTGGACGAAGCCACGGACTTCGCAGCGGAGGTGCTGGTGGTGGTGGCCGACAAGGCGGCCGTTGTGCTGGTGGTCAACGCCATCTTGGTGGACCTCAGCTGCGCGTAGGCCTTCTCGGCCAGCTTGGGCTGCGAGGCCGCGCGCAGGTACAACTTGTCCACCCGATGCTCGATGCCGTAGGCGAGGTTCCCGGCCACGCTGGCGCTCTCCACCTCGCCGCCCGCTTCCGCCGGAGCCCGTTTGCCGCGCGGGGTGCGCGCTCCGTCGGACCGGGTGCCGCCGCGCAGGCGAATCTCCTTCTCCGAGTCCGTCATGTTGCCGCAAGGCCGCGGGAAGACGTCGCCGTTCGACTCCCAGCAGGGCGTGGGCTTCGCGGCGGAGCCTCCGCCTCCACCGGCTGAAGCGACGCCTCGAGCTGCCGGCGGCAGGATGCCCAGGGGCAGGCAGCAGGCGTAGCCGACGTAGCCCTCCTCGGCGTGCGGCGTCTGGACGTAGAGCCAGTTCTGGTTCTTGAAGACGGCGTTCACGACCATGCCCAGCGGCAGCGGGATCTCCGCCTGGTAGCCGCCGGGGCGCGTCTGGTACAGGGTGCTCGAGGTGGACAGCACCACGGGGATGTTGCCCGGCGAGGCGAGCGAGCACTTCGAGAGGAACTCGTCGACGTTGCGGATCTCGTAGCCGAACTTCTGCACCCGGTTGCGGTCGCGCCGCTTGCGGTGCCGATGCCGCCGGTGGTTGCCCTCGGAGGCCGCGGCCAGACTCGGCTCCGAGTAGGTGCCCTTCAGCGACTTCGGTTCGTCCTTCTCGGCGACGGCTGTCTTGTTGTTGTTATTGTTGTTGTTGTTCGCGTTCGCCTCGGCGCCATCCGCCGTCCGATTGTTGTTGTGGGCCTGGAAAATGGCCATTTTGACGGCCAGCCGTTTCTTGATCTCGTTGCGCCGCTTGGCCAACGCCAGGGCGTCGCCCTCCCCCCCGTCGCCGACCCGCTTCGGGCCCCGCTGCGGCGTGCACACGAACAGCAGCTCCTTGGAAGGATCGCGCTTCTCCTGGCAGTCCAGCAGGTTCTGGTTGCTGAAGAACTTCGGCGTCTGCGCGATGGGCCCGGGGTGCGTCGTGGGCGTGGTCGCGTAGCCGTTGTTGAGGGCGTCCGTCGCCGTGACCCCGGGTCGCAGGGCGGCGTTCGTCTTGCGGTGTCGCTTCGTCGGCTCCACCTCGGCGGTGGTGGTGCCGATGATGTAGTCGCCATTGTTGTTGTGCGGCTCAGAGCAGCCGGTGCCGTTCTCTCCTCGTGGCTTCTCCTCCGTCTGCTGATCTGCACCGGGTTGCGGTTGATCTTGTTGCTGCTGCTGCTGCTGTTGTTGTTCCCTGAGTACCCAAGTGAGTGAGATGCGCGGTCTACGCAGACTCAAATTCTGACCCATTTCCTGTGACTTGGTTCTTTGGTTCGCTTGTTCTTGTCCTTCGTCCTCTGTCCGTCTCGGCTCTGGCGTCGGATCTACCAAGTGGCCGCCTTGTTGCTGTTGCTGTTGCTGTAGCTGTCGTCGTTGTCTCCGGCGAGGCGAGAGACATTGTCGAAACCCGCTCCCCGCCTGCCCGCCGCGGACACTGAGATTCGGGGTGCTGCGTGCCTGCTGCTCGGCCAGTGGATGGTGCTGCTGCCGCCCAGGATCCTGCGCATGTTGGCCCCGTAGACCCGGAACCTGTCGCCTGATCCTTGGACGGATCCTATCGATGTCCTCGTAGTAACCTGAGTAACCTTCAGTGGATGACGACGATGAGGATGTCGAGGATGATGTTGAGTACGAGAACGTGTCGTGGCCCGCTTCCGGGCTGCTCAGGATGAGGGAGCACGCGTTCAGAAGATCCGGACAGTAGGCATCTGAAGGGGGGAGAGAGATAGTCATGCGACATGAATGATGGATGCATCGATGAGCGACACTCACTCACCTCTTAGACGTCGTGCTCGTCGCTCCTGTCGTGGGCGTGGTCGTGGTCGCAAACGAACGCTTCCAGAAGGCAACCGACCGCCATCGGTGCTGGTGAAGTCGCCGACGTCGTCGTCGTCGTTGTCGCTGCTCGTGCTCGACTCGTTGATGTTCGCGATACGTTGCTCGATTTGTAGACGTCGGTGTTGTTGACGATGAAGTTGCTCTTGTTGCAATTGTATTTGTTGCTCTCGTTGCAATTGTATTTGTTGCTCTCGTTGCAATTGTATTTGCTGCTGTTGTCTTCTTCGTGTCGATGCTTCTGCTGCTGCTTCGCTGCTTTCATGCCGATTTGAAGCATTCTCTTGTGCCCGCTCCTGCTCCACAGTCGGCTCGGCCGCCCACTCGAGAGGTCTCGCTAATGGTCGTGCTTCCACACCAACACAACCATCACTGCGACCACCACCACCGACAACAACAATGTGCTCATCAACTTCCTCGTAGAAGTCCTGCCCATCGCTCGGTGGCTGTCGCCTGCGATTGTCGTGCGGAAGTGCTCCAAAGGCCTCGTCGACTCGCCCCACTCCCAGTCCCAGCCCCAGTCGCACGTCTCCGTTACCGGTTCCGCTTCTCGGCCGGGTCGCCTCTTGGCCTCTTGGTGATGACGTGTACGAGGGCGGCGGCGTCGCCGGCAGCCGGCTGTAGTTGGGCGGCGGGGTGCGTCGCAGGGGCAGGTGGTTGTTCAATTGGTCCCTCGCCTCGAGTGCTGGGTCGACGGCGACCACGGCGAATCTTTGTCTGGACGACAAGCTGTTGTTGTTATTATAGTTGTTGTTGTTTCTGCTGGTGTTGTTGTTCAGAGCGTTCGGCAGCTGTTGAAGTCCAGCCGAAGCAGCTCCAGCTCGCGATCCATAATTGTTACGTCCTACACAAAGAGCAGGAGATGAAACGACAAAAAGGAGAAGAGAAAGAAATGTAAATTAGAAGAGCATTAAAGGGAGCTTCCCGAGTGGGAGTTTATAAATTCAGAAATATTTTATTTAATTAGCGAGGCAGCCGCAACCCTTTCCCAACGCCCAAAAATATCCTCCGCTTACATTTCGAGGGTTTTGGGATCAGAAAGAAAATTTCAAAATTTCTTTAATCCCTTCCCGGCTCAATGAAGGAATCTAACGAACACTCAAAGACCAATTAAATTTAATTTATAAATATTAACCAGCTTAGTGAGGACTTAGTGCGAGCGACCCTTTCGAAGGACTCAAAAAGCAGCCACGACTACGCCAGCCAATTTCGACTCAATTCTAATTAAATTCTCATCAACTCGAGACGCGAGCAAACGTTGCCTAATTCGAGCGGAAGAATCGCGCCCAGAAGGAAGCTGCGTTGCTAATTGAAGCTAATTATTATTCATAACGTTTGTCGGCCATCATAAATCGTATAATTGCCTATGATAAATGAGGGACCCTGAAGCCTTCGACCTCCTTCTCTAAGGTACGAAAGCTTTTTGATGGATCCAACTCAAGTAAATCGAAGAAATACTTTTAATTAGATTTATAACTTGAAGTATTTTTTTGAAATATTTCGTCAGTCGTTCATGGGTAGTCGGCAATAGGACCCTAAATTTACGAGATTCCTTTGAATATGTTCAACTCAAACTTCCTTTCGAAATTCCCCAACCCCAACTTCGTGATCGCTTTTGAAATTTGAGCCATTTTCAGGGCCATTCAATGGGAGTTCTGCAAAAGCTTCCCCAAGTGACATCAACATCCGGATTTGTCGATTTTCCCTTCGCTGCGGAATTCCTGAAATGCCAATGCAATCGCTTCAAGGGAATTCCATGAACTCCAGGCAGAACGAATCGCCGCTAATGCTTCGATAAGCTGTGGGCATGTGCGAGGGAAAGAGAGAGACAAGGAGAGATGAAGGGTGGAGGAGGTGAAGTGCATGACCCCGGTGTTCTACCGCCCACTCAGTGCAACACAATGTTGATGCCTTTCATTGAAGGGGCTTCCCGTCGGACAGGTAGATAGGAATAGGAAGAACGACAGGAACTCGGTTTGGAAGAACGACAGAGACAGAGCCAGTGAGAGCGACAGAGACAGTGATAGGGAGAGCGACAGAACGTCTTTTAATCTCAACCACTAGATCGGCGAACGGAGCAGGAGGAAGCCGAGAGGAGCCGAGCGAGACTTCACGCTTCGTCAATTGGGATTCGTCAGCGTGGCCAATAAAGTTGCCTCGATAAGCGTTGTTTCATTGTTGTTGTTGTTGTTGGTTTTGTTTTTGTTGTATTTACTATTTTCTGTTGTAGTTGTTAATATTGATGTAGTTTTTGTTGTTGTTATTGCTTTTGCGACGGAAATATTTTTATACCGAACTCTTTGCGATGAAATAGAAAAACGTGACGCTATTTAAAAAACAACGTTAAAAATATAAAAACAATAACAATCACCAAATAGCAATAACAACAATCACAAAAACAACAATAACAATCAAGAACAAAACAGTTAAAAAAAAAAAGAAAATATCTTTAAAACAAGGAGATCAAGACTAATAATAATCACAAAAAAGCAATAATAATAATCAAGAGAATAAAAATAACATCAGCAACATATAACAAAAAATCGCTACAATGTTGTGAATATGACGAAGGCTAATGGTAAATGTTGGAGGGAGATCATTTGCCACAAGCCTCGATGTATCAATAAAATTCTAGTACAAAGTTTAGGACGAAGGAAGAGCACGACTCCGCCGAGGACGATGCCGATCAGAAGAGGATTCCATCAAAGTCGGAGGCGACACTGGAGTCAGAGTCAGTCAGTTGGAGAAAGCTGAAGTCCAAGAAGAAGTTGGAGCTTTGGAGAAGCTTTAGTCAGGGAAAAAGTTTGTATCAGGAAAGAAACTTGAGGCAAAGAAGTGAAAAGGCTGGAGTCAGGAAAGAACGAATGAAGTTGATGCCCAAGTATGAGATTGGAAGAGAATGCTGAAGATGAGTTCAAGAGTCGTGGTTGAAGCGGAGGCGGGGCGAAACATCAGGGCGGTCCTGTTTATCTGTCTGTCTTTCTCTCACAGTCATCAATGTGCCAATGCGCCAAAAAGAAAATAATCATCATCTTGATCGTCATCAACATCTTCATCGTTATCATCACCATCACCGAACGAATGAGGCAACAATTGTGGAAATGCACACGTTACTTTTGTCTGTCTGTCTGTCTGTGCGTTTGTCCGTACATACGCCTGACCCCGAATATATTTTTGACTTTTCCGACTGTCCGACTATCTGTCTGAGAGCCAGTCGCCTAATTGCCCTCCTTTGGCTTCTCCCACGTTCATCAGATTCCCATCCTGTCCGTCCTGCCATTCGTCCATTTATTCGTTCGCCTGTTACTTCATCCTTCTGCCAGTTTGACCCTCTCCAAGTCAGTCATTCAGTCATTTGGACCTCTTCGAATCGCATATGTCATGTCGTAATTTAACGACCTTTACATAATCACCATGTACTCAAGAGGCG